>JADFUC010002248.1:0-313125 GCA_019722365.1 Lithospermum erythrorhizon | reverse complement strand
TATTACGTATTGCTACAACCATTATAAATAAAATAATCATAAAAATACTATTTATTGTGTTAAAGTTTAATAACTATAAAAATGATCAGTATGATTTAACTTATGAATAAAAATATCTATATTTATATATTCTAAAAGTTTAGATGAAATCACGATTCTTTTATTTTTTATTAAGAATATATTGTTTCTTCCAACTAAATACATTTCAACTAAAATTAAGTATTTTCATCTTATTATTATCTTTATTACAATTATATTAATCATTAGATTAATATTTCAGTATGAATACAAAAAACAAGAATCATTAGTAACTTATGCAATTAATTCATTATACTAATAATGTATAATTCAATACACTAATTATTTTTGACCAAAAAAAAAGTTAAACTCTTTGAACGGAGTTACATATTTACTCATAACGGAGTTATTAATAATATTCAATTAATTATTTGGAGTTACATATGAATTCAATACATTATACTAATAATGTTCAATTTATTATACTAATAATTAATACAATTATGATAAAAAAAAAGATAATAATGAGATGCAAAAAGTTAATTTATATATCTTATTTAATTTATGATTTAATAAACGCGTTAAGACGGTTGTTACTTTCCTTTTTTGTTGTGATTAAAATCCAAATCGCTCTTCCAAATTAAAAATAATAACAAGAAAAGTAATTATAATTGAATAATAAAATAAGTTAATGATATTTATTCATTATACTTCATGGATAATTATAACTTATTAAAGATTAAAGGTTATATTACCACATAATTTCACCTCTTTGGAAGCGCTAATAAGATCAACATATTATTTACTATATAATAGTTGTCCATGTAAAAAGCGAGAGGGTTAAGAATAACGAAGAGATATTTTCGGGTTTGGTTGTAAAGTTAAGGAGAAATGCAAATAAGATGGAAGTACATAAAACGCTTTCTTTCATTCTCTAATTTAAGGTGAAAGTTATGTTAACAAATGTCAATATTTTATTTTTAGTTATTTTATTTGAAATTTCTAATTTTTTGTAGTTTTTCGGGACGACGTTTTTTATGTTATTCTTGATTCTTGTATAAGGCCGATCCGAGTACCGTGATTCTCATGTGATATTATAACGATTTTCCAAAATAAATTTTCACTATTTCACCTCTCTTGAAAGTTATTTAAAGAATATCATATTATTTGTCCACGATGTAAGTATTATTTTCTTGTCTATTCTTTAATTCACCTTATAATACATCCAATTAGATAAATATATATCAACAAATATTTTATTTGTTAACGATTTGTATACAACTTATTACTTTAGGCTATCGAGAGCATCTATATTTGAATCATCATATTAAAGCCAAACTTATATTTTTTAAGAGTAGATGAAAGAGCATATGGAAGTTTTCCAATCAAATATAATAATCTTAGACATACGAGATTATTGGGTAAGCTAACTCTTGTTTTATCTCTTCACATAATAAATTTTTTCAAATACCGCTTTTACGGAACGATCAAATAATTGTTATTAGTCAGAAGTGTTCTATCAAAAATTGAAACCACAAAAAAAATACGAGATTTTAAAATTATCTTAATTTTTCATTTGTCATTCTAGATGAATAAAGAAAAATAGTTATTGTGATTTGATGTGGATATTTAATTAAATTTAATTTATCATGACTTAAATATTGATCTTGGTTATACTTTTGATTGTGATGAAAAATACCAAATAGTTGAAACAAATACAAAAGATATATTTTTAGAATTAATTAAAGAATTATTATTATTTTAATATGTAAGTGATCAATTTAAATATTATCATTTATTGAGTATAAATTGAAGAAAATG
The DNA here is from genome assembly GCA_019722365.1 of Lithospermum erythrorhizon. Classification (NCBI taxonomy): domain Eukaryota; kingdom Viridiplantae; phylum Streptophyta; class Magnoliopsida; order Boraginales; family Boraginaceae; genus Lithospermum; species Lithospermum erythrorhizon. Next base: position 311,286 of record JADFUC010002248.1, on the reverse strand, counting down.
CTCTATTTATTTGTTATTTTTCATGTCTTCCTTTTACAACATGATAGTAAAATACATACGCATCTATAATTGATTATTAATTAATATTGAATGAAAATTGAATCATATAGAATAATATATAATTAACTTTTATATGAAGACGATTATTCAATTTAGATATTTGATTATATGCATTTATATATAGTGACAATTATTTTTACTTTTTTCGATAATTAGTCAATGAATTTATATAAAATATTATTTGTGCATATGCAAAAGTAAAAAACTATTCACTATACTAGCACTCCTTATTCATCTATATACAATATCTATACATAGAAGTACTGAAAACGTTATTTGAAATCTAAAATTAGAATTAATAAAATATGGCTAGTAATATAATATATAAGGTTTAGACAATTTAAGTATAACAAACAAAAAAAGACGCTTCTATTATTAACATTCATTACAATAATGCCTTATTAATTTATTTTTTATAGCTGTTTATTTTCTCTTAGCTGAGATTAATATTTTATATATGAATATTAGGTGTAACCTATCTAATTAAAGCTTATATCAAGATACTGATTACAGCAGAATTCATAATTTTATACGGTAAATAAATTATTTTATGGAGAAAGCTTTCATAAACGATATATGAAAATATGCTTAAATATTACAAATAATAAAACTAGAATTCAAGAAAGCAAAGTGAACAAGAAGTAATAATAAATGAAAATCAAGAGATTGTTTAATTTTTCACACAAATCGAAAAAAAAAACGAAATTTAAATTTATATTTCTTTTCATTTTTAAATTTAAATTTTAAGATCGGTTAACTATAATCTATTTAAGAATTTTAAGAAAGTTAAGTTTATCAACGTATTAATTAGCTAAGCTTTTATCCATATTATGATTTATTTTATATTTTTCTATCTGTTTGCTTTAAAAAAATTATATAGAGACTCTTATTTGTTCCTAATGATGTCCATGCAATTCAAGTATCACGTTACTAGTTGATAAAAAAATGTGACGATGGAAAATTGTGTAAATGATTGATTGGATTGAAGACAGCTCCAAATTAGAGGAGCGATAAAGATAGTTGATGAAAAGTTGAGGACCATTTTGGTCCATGTGATTACATGTGAGTAACAAAGAAAATAGGTTACCCCCAAGATGTATATCCACAAGGGATTGGAGAAGATCAAATAATATATCAATAGTTGATAACAGAAGAGAACTAGATTTTGTGGTCCTCTCATCAATTATTCAAGTAATGCCTGATTCTTACATACCCTGCCTTGCATGGAGTTGAACTTTTCTAACTACAACTCTGATACAGTGAGTTGTAACATGATTGGTTACCTTCAACTAATAATTATGTTTGGCGAAAGTTCAACTCAAGCATGAATGATTACTTGAACGCTATTGTTAGACTAACACCAATAACACCTTGATCGACAAGATAACTGAAAGACAATAAAACATAAATAACAAATGTTGGTAAATTAAAAGACACAAAGATGATAACCCGCCTCGGCCAACGTGAAGACCTGCCTGCAAAAAAGAAATATTCAAAGAGCTGATTTTACTACGATATCAGATATTACAAATAAAGCGATTTATCTTCCTCGAGCCTCTATTCTTAATACTCCAAACTAGTAAAGCAAGCTCCAGCTCTCGACTTCTATCCTCAACTCAGCCTGCTTACAAATTAAAAACCTTCAACCATTGTTATAATGAAGATCACAAACAATCGCATATCCGGCTAAGTTTGTAGAATCTTTCTAACATATTCAACCTACAAAAATATAATCTCAAATCTTTTAGCTCACTCTTAAACGTAGAGAATTATTATGTACTTGAGCTGCTAGAATTCGATCTGGCAGAGTAACTCTTAGTGAGAACACTAAACAGGCGGGAAATATCTTCCACAATACTTTTCCATATACGCAGTCTCAATTCACGCTTTTAATACTCCAAGCTTATTACCATATAGCTTTCATACTGAGAATACTCCAAAGAAAACCCCGAAAATATATTCCGTAACTTACCAAAATCCGCCAGCGAACAAAAATAGCTAACTAACACCAAACACCAACGCTTTAAATTCTAAGATCAGATGTACGTGAATAATTTTTAAATCGACGGCGAGAGGATTAATCCGCATTTTGCAACCTGCTTGAATTTTCATAAATCTTTTAATGTGTTATTGCACATACTAATAAATCTTTTGACACCTAATTCCTTAAAAGATTCAAATTGAATAATGAAATATATGCGAAGTTTGTGCATTGAATCTTTGAAATAAGCTTCTCTCCACATCGAAAGTTCAAAGAAGTGTTCTCATACTTAGCTATATAAATAAGGGCTTATCAGGTTGGATATTTCTTTGTCCCAATAGTTACCGGTTTTCATAGGTGCTAGGATTACCCCTATATCTATTCGCCTAAAGTTTCTTAACACTACCAAATGTATATGTTGTTCTTAGGATCTTGCACACGACTCAAGTGCCTTAAGTCTATTGTATCGATCCAAGGCAGATGTGGATAGTTCAGAGGAAGATATCCATTCTGTAATCTTCGCAGTTACGGTAGTCAGTTGCTGTTTTTTATCCAAGCACAATAGTCTTGTAATTCATTCTAGTAACAACAGAAGTCAGACTTATTCGGTTCTAAAGGTGAAGAATTCACATCCGGTAGCCAAGTCAGCTCAAGTATGTAATCTATTCCTCCATTATAGTGAAATCAAGACATGTGGCTCGTCTCATGATAGTCATAACACATCGTTGGGATACCACGTTAAATCTCTCTCTCTCTTTATTTTTAGTACTTTACTTAATTCCTTGTTTTAGAATTCCAACTATCCGTTTGGTATAAATTGCCATATAACAAACCGTATCAGCCAGTTCGATCAAATGCTACATGGGCGCGAAGTATGAAATTTATAGGTTCAGCGAGAATACATGATTACGTGGACTCCTGACAGGTTAGTTCGCCTCCATAAAGCGTGAAATTGCCACATAGTTTTAGTTCAAAGGCTCATGATGCACTAGTTGCTAACACTAGTCATGTTCGTGGATACGCCGGAGAAAGTTCTTCAGCAAAGCCGAATGATGGGTCCGGTGGTTATTAACGCGCTTACTATCGTATTTCTGAAGTTTGGGTCGGTACGCCCCAAGAGGAGTGTGCACGTAGTGTCTCGAGCGACACTGCCGCCGCCGCCACGCAAGTGCTGCATTTCACAGATTACGGCCTTAGTTGTCGATGCCATACATTTTACACCAACGTATGGCCTCAATTCGGAGTGTTCTATCATACGTTGCCTAGGAGGGAGCTGTTCTCAACGCATAAGCAGCTTGGACGGTGACATCGCTTTTCGTGGCAATGGTTCGGCCAGGCGGTTGGGATTGGCTCAGTCAGAGTTACGATTTAAGACGGTAGATTCTCGCACATTGAACAAGGTTAGACACGTGTCTCACATGACTATGAATTTGTTATCTCGAAGCCTGTTGCATAAAGGCGGGTTCGGCTTCTAGAGAATCGTGGAGTCGATACTAAGGTGGGGTTCGGGGATGCGATTCTCGAAGTTAAACGTGGTACTGTATGTTCTCGCAAGCGTAGTATGTTTTCTGGCTCTGCCATGCATGTAAGGCTGAAACAAAGTGGAGCAGCAAATCAAGGAGTCGCATTAGTCAAAGGCGGCACTTCTCGATCAAGCTTTTAAGGAAAATACTCCAAGACCTTCAAGGGTTTCTCAAAGTGAACATCATGTGGTACCAAGGATGTCTCTGGTAACTATCGGGCCCGTGGTACCTCTGAAAGAAAATACAATGTGAAGGAGTTAGCTCATGCTTTCCGTTGTGAGAACCCGCCTGCGATTATTTGTTGGCCGGTATTTGAGACTATTCAATGCGCATTATCGGAGATGAGATTTTCGCTACTTCCGGTGGTCCGGAGATCATAGGAAGCGTTGACTGCCAAGACATTGCCTGTGAGAAGCTGGATGCATGAATTTATTTCATGCTAAAGAGATAGAAAATAGCATACTACTAGTTCCTTGCTTATGGTTTTGGTTCATACAAGGTTATGTTATTAGCAAGAGTAGCATCGTCAGCTGTTGGCAGTCTGGCAGCGCGTCCAACTGTTTGGGTCATTAACCGACGTTATGCCAATTGCCCGCGACAGGCAATATGGTGCTGAGGTGCGCTGTTACTGGTTTATCTTCTTCTCAGCGCTATCCTGACACATCCGCTACATTTGGTACTTTTGACGCGATTCCGTACATTCGGTACATCAGGTCTTGTACATCCGCGACTTCGTACACCTGCTTCAATTATCCAGTACATATGATACTTCGGGTAGGGTCCGTGCACTTTCGGGAGGTTCTCGTTTTCCTGACATCCAGAAGATTCAAGCTCATGAGATTATTGAAGCTCAGGTATCAATCTTTGAAATAAGCTCCCATATCAAAAGCTCGAAGAAGTGTTTTCATAATTGGCTATATAAATAAGTGGCTTAGGCGTGTTAGATATTTCTTTGTCCTAATGGGCATTGGCTCTCACAGCTACTACCATTACTCAACTATTCAGCCTAAGTTTAATACTACCAAATGATAAGAGTCTCAGATCTCAAGGACGACCAAGCTTAAGTTTATCAGATTGATTCAGTTTAGGACGATAGTCTGTAGTGAGATATCCATTCTGGTGATCTTTAGAAATACAGAAGCTGGTTGGTTGGCAAGCAATTCAAAGATAATGAAGCCAGAATTTATTCTGTGAATAAATAGAAAATATGACTTATTCTGTCTCACAGAAGAGAATCTACACATCTCGAGAGCTGTTTCTAACAAGATGTAATCTATTCCTCCATTATGGAAATCGGTTATGTGGCTCTGGCCCGCGATTGTTTCAACATTGTTGTGATACCACGTTAAATTTCTCGTCTCTTTATTTTCAATACTTTTACTTAATTAATTGGCTCTGGGACTGCAACTATCTGCCGTAGATAAATTGCCTCGCTGCTATAAATAATATATATATATATATAATCTTTTGCCTCCAAAGAATTTATTATTAGTATAAGTGACATTGTGGCTGTGAATGACAAGTTTATATAAGATGGTTGAATGACATTCACATGCTTGACATATGTGACTGAAGTGGGTGGGCACACCTTGTTTCATTATTGATGAACTTTTGAAATTTATTTACTATTAATAATTAGATGAAAAGATTCAAAAACTAATAAAGTGAAAGGCCTCTGTTTATATACTAAGATTTGCATGAACTACCCTAAACTATGGAAGCCTAAAGATTACTTTTGCATGCATGCCCTAATCTAATCACAACGGTATTAATATTCCTTTAATATTCCCTCAAACATTAGCATAAAAAAATAAGGGGTCCCTCAATATCTTGATTCTATAGGGAACAAAGCTAAGCAAGTCAACATCACTTAGTGATTAGATAGAGTATTTCTCTCTTGTTTTATCTATCCATTTAACATATAAATACTCTCTCATCTCCACATTCTCCTCACAAAAGCTTCATAACATTCTACAATCCCTTAAAAAATATTATATATGTCTGAGTTTGGCTATTCAGAATGGAGTAATCTGCTTTATGGAAAATCCGGGGCGACTGGGCAGAGCAAGTTGAGGGAAGACATCAATCCTCATCATCATCAAGGAAGAAAGTATTGGTTCATTTACCAACTGGTGAAATTGTGTCATCATACTCAACACTTGAGCAAATCTTGAGAAATTTAGGGTGGGAGAGGTACTATGGTGGTGACTTTGACCTCTTGCAATTCCACAAACACTCCTCAATTGACCTAATCTCTCTCCCAAAAGATTTCTTGAAGTTCACCCCTGTATACATGTATGATATTGTTGTTAAAAACCCCAACATCTTCCATGTCCGCGACATCGCCTAATATTGAGGCTTGATGAATTATTAACCATGCATCGATCACCAAGGCCAAATTAAACTTTATCGATATTGAGAGATCCAAGTTCGAGTCTGATTGAATTTGAAAAAAAATGTCAAATTTGTATGTAGGTAGGGTTATTATATACATAACCTTATAGTATAGGTGTTTGCTTTGTCCTGTATGATAAAGTGGTAGCTTGTCTGTGTATGAAAAAGGTTTGCTATGTGTACAATGTATATATTAGTTTCTTCGTGTAAATGCGTACTGTTTATTGGACAAATGTTGAAGTAGAATTTTTCTTTGTTTGGATTTATCATTCTCAGTACGAATCATTTATATATCAAACATGAATTCATTAAATTTACCATCTCCTACGAAGAATTGTTCACTATTGAACTTATGTGGTTTAGGTAACGTCTTTTGAAATCATGTGTGATCCAAGGAGACAAAATGAAATATATATGATTGAATTAAAGAACAGCTTAAAATATGGATCAAAAACTATTCAACCTCTATCTTTGCCATTATCAAGCCTACCCTGAGTGATTTTTAGGTGGCTGCAATCTGTTATTTTGGACCCCACTTGTGTCCAAGGAAGTATCCAATAATACTCCTGTCTAATTAATTTTTAAATTGTTTTACATGATCAAATGAATAATAGTTATAAAAATTAAATGAACAAATGAATAATGAATAAATAATATCGGATATTTTAATAATACTCTAATAACAAAATCCTGATCGACTTCAGCAATAAACGGTCAAGATATATAAAAAAGGTACATATAGAGTATATAGAGGGTAACCATATTTCCATGGGTGTTGTTTCCAAGAAACCAAACACGTTATGTGCGTTCGATTTTTGTGCCTAAAAAAAAGAACGAATGCACATAACATACATTGATCATCGTATATAAAGAATTTGAGACGAATACTAGTCCCAAAAAAACATTACCATGAAAAGGTAGAGTAGACAACGACATGGCATAACAAAACATGAAAAAAGTAGATATCAAAGACAACATCAGTGAGGTCCCAATAGGGATGGGTTTGCACGTGAAGAGAAGAAGGGTATTCTTCATTTGTCACACGTGCTTCTGTACATTTAGAAAACGAAATGAAGTGACCACAGAATAATTTCTTTATATATTATTTACAAATTGATTCCAAAATAAAATTGTTGATGCACCTATATATATGCATGCAACCAAATTCATCAGTCAAGAAGTTACATATCATGGGGTTCTATTTCTTACAGACTATGCAACAAGATGCATTTCTTTCAAGATCAGCAAAAATGATCATTTGTTTACACGGTGGTGTACTAAGGGTAGCAGCCTCCCTGTGTGCCAATATCCAGGATCCATTCTTCACCGTGCCTGGCGAGAGCACCGATCACGCGATGTGAAAATTGGTTCAGCTTGGCTTATACCTCAAGCTGCCTTATTCATAACTGCATAAGCATGCAAGAAAGTGCTTAAGAGTACTACAGTATGAAATGAGAAGTACTTAATAAATCATTAAACCCAGCCACTTAAAAAATTCATTGAAGGCGTGTATTATTATATACCATATAAGAACCTTTTAGGGGGGTATCTACGATCAAATTTATAGAGACGAACAGATTCAGGTGAAAATTACCCATGCGGTCATGCATGCCAAAAACCATAAAAAAAAACAAGAACTATTTTATACAGTTAAGTGTTTAATAAAGTTATGGTTACAAAATATAAATTCAATAAGTTACAACAGAACGTAATCTGTAGTTTTTAACAGCATGCATAATCTGTAGTAACAGTGTGACATCAAGAGCAAGGACAGTAAGAAAAAAATTCTGAAGAACATTGGCCAGATGAGGAAAGCAGGAAGGACATACACGAAAGGCTACCTAGTCCAAGAATCATATTGGACCCACATATATCTCTTAAACAATTCATATTCCTCAATTAACAATCTAAACGGAAAATTCATAAACAAGGGGGACATGAAAAAGTTCAGGAAAATAATCAATCATCATCCAGTCAAATTTTTAAAATTCGTGGTTCAAATAATATTTAAAATACTGCCATCATAAGCTCACAAAGAGATTTTAAGACGTGAAAGGCTGCGCTCTATCTCTCAAGCATGATTCCTACCGATTTCTTGTATGGATTAATAAAAGTTATAGTATCATGTTTGTTTCTACGAAATCTAGACTCCCATTACTTGGGCTTCAATTCAATCAAGCCAGATGACATCGCATGTAATTTTTAATTTCTATCGCTTGGTAAAAAAAAAATTTGAGCTACTATTTGCATAATATAGTAGTGTGTTTCTTGACGAGTCAATTCCCCCAACATCCACACTAACGCCGGGGAGGATATTCTCCATTTCTATTTAAGATACGTTATTTGATTCGGTTTTGTATTAATAAAAAGTTAAGAATTGACAAAAGATTTCAACATAATTACTTCTTTAATGGCCTGTTTGTTTCGGGCTGAATGTAGATTAATATAACCATTCACATTGTTTTAATACCAAAATTTTATTTTACATAGCTTAATATTTTCAACTTTTCAATTTATTACCCTCCATTTATTCACTTTACCCGTGTAATAGAATGTGAATAACATTTTAATAGTTGTCAAATAATATTTTAATAGTTTCACCTTACATTCACCTAGACAAGTGACTAGCAATTTGACACACGAATGCGTATAAAAAACTAAATTAGGATCCCTATTTATATAAATTGAAAATCACTATAAATTAAGTTTAATTATCATTAAAATCACTATCAATACATACAAATTAAAATTGAGGGTCAAATTTTAAATGACATCGATTCATAACATAACTTCTCCAAAAACGGGAAGCTTTGTGCAAGTGTAATGGGGTAGTTTTTTTTTCATTATTTGAAAAAGTGATACGCTTATATTATATGCATGTAATATGATACTTTTCACCCTATAAAATACATAACTAATTGTATAATATATGATCAAAAAGATAAATTTGGAATATGTTTTGGTGAAGCCAAATAACTACCTAGACTTATTCTTTTTTATATATAGTATCGATAATGGTATCGAACCAACATTTTAATAGTTTCACCTACATTTCTCTAACCTAGGTTAATTATTAACTTTAAGCTCGTAATGTCGATTTGGGGCAAATCACGATGGTTATAACTTGTGACCTATACGACGGCTGATCGGGACGAACACAAAAAAAAACTAGGTGAAATTTTAAGTTCATCATATTTTAGATTCTTGTTTTGGTATTCACTTTGATTAATCGAGATTAAATTAAATCGGGTGTAATGTAAGTGAATGATATTTTCAATTATATTTCAACTTATTTCATTTCGATTCAACTTATAAATAAAATAACATTCAAACAACATTTTAAAATATTCACCTTCATTCACCACTACCCTCTATTACATTCATCCTAATCCAAATCCGATTATCTGAAATCAAAACAAAGATTCAACCAAATTAAATAGGGCTTCAATAGAGTCCAAAAACCTCAAATTAAAGCTTTTATTGAATATATTTTATTAGATTCATAAATTAGGGTTTTAAAAATTTCAATATTTCTAAATCACACTCTATTTGCTCATCTTATCGATCAATAATGGTAAGCTAAATCTATTCTTATTCTCCTTATATTTATTTTAGCTCCAAATTTAATTTTAGTGATTGTTCTTTAATTATTTTTACAGAATTTTATGTGTAATAATTGATGGGTTTCATTGTTTATTTGTGTAAAATATAGAAAATTGATAGCTTTTGTATTTATTCCAAATTCTAGTTTTTAGTTTTTAATTAATTTATCATTTTTACTGAATTTTTATGTACAATTGATGGGGTTAATTGTTTGTTTGTGTAAATGAAAGTTATTAGTTTTTGTGTTATATATGAATTTAAATTTGTTAATGCTGCAAATGTCAATGTAGGTTTGACTAATTACCTGAAGATTCAATTTTGACTAAGTTAATCATATTTAAATTAATAATTTGATGCTAAAATTATGACATATAATTACTTTGTGTGTAGTGCCTAATGCTATTGTATGCATCTTCTTATAAGAAATTGATGTTATATAGATGAATTATGTTTTTGATAGTTGGTTGATCGAAATGAGGGTGTATTTCTTGAAATGTTTTGACTAGTGCATTTGATATTTAAACTCTGTTCCGTTCAAATGAGTTTTTTAGCAGTCGTTAATAAGAATAAAGGATTATCTATACTATTTCATATCCAAACTAATACGAAGAATGTATGCGAGCTAAGTTGTCTTTTATTAAGAATAGAATTTGCATACATTTAAGCCTAAAGTGCTTTAAACGATTTCGAGATACAAACTTCCCCCTCTAATGTTCAGTATTGATTGTTAAAGTGCTAAGGTTGTTGATTAGTTTGTGTGTTCTGTGCTGAATTTGAAAAGGTTTTCATATAACAGTTTGGATTGCAAGTTATCGAATGAGCTTTTGATGCTTCCTCGCTTTACCGTTTCAGTAGTGGTTAACTAATAGTTCTGATAATATTTTGAAGGGGCTTGTTTACTTATTTGTCTGGTTTATGTAGGTTAACGTTCCAAAGACTAAGAAGACATACTGCAAGTCCAAGGAGTGCAAGAAGCACACCTTGCACAAGGTAACTCAATACAAGAAGGGCAAGGATAGCATAGCTGCTCAAGGAAAGCGTCGGTATGACCGTAAGCAGTCTGGTTATGGTGGACAGACAAAGCCAGTTTTCCACAAAAAGGTCCGATCCTAGTTGGTTTATCAATCATGTCTTTTGCAATATTTTCTTTTGGTTTTATTGCATCGCAATGCTTTACTGAATTATTTTGATCGACCAGGCAAAGCACCACGAAGAAGATCGCACTGAGGCTGCAAATGTCGTGCTGCAAGCACATGTCTCAGCATGCTATCAAGGTTCCCTTTCATTTTCTCTTTTCATCATTATATTAAGTCGCTTTTTTCATCAAGCTCTAATTTTGGCTTTTAAATGCTTTTGATAAGTTTTTCATTGCGTAGGTGCAAGCACTTTGAGATTGGTGGAGATAAGAAGGGAAAAGGAACCTCTCTTTTCTAAGTGTCTTGTGATAAGAGTGATTTATATCTATGTCACTAATCTTTTTACATCATCTAAATTTTTAAGAACTTGTTTTAAGAGTTGTGTTTGTTGAAACATATTAGATATGTACTATTTCAGGCTTGGTATAATTTAATCTTCAGTTGAACATTTCTTCTTTATGCCATTCTTTGTTGGGTATGATGGAGTTATGCAACTGCTTCCCCATTATTTGCAATATGAATGCTGCCATGAATCCTCTTACAGTCTTACCATCATTCGTCATATTCTATTTCTTCAATTTTGATATTCAAGTTGAGTGGATGAATTATTGTTACACATTTACAATAAACCATAATGAAGCGACCGACAGATCTACCACAAAGTACATTAACCCACCAGTCCACTACTGCTGCCGGTTGTCTGGTAGAGGTTTTATTCAGGTATTGATTTGATGAATTTGCTGAATCAAGCCTTTTCTCACTCACACCTGATGAGAACTGGCTATTGTTGAGGGTTAAAATGATGACTCGCACTTGGTTTCCTCCTGACAATTCAATACTTTTACTACAGAACTTCAACAGAGATAATATACTCCTAATATTTGAACTGGCATGCATATACCAACATCAACATGTCCTAATATTTCTTAAGAGGTTCCTGCCTTAGCGAATTATGGGATGTTGGATAGTACGCAACATTACTGTGAAAAGCAGAGGAAGTTGTTCTGAGCGGCATGCATGAATTGGAAATATGGTAGTAAGTTTTGCCTTTGTTCATTCATCCAATTCTTGAACTGAAGAGGTTGACTCAGCCCTTCTGCAATGGTAATAGTATAATGGAAGGTATCAAATTAAATAGAAATCCAACAGCTAGATGTTTCAAAATGTTTGCCTCAGCCCTCAAACATCTCAAAGCAGAAAAACATGATCACATAATATATACTCAAGTCTGTAAATCCCAAGTATCTTGATACAAATAGGAAAGTTTACCTACCGATGAGATCAGATGAGAACTTCAATATTGTAACAATATTCATGAAGCTGCTCTTCTTGTATTTCTTTGGCTGACCGTTCTGCAGAACCGCTACAAAAGTGCAATTCTATTTGGTTAAGTGCAGGCATATCTCAGCCTCATTTGTAGCGCTCCTGTAGCTTATTGCAAAATTTAAGAACAAGGCATTGAAGACGAAACTGGCTTCTGGCTTCCATGCTCCAGACCTCCAGATCTGTCTCCTCGATAAATAAAAATATCAGGCAGCGGAAAGCCCCCTTCTGCTGATTTCCATTCGGTCCTTGGAATACGTAACTATAAAGCTTCAACACCTCGAATGGGCAACTCACGAGAGAAGTCAGCATTGTTGATGTTGAAGAGACATTTTGAAGTGTTTACGAAGATGTAGGGGATCGAGAACCCCACGTCGAGACTAGGGTCTCGATGAGGGGGGTCTCGATACTGCTTGAGGGCGATGCGTAATGGAGCATTCGAGACCACGAGGTCGATGGGGTCTGGAGCACAGTTAGGCCGATGCATTATAGGCCCGATCGTAACCCGTTCGAAGGCGGCCGAGACCCGTTATCGAGACACGGTCTCGATGGTCCTATTGAAAATGAGACCAGTATAAAAAGGAAGATTAGGTCATAATTTTCTTTAAAAATCAAAAATTTTCCAAATTCTGCAAATTAAACTTTTTTGTTAAATTGATAGAGGTTGTTACTTGATTTGTATAATTTATATATCGTTTAAGCTAAATCCCAGAGTGTAGATTTGTGGAATTTGAGAATACTAAATTATAAAGTATTACTCAATTGGAGAAGAGCAGTTTGATAGGGCTTTGCTTAACAATCGTTTGAGAGTTAACAGTTGATTTGCGGCGGCCAACGGGGCGTCACGCGGGGAAAATGTATAAAGATACGGTGTTATTCTTTCGGTATTTTAGATTTTATTATGCATTCGGGATTACGTAGAGATATTAGATTGAAAGGAGTTTGGGTGTTGATATACCATTTAGTTATATCGTTCACGTATCCCAACAGCTGCTTCCCCACGGCAGGTATGCCATAGTGTTAATTTCTTGAGACTGTGTGCAGGAGGCATTGAGACTTGGCATAGGCAATGGCCTTGTATTTCTCCCAAGCATGACAGTTTCAAAGTTTCAACATGTCTCAAGCAGAAATAAATATTGGAAGAAGGTGTCCCACAACCCAACAATAGAAAATCTTCATGGGTTTCACAAACCAAGTTTAACTAGAGATTAGAAAACAAGCAGAAACTTGCCCGAGAGTACAACTAGATAGTGTTACTCGAGAGAGAGAGTATAAATACCATATAATTCCACCCAATTCTAAACCCCGAGGAAACAAACAGAGAAGTCATTCAGAAGATGGCCAGGGGCAACAAATGATGGCAGCCAAGTTGCAAATGCCTCAGTTAACATCTCCAGAATTCAGGGGGTAGAACTGGAATTTTAATTTACTTTTTGAACCAAGGACCATTGACTATCAAGGTCTATAATTTTCGAAGTTTAGATACTATACTAGGAAGCTCAAATGAACATGAGTGCAAGGTATCTTAGAGATGGAGTTTGGCAGCTTGTTCTACAGGGAACGTATCGAAAAGTAAGGGGGATCATATATGAGACAGTCAGAATTTGAAGTCAAGATAATACAGTAAAATATCAGGAACTACCAAGGAACATTCCTCGAAGAATAAAGCAGAAGCAACAGAGATTTTGAAGCAGTCAAGTATATATCATCTGAAAGCGTAGCAGTAGAGAAACCAAACCGAGATCAGTATCAATCCTTCCTTCTGAATGAATTTGCCTGAAATCTTTAATCGCATGTACAAACTTTTCCTTTCTAGATTCTAGCATGCAAAATTCTAGCAAAAGATCATGCATGTGACAGGTTTTGACTCTTTTTGTTGGGCACTCCTCCCTACCAACTGAAAGACTTCGACAGTTATATCGTTCAAGTAATCCTCGGCAACATCCTCTAAGCTCTTGGAACCTATTGGGTCAATGAATCCTTCAGCAATCCATAACTTAATGAGCATCCTTACCGCAACCTCAAACCCTCTCGGGAAAGCTCCCATGTAAAGGAAACGTGGTTTCAAGTGATGAGGCAAGTGTTCATAACTCAAAGCAAATATCGCCTGGCAAGGGTTTTGATTACTCGGTACAATTGAATTTACGGATTCTGCAACTCTCTCCCAGCATTCTGATGTCTTATTGATCTCAGAGGGACCCCAGCAATCCACAATAATACCCGACTTCCTGTTTTGTCATCTGGCTTAATGCTCCACAAATCATCCATCACAACCAAATACCTCCGACCTTTTAAACTTCTATATAGCATTGCCTCTAACTCAGCATCGTCCTTTTCCACGGAGTCAACAAGTGTTGACTCAATGACGCACAACAGAAGTTGAAGCAACAAATCTCTTCTGCAATAAACTTGAGAAATTTTCACCCATGCTCGAGGATGGAAATGGTTAGAAACGCATGGGCTATAAAATATCCTTTTTGCCAGAGTGGTTTTTCCGATGCCCGCCATCCCAACAATTGCTAAGATCTAGAAAACCTCTCAAAAAGCATTCCCTCAAGCCCACTGATGGTATATTCTCCTTTTCTTGCCTAATTTGATGTCTAATTTAGTCTAGCTTACACACATTTTTCTTTATAAATATAGGATGTTTACATGAGTTTTAAAAATTCTGTGAATCACACGAGAATAGAGAGAATAATCATCCTAAGAATAATAATGGAGTTTTTAATATTATTGAAAGAGCATGGATTTTTGTTAACTTTGAAGAGCTTAGAAAATTTATCTTGGTTAACGTGGAGGCTTTAATGGTTGAGATTTTTAGGTGTATAGAAAATCACTGACAGCAGATTATAGCTAGTGGTAGGGTTTCCTAACGTCTTGGTTTATTAGTGGACAGGGCCGTGCACTTTTGGCGTGAGGGGAGCCAGGTATAAAATTGCGTAATGCATTTTATTTAAACTTAAATTTATGTCGTTTTTATTGATTGCTTGAAACTAAAGTAAAAAGGGATCTAGAGTGCTTAAATCTAACAAATTGGACAAACTTTGTAAACTCAATTGATATACGCTAACTTTGTCCCCAAAATGACGAAACATTAAATTGTACATTAAAGAATCTTGGCATTCTTTATGCTTTTCAACGTCGACATGCTCGATGCACCGAAAAGTTACGCCTAAGCGAGATAGGGAATGGTCCATCGGACAAAATATTATTCAACATATATAAAAATAATTGAGTTCGCAATTAAAAAACGCAATCATTACATAGTTAAGTTGGGCATTTTTTAGAGTGGAAAATGTTCAACGGCCCATGACAGCTGATAGAGGCCGTTTGCGGGGCCGTTTGTGGGAAATTCGAGGAAAGCCCTACAGGCTTCGAAGTGCCAGTACTTGGCTACATTTAAGGGCGGTTCTGGTCTCGAACGTTACGATCAGTTGAGGCGGTTTGAGAACTTCGGGGTTCGAGAACATTGTAAATTTAGGTTTTTGTCTTTTGCACATAAATAGAGGTATTCTCTATGAGTTTATTGCTCAATGCCAATCTTTAGAATAGAGAATAATCAGCCCAGAAGAATATTAGGTCCTATAATATTAGCGAAGAGCATAGTTTTGTTAACTTGAAGAACATATAGTTTGGGGCACGTTCTGAGGTCGTTTTGGTGATTATTTAAAGGCAATTTTTGGGCTTTTCGGGGTTTTTTGAATATTCTAGCTAGGTTATGTGACTTGCTATAAATAGATGGCTATTTACTATGAGTTGATTAGCCACTGAAACAACCTGATATGAGCGATAATGCGTCATAGGAAGAATATCGAGAGGTTTAATATTCTTGAAAGGGCTTAGAGTTTATCTTTTTGTTCTTGGTAGGCTTTGATGTTGAGATTTTCGATGATAAAAAAGGAAACTCAAGCTGATAGTATTCCCAGCTGATAGTAGAGAACATATGATCTTCGCAGTTATAGTGGAATGCAGCCAAGCAACCAGCATGGCGTGCACTCACACGTTGAAGGGGAGCACGTATAAAATTGTATACGTTTAATTTGGCTTTAAATTCGTATGGATTGCCCATTGATTCTTTGAAAGGTAGGAAGGGATTTATGGGTCTTAAATCCTAACAATTGGTATCAGAGCTTGGTACTTTTCATGAAAAAACTATTTCACCTTAAGATGTCAGATAACATACCTATAGCTAGACACCTGAATGATTTCAATAGCATTATTAATCAACTGTTGACGGTAGAAGTTAATGTTGATGATGAGATCTGAGTCGATTTTATTGGCTTCGTTACGGAAATTTGGGAGCGATGAGATCGGTTATTGGCTTAATTTTGTAGGTACTAATAAGGTTGAACGCTTCAAGGTGGTTGCGAGCATTATCTTATGCGAGGAGGTAAGCTTACGTGTAGGTAGAGGTGTTAAAGGGTTGCTCATTAAGTGTAGGAAGAGGAAGAACGAGAGCCAGATATTTTGGAAACGTGGGGAGATCACAAGTAGAGGGAAGATGTAATTACGTCGTGTGTGCTAGGGTTGTGGCGAGGCAGATTCGGCGTGAAGAGCTATGGCTAACGGTGATGCTCGTGTTGTATTGGTGATTATTCGGCTTTGGTTTTATACGTGAATTCTTCGGATTGTTGATTCACTTGGATAGTAGATTACGGAGGCTTAACTTCATCACCAGCGTAGCGAATGTAATGGTGAATTATGTTTCACAAGATTATGGGGCCCATTCATCTTGATGATATTGAGCAGGTTGGATGTAGTAGGTATGGGAGATGTGAATGCGAAGTTGTCAAATGGTTCTTTTCACGGAAGCCCGACAAAGGTGAGGTATATTCGAAGTGGGGAAGAGTTTAATTTTAGGTAAGGTCGGTGGATGGTGATGGTTATCGAACTACTTTCGAAGGGGAGTCTTTGGAAGGTGGTTGAGGGAGCAATGATTATATGAGGACGAGTCGAGGTACTACATACTTGGGCGCGGTTCTCAAAAAAGGTGAATAAGAGGATGCGGAGTGCGAGAGGAAAGTAGGTGAGATTCGACATAGAGTTTATGAAAATAGATAGAATTTTAGATTTGGTGAAATTCATGTTGTGGGCGTGTTGAAAGGTTACCGGGAGGTTACGATGAGTTGTGCAAATGAAGATGCATTGAAGTAATTCGAGGAAAGGTACCCCAATGCAGCAAAATGTAATGCCGTTTGGTGATGAATGGAGTGCGAAGGAACTGCGGGGGAAGGATGCAACCGGTTCTGTGTTGCATGAATCATTTGTGTTAGCGGACTTGTTTCAAAATCGCGGTGAGAGGTATTCCCAACCTCTTAATTATTTGCTAACTGTTTAAGGATGTTCTTATCAAACATCTAGGATCAATGAATTAGATCAAAGGAAATTGTTATCACGTGGAATGGGAAGCTGAGAGAGAGATTGGTGATAACTTGATCGAGCTTGGAGGTTTTCAAGGTGCACGGTAAGAAGGCAAAATTTGAGCATGGTGATTATCTGAATGAGGTTGAAGTCAACGGGGTAATTTTAATGGCTATTTTGAGTTCTCTTCGGTAGTCAAGTTGGTGTCATTCGGTGATGTTCTGGGATTAGTAAAGAAGATACTGAAGTTGGGATCAACTTCAGTGGGAATTTTTGGATGATGAAATCAGGAGGGCTGCTGCAGTTTGGTGCTTGAAGATGGTGATCCGAAAAATATCTTCAAGTCGGAAATTGTTGAGATGAAGCTATTTTTTACAGGCTGGCTTGGCCCAGTAACGAGGCTGCAATGAGGCCGTTTGCGAGGGGCACGTTCGAGTGTGTTAGAACATTGAAAATCTACGGAAAGAAAAGCACACATGGCAATTTGCGTTTTGGGGCCGTTACGGGGGCTTGGACCCCAATGAGGGCCATTCGTGAAGATGGGGCTAATGAAGCAAAAGGGGCTCATGCTTGGCTGCGGTTAGAACGTTCTGGGGGCCGACAGTGATTATTTAAAGGCGGTTTTGGGCTTTTAGCGGTTTAGAATATTACATAGGTTGTAATAACACTTTATAAATAGATAATTTATTTCTTATGAGTTTGATTATCCTGAGAAACCTGATGTAGACGATGTCGTCATAGGAAGAATATTAGGGCTTTAATAATGCTTGAAAACACAGGAGTTATCTTTTTGTTTTTAGTAGGCTTTAGTAGTGAGATTTTCGATGATAAAAATATTCAAGCGATGGTAGGTAATGTGAATGGGGCTTATGCTTGATCTTGGTTATAGTGGAATCTGCGGCCAGCCAACTGTGGCGTCACGCTTTCCATTAAATGAACAAATGCGTACCTTTAGTGGGGGGTAGGGGGATGGGATGTGTTAAAAGAAGAAAGATATGGAATTTATTTTAGTCTACATCTTTGGTGTAGTGTTGGAGACAAAATAATTGATTCTTTCTAACATTGTTATTGCATTTATGTGTTTTAGGGTAATATAGTCATTTCACTATGTATTGTAATAAAGTGGAGTGCTTTTGAGGTTAGAGGTACTTGAGAAAGCAGGAGGTGTCTGCAAACCAGATAGGGAAATAGTTGAATCTGCTTGTAAAAATTACTGCGATAGTTGAGAATTAATGTAGCCGTATATATATGTAATATCAAACTCTCCCGCCTGTTAATCTTGCAGGTAGCATATATATATTTTCCATACCAGGAAAAAAAAAGTGGCTATCATTCATTGTAAGTTGTAACCTTCAGACCACATATATCCCATGATTCTGAAACAGATACTTGATCATATCATGATGTATACATTTGTTGAGCTAGAGAATGCTTTCCCAGCAGCGAAGGCCTCATTTCATGGATGCTTTTCTATACATCAAAACCTGCAAGAACTGAAAAAATGTAATCACTAAATGAATCAATTGTTTTCAATTCAATTAGATTTTCAGCTTAAAAACTGAAAATTTTGTGAACACATTCAGCTCAGTAATACAAATGTCAAGCCAGTTCGTTCCAGGCATGCTTTCGATTGGTTAATAAGCCAGAGTATTAAATGTAATCACTCTCGTCAAACATATGGTTTCATCACTCTCGCAAAATTTATGTTTTTAAATGCTAATAATTGAAATTCTTAATAGTCGAATATAATAATAAAAATATAAATGACAAGCATTTTGAATTAAATATAGTAATATATATCGATATAAATATGATTTGATAAGTCTTGAAAGATTGAAAAAATGATCGTTAAATGGGGAAGTGTAAGCAGGAGAGATTTGCACAAAGTGTTCTGAGATCTAGTCTTTAATTAAAGTGGTTAAAGTAAAATTACGAGTGTTGATCGCCATTACCGTAGGGGAGCGGCAACCACATTAAAGTGGTTAAAAGTAAAGGATTGATGTCTTCGATTAATTGAGTCGCATCCGTGATTAATTAAATCCGTCGTGATATCTGCTGACGACTCGTCTTCTACTACCATACTTGTGGATGTGGTCGAATTCATAGATTTCCACACAAATCAAATAAATTTAATTTTGAATTTTGATGGTGTAATACATTATATATATATATATATATATATATATAATACTCGGTGAAATAATAATATAACAAAAATATAATTTTTCAGCACTACTCTTAATATAATGCTTGATATTTTTTTATTCGAATCAAAGGATTCATTATTTCAAGCGACACAAAGTTAATTGGTGAAATGGTCCCAGTAATTAGGGGATCATTTGCGATTTGGTCCTAATAGTAATCCTTTAAACTAACGTAAATGAGTGTCGTTGGGTATTGGGGTCTGAGTGGTCTAAATAATTTTTGGGAGCCTACTTGTTTTCTAATTTGGTATTTTAGAGGAAATTATTGGGTATAAGTAAAAATTATTTTGTTGTAATCCCTCTAAACCTCACCTTTATAGACACCTAAATATTATTTTTTGAGATGTGAAAGTATTATTATGTCCCTCGATTTTTAATGGTAGTGTTTGAGGAAATTTTAAGTAGGGGTAAAATAGTCATTTGCATTTTTTATGCCTCCTTAGGACTTTCACGTTACCCCCAAACCCTACATGACCAGCCAGGTGTGTCGATCCGTGGCTATGGCTTGGCCGCTTTTGCATCCAACTCGATTCTATGGTGTGAATGATCCAACTTTTACAGGCTGGTAATTTCATATGAGATTTGCAGTCAAGAAATTTAATGAGAGAACATCAAACCAAACTTTCAATTTGACCAAAAAATCAAGCGTCAGATAATAGGGTATGGGGAGGGGTAACTTAGTCCTAAAGGGTATAAGTAAAAAATACAAAATGACTATTTTATCCTTACTTAGAAATTTTCTCAAAACAACCATTAAAAATAGAGGAACCTGATAGTACTTTCCATCCCAAAAAATAATATTTGGGTGTCTATAAAATAATTCGAGTTTAGAGAGTATAACAAAAATATAATTTTTACTTATACCCAATAATTCTCTAAAATATCAAATTAGACCCAAAATAGCTCCCAAAATTATACAGGCATCAATTTACTTTGATACGCAATTATAGGAGGCCATTTTACCCAGCGGTGCCGCTTGAGGGACCGAATCGCTAATGACTTCAATTCTTATGACCATTTGACAATTAACTTACTAACACACAAAAACTTTTAGTAATTGTAATTTGGCCAGATTGAAAATCAAACTATATAATTATCTTTTTAGGATATTTTTAATTTGGAAAGAGACATTGAGTGAAGATGAAGTGATTGTTAGGTTGTAATGAAGTGTGAATTTTTTTCCTAAGTAGATAGAAAAAAATTGTGGCGATTCCAGACATTATTTCTGGAATTTTTCCTTCTTATATGTTCAATTACTATTACAGTCATTAAATATCGAAAATCAAAGGAGAATGTAATGAACTGCATTTGTATGAGTGTTGGGAATGGAGTTAATTGTCGATTTGGTCTAGTGGGTTGAAGTTGTACTTTGGTCTCATATAGTTATATTGTTACAGATTCGTCCTCAGAAGTAGCACAAATGTTGCAGTATGGTCCCCGAAAGTATAAAATGTTGCATTATAGTCCACTGAAGAAGAGGCAGATGTACCCAACATTTAATCGATTCGAGGGGACAATGCTGGCTGTATTCTGAGGGATCAATCTATGACAATAATATAAGCTATCCCAGGATCAGTATAAGCATCTGTTATACGGGGATAGAATAAATGATTACCTTTGAATTGCTTTCGAACATGTTAATGGACGATCAGAAGTACCTCAAATTGCAGTTAAAAAGTAAGACGTTAGATTGTGTCACACTTAAAATTATAGCACATATTTTTATTTTTTCATTTTTAGATTAATTTATGATACAAAGATTTTTTCTGAGACTCTTGCTCCGTTAGACTCTGTGAGTGAGTTTAGGTTCGATGATCTGATATGGTGAGTTGGATCGATTGACTCAGCTTCAATCTGGATTTCACAGTCTCGACTATCTTTAAGGATATTTCAAAACCTTTCTTATAATATTTTATCATCATACCCTTCCGAGACCTTGTTCTCATCTTATAATAAAATTAAAAAACATCATGTTTTATCCCAAAAAGTACCTTCAATAATCAACATGTGACACAAATATTTACTAGCTGCATTGACTTATTATTATTACTAGCTCACTAGATGTATGCAGGGTGAAACAATGCAAAATCTCGTCGGCCATGAAAGTTGGACCAATTTCCCTCACCTTTTGAAGTTTTCCAATCAATTAATTAATAAGATAGAAATGCATGGAATCCTTCTTACATGACCCCAGCCTAATGGGGTATTTCAAGCAAATCAAGAATCTACCTCATTTATTTGACTTCTTCACCAAACTATTCCTCTACTCAATCAATAATAAACCCTCTCAAATCCCATCACATTTGACTTATTAATATTATCATCAGCTTATAAACTCCCAATTTCTCAATTCATAGGAGATTGTGCCTCAATAACGAACTTTGTGCATGCAGGATTTTTATTGATTTTTTGTGAAGATGATGATAGGTTGCTGGATTCTTCATTAATTTTTCCATGTTCTCTTTTTGCAATATTGGTCTTTCTTGAGAATGCTTACAAAGAACATTAGCAACATCAACATGTCCAATCTCGTGATGACTTCTTCATCGGGGATTCATCAGAGAAAAGACGAAGTTGTGGATCGTGATATGGTGACTCCCATTAAAGCTAAGGAGGAAAGTAATTTGATTAGAAATAGGCCTCCCCGGCTTATAGTTCCGGGAAGCCCTGCCTTGGGGTCGTCGGCCGGGGAGAACAAGATGGGAGGTGAGGACATTGAAATGGAAGGGAGGCATTATAGTGTGGCGAGCAAGAAAGGAAGAAGAAAGGTCATGGAAGATGCACATAGTGTAATAGTTGATCTATTTGGGAACCATAAACAGGTTTGTGATCATCATAGTTTCTCTTGTTAAATACTCTAATTTTTTTACACTTCTCTTAATACTTTGTTAAACTTGTTATTGATTATTTAGGGGGTGTGATTGACAAGGGGAGATTTAAGGAAAATTCAAAGCAATAAGTGTCCTAAGATAGATTCTTATATACTTCATAAATCCATTCTAATTTAATGAAAATTTAAACTAATCGCTTAGAGCCAAAAATGAATTTGACTTCTACCAATACCTTTATTTATTTCAAATGAATATTTATAATGTTCAAAGTTTTAGCATATCAATTATTATTTGACATGTCAAATTTAATGGTATAATAAATCTTGTAATAGAAACTCAAAGTTATATATGGATGAATTATGAATTCAAAAATTAAATTCAAATAAAAAAAATTCGCCCAATTAGATATAATTTTTTTTTTATTGGAAGGAGAATGTTTATAAAACTACTTTGTGAATGAGGCACGAGGGCACAAATTTGATAGCAATTTAAATTTAGAAAGCGCTTGGTTTCAAATTAGAAATAAATTGATTGACTCTACATCATAATTAACTCAAAGTTAGTAAACTACTAATGTAAAATTTTGTTTTTAAAAATTGGGTTAATTGGTGGTTTCAGAATGCAATAATAAGTGTTGTAAAGTTATGCGATTGGTCTCGGTAAGTAATGGCTAGTACAAATGGTTCACGAAAGTGTATATTCGATTCTGATTTGAATTACACTGTTTTAACATGTTAATATTTTACATTTTACGCGATTAAAACTTAGTTTTGGAGTTAAAATCTGATTGTTGAGATTTAGCCCCATTAAATTCTTAATATTACTAATTACACAATCAAAAATACATCAATAAAAATATATTTTTCAATAAAAAATACTTTTCAAAAATTAGAAAACTTAATGGGGTCAAATCAAAGGTATATTTTGACCCCAAAACTAGAAGATTTTGTCGCATGAAATGTTAAATATTACTTGAATGTTAAAATAGGGCCAAGGTGGCAAGATATCTTTTAAAGAGCGAATTTATGCTACGTTAGGTCACGGGGCCAAATATAAGCTTTTACTACATTTTTACTAAATAAAGCCATCAATTATTTCTTTAAAATGCTTCACATACACTAAAAAGATGATCTCTAACATTCTTGGATTTGCCTAGGCTTTGTTTATGGTGATCGATGGACATGGAGGACGTGGAACAGCTGATTTTGTTAAGAAAAATCTAGGAAGAAACATTATTAAAGAACTTAAAGATGTAAGAATGACTGGAAATAATGCTATAGAAAGAGCCTACCGAAGAGGTCATTTGCTCACAGATGAACAAATCATTTTCCAGGTAAATTCACCACTCTTCACTCCCTCCCATCTCAAACTGATCGTCAAATTTTCAATTTGATGTTTAATTTTAAATTTTGAACCCAACGAAGTATAATATATCGTGAAAAGTATATTTATTTTCTCTATTGAAATATTATCTCTACTTGGACTTTATGATGTTGTAGAGCATAGGTGGAGGAGCTTGTGCAGCCAGTGTTCTAGTGATGGGTGGACAACTCCATATAGCAAATGTTGGTGATTGCAGAGTGGTCTTGAGTAGGAATGGCAAAGCTGTTTCGCTAACTAAAGATCATCGTCCTAGTAGACATGATGAACGTTTGCGGATTGATAAATCCGTAAGTCAGAAAATATGCATCTGAATTACGAAAATCATTTTTGCAACAAATAAATAATGACTTAAGAATCGTGAATAAATTTTAAGTTCAAATTCGAATTTAGTGATTAGTGACTGAGCCACCTAGTTACATGTTGATGCAGGGTGGTTATGTAACTTGTAGAAATGGAGTTTGGAGAGTTAATGGGACACTTGCCGTATCAAGAGCATTTGGAGATCGTCACATGAAAAAATTTATAATTTCGGATCCTGAGATTAAGAGGCTACCATTAACCTCAGATTGTGAATTTCTGATTATGGCTTCTGATGGATTATGGGATAAGGTACATTTATGTGATTTTTACATGCATTATCACCACTTTTATATATTTACAATAATACATGACTATAAGTTAAAGTGTAGGAATGATTAAATTTAAAACTTAAATCTTAAGTATGATTCTTAAGCATTAGTAAATTATTGTTGTTATTACTATATCGATTTTCGCAAGAGTATATATTTTGTTACTATCAACTTTTTGTACAGAATAATTAATGTAATTAGAGGTTACAAAAATCAATATAGTAATAACGGGTAGATTCATATAATATAGAATTAAAGACAATTTCTTTTTTCATAAGTTGGATGTAATTGATTGAATGATATCACAAGTCTTGGACTTCTTTTTATTATTTTAACATATGGAATTTGGATAAAATAGGTTGACGAACAAGAAGCTGTAGAGTTGGTATCAAGTGAAATGGATTCATTGGAGTCGTGCAAGAAGCTTGTAGATATTTCTTTTAGTAGAGGCAACGATGATGACATTACTGTAATGATCATCAACCTCAAACACTTTGTAACTTAACATTGTTTTATTCTTTTAAATAGTGGTCGATAGCCTACTACTAGCTTACATCAATCTGCCATCAGTATTTATTTTTAATTGCTATCATATTTAATGCTTATTGTAGAAATCATATATATTGTGAAACAATATATTATAGGTGGTCTCTTGTATTTGGTTGGTTTGCTAGGGATACTCATCACCTTTATTGGGATGAAAATAAAATGATGGTGGACGGTGACAGAAGACCATAGATTACTACATCACTCCAACACGCACATTCATTGCACCAAAGAAAATGAATTATCTTAAGTTGGAAATTGGAATTATTAGAATGTGAGATATTATTAACTGAAAAATAAATGGAATTATAAAATAATTTGGACTGTATTAAATAACATATGAGATCGACCCAAAATAGTGGTTACACCCTTTATCCATAATATTTATGCAAATCTAATCTTTCAATAAGATTGAAGATGAAAAAGATCAAGGCTACCAATTTCTTTAAAGAAAAATAACACTATTAAAAAGTAAATTGTCTCAAAATATTTGTATTTCGATCAAAACAATATAAAATTAACGAATATATACTTACATACAAGCTTTTGATTATCAACAAATTTCCATGTTGAATGACTCGCATGAGTCGTAATATTAACTAGTTAGAGCAAATTTTATGTTTTAAATGATCGTATTAAATTGTCGCACATCAATTAAATTATACCAATTATAATTCATTCACATAAGAATTACACTTCATCATTTTTTTAATAAAACTGTCAAGTATGTATAAGATTTTGGCACAATGGCACATGATATGTCGTTGTAGTAACCCAGTCCAAAAATTATTGTTTTAGATGTATTAGAGAATATTTGATTTGAACATTATTATTGCTAAAGTATTTGATCTAAAATGACTATATATGGCTCTCCCTAGACCATACCAAGTTAGCATTATTGATAAAGAATTTAAATATTGATTATCAATAATTATAAACTCGATTTTTATAAATTTTCATGATATTATAAATAATTAACTCGAAAAATTGTTAGTATAAGATTTGACTCGAAAAATTGTTATTGTGAGGGTCTCATAACGTGACTCGAAAAATTGTTATTGTGAGGGTGTCATAACGTTACACCATGACAAATACCTCTTGGATTGTGTTGTCGGTAAAGCATAGATTCTAAAATCCTAACCACATCTCATATCAATCTATAAGTACTATTTTTCTTCTTTGAGTTCAATTATTAACTTCTAGTTAGTATCATTTTTGTGTTACTTAGAAATTCTTGATTTTTTGTGTATTTTTTACTGTATTTTAGAGTTAAAAGTAGTTGGTTTTTTTTGTGTTTTATTACTGTTTTTGTTATTTGGTTACGACCATGGAAGTTGAAGGCAGTGAACTTCAAGATTGGGAGGTTTTGTCAGTACCCTTTATTGGTGACGTGGCAGAGTCAGAAGAATCTTCTGGTTTTGTTGAAGGTATGATTCAGACTAACTACTTCTCATTAGATTCTCCAAAGAATAATATTGTTAGTGATGATAATGAAGTTTCATGTAAGCACTTTGCTAGGTCTTTGTCTGAATCTAGTAGTGAACTGTCTGATGGTAAGGGGGTTAGTGAGTTTGAGGGAAAATATGATGTTGGTTTTGTCCAAAATGATCAAAATGGGAAATTTCTTGAGGGGGTTGATGAAGTTGAGCATTTGATTACTGAAAATGATCAAAATGAGAACTTTCTTGAGGGGTTTAATGGAGTTGAGCATATGGTTACTGAAAATGAGGGAAAATTGGATGTTGATATTGTCGAAAATGATCAAAAGGGGAACTTTATTGAGGGGTTTAATGGAGTTGAGCATATGGTTACTGAAAATGATAATAATTTGGAGAAATTTTCGGATGATTTGAGTGGAAGTAGTTCTGGTGAGATGACAGTCGAGGGTGATCAAGGAAGTGGTGAATTGGGTATGAAAGAAGATGAGATTTCAGGAGAAGAATGTAGTGAAAGAGAGGCATCTGAAGAAAAGGGTGAAGCTGAAGTGAGTGAAGTTCAGGAGGAGAAGAAGAAGAAGAGTGGTATTGTATGGTGGAAGCTTCCAATAGAATTCTTGAGATACTGTGTTTTCAAAGGTCCTGTCTGGACTGTATCTGTTGCTGCTGCATTTATGGGGCTCGTCGTTTTGGGGAGAAGATTGTATACGATGAAGAAGAAGAACAAGGCTTTAGGACCCAGAATTACTATGGATGATAAGGTCAGTGAACTTACAATGTGCCTTCTTAATTTTCTTTGTCTTGCTTCTTGTCGGTTTTATAATTTCTAGCAAATGAACTTGAGTTTTCTCGATTTCTTTGTCAATCTTTGACTACTAGATAAAGATCTTCGTATTGTCATTGGTGTATTTTGCTTCACTGATCTATGATCTATAAATTGAGCCCTGTTCTTGTCTGCCTTTGTCTTGACTGCTTTTAGCATTTTACTTATTTATCTACTCCATTTTGATCAGTGTTAGCTTCCACTTCAACAAATGATTTCTATTGTTTCATCCATTCATCTAAACTACTTTGAGAGGCATCCCTCGAAACTGCCTGAAGACTAATTGACAAAATGTGAGAATTTGTAATCGAATGATACGCTGCAATGCGTTTGTGGCCTTTAGAATTGATTGAACAATACAGAGGTGGCAATTTATCTCTTACATGTCATAGTAGAAGTTTGTTGAGGGCATAATAGTTACTTACACAAAAGACATATGTGATGACTGTTAGAATTGTTATCTCACTCTTACTCCGAAAGTAAATGTGAAGAAGATGGTGGAACTAAGTTTTGTGGTTCCTGTTAAACCATATGTGGCTATGGTCAGTTGGCGAAAGCTGCTACTTTCGTTGGTTAACAATTAGCAATGTCAACTCATCCTTCAGCCTCGAACATTTATTGCATTACATCAAGTTGTTGCATTTATCATGTTAGAATAGCAGCTTCTTGATGACACCTGCTACTGACCTATGATACCCTTCTTTTGCTGATCGAGGTCATTTTCCTTCTTCCATCAGATGGGAAATTTTTTGGCAATGGATTTTGTTCTAATCCTCAAAGTGGTCAGGCCCCCTTCAGTTATTGTTTATAGCATTTTACTCAATTGTGATAATTGTGTTTACATTGAGTATCATTACAGTTGATTATTTAT
The DNA here is from genome assembly GCA_019722365.1 of Lithospermum erythrorhizon. Taxonomy (NCBI): domain Eukaryota; kingdom Viridiplantae; phylum Streptophyta; class Magnoliopsida; order Boraginales; family Boraginaceae; genus Lithospermum; species Lithospermum erythrorhizon. Next base: position 283,182 of record JADFUC010002248.1, on the reverse strand, counting down.
TTTGTGAAGATATCATATTAACTTGTAATTCTGGTCTCATAGCCACATGTTCCATTCCTCTTCATCATTAGGAGTTGTTGGTTTTACTTTCTACTTGAATTCTGTTATGATATTTTCTATTCTACATAACTGTTGCTTTCCTCTGTTCATACATAACTTCTTCTTGCAGAAGATATCACAGTTCATGAGTGATGCTGCTCGTCTCAATGAAGCATTTTCAGTGGTTAAGAGAGTACCCGTCATTCGCCCCTCACTACCAGCAGGCGGTGTGACACCCTGGCCCGTGGTGAGCCTGAGATAAATCGAGTATGTACATTAGAAGGCATAAGTGTTGCCAGTTTATGTCAGCTTGAAATTGATATTGTAATGTTATTTGCTTGTATAATCAGTGTGCTTAAACATAAATCCATCTGAGTGAAACTACTTGATGATTTATTTTACCTCTTTGAAGGTTCATTTAAAAACCATTCTATGGACGATTATTTTTTCTCATCTTTCTTCATTTTGTACTCCCTACATCACTAAAAGATTGTCAAGTCTTAACATTTCGATGATTGATTCAAATGAAAGTTATGTTCAAGACCTCGAACTTGGATTGGAGGTACTCATGAATGCATTGTTATAATTGAAAACAAATCACCAAATCTTCCACAAATTTGAAGTGAGTGGGATTAATAGGTGTAACAAACAGTTCATACAAATTGTGTTATTCGCAATCTAGCAAATGTAAACAGATAAAATCTTGATTAAAAATCATTATTACAGAAAATGACATAAATTACAAGTTGAACTCCTTAAACATCTCTAGCAGTGTCTTCTATAGTGGTCCAATTCCATCTTTTCTCAAGTTTTTTTGCAAGCAGGCAATGGAGAGCCACACAGGCAATCATTTCCAGCAAATGCAGTTGCAGCAAACTTCGTCGCCGGAAGCTGACCACACAAATGGTTATGGCTAACATTCAACATTCTCAATCCAGCAACATCCTGAGGCACTTTGCCAAATACCAAGTTCCTTGAAATGTCCAAATCCTTCAATGTCTTAACAATTCTCAAACTTCCGAAATCGAACTTCAACTGATTCCCTGATGCATAAAATCCCACCAAATAATCCGTCCTGTTGAGCAACTTCACAGGGCTGCCTGTAATCTCATTCTCTGAAAGATCAATGTAGTCATAGAAATAAGTCTCAACTGGCTTGAAATCGTCGAGTTTGAACTTCAACCCGCATTTCGCTAGCTTCAATGAGTATATAATGGCTGAAGAAGCAACCCATTTTGGAATGTTTACTAGATTAAAGTTGTTGTAAGACAAATCTAGTGATTCAATGCCTTTGACATTCATCTGAGGAAATGGATCCACAAGGGAGTTATGAGACAAATCCAGGTTGAATATCTTGGTCAGATTCCCGAAGGTTTTCGGAACAGTTCCGGAAAATTTGTTCCAAGAAAGATCCAGGGTATCCAAAGCCTGAAACTTCCCAAGAAAATCAGGGATTGTCCCTGATAATGCATTGTGGCCAAGCTGAAGAAAGCGCAAATTAGGTGCTATTGCTGCAATGCTTCCAGGGATGTTCCCTGATAATTTGTTGTGCGACAATTCCAGAAATATGAGTTTGTGGGTCTCAGTGAAGAAATCCGGAATGGCTCCAGAGAGTTGGTTATGATCCAAACTAAGAGCGGTAACGTTCTTGAGAGCCTTGAAGGAAGCTGGGATGGTCCCTGTGAGGAGATTGTTATGGAGTTTGAGTTGGATAAGCTGAGTTAACCCCCCAATCGAACTCGGTATTGGCCCCGAAAATCTATTCCCAGCAAGGCTCAATGCAATGAGGTTGCTAAGTTGCCCAAGGTTTTCAGGCAATTTTCCAGACAACTTGTTGTTTTCAATATAAACATAACCAATGTTTTGGAGACTAAACAGAAAACTTGGGAAAGGCCCGGAAATGTTTCTGAGATCCTGGAAATAAATCGCGTTTAGCTCCTTGAGTTTGGCGAGGGAGGGGGAGATTGTTCCAGCTAAATAACCGTTTGGCTTATTGAGTTGGCCGTAAAGAGCCAACTCATGGACCCGGTTAGTGTCCCGGCATTGTATGCCTGGCCAGGCACAGCAATCTGTACCTGATTTCCATTTACTAAGCATTCCTGAGGGGTCGGAAACGATCCCTTTCTTGAATGCTAGTAAGCCTGATTCATCATCTACATGGCATTTTGCAGAAACTGAAATGGAGTAATGAATGAGTATAGTGAAAAACAAGAAAATGAGACTTGAGTTTTTAGTAAAGAAAGAAAGCATTGTGTTGTTTTTGTTGACATATGAAGATTTGGATTAAGTGTTTGGTGTGTATTTATAAGAGCATTTAGTACTAAAATTGGAAGCTTTTGTGCCACTGGTTTGTTGATCAACTTGTGTAGTTGTAGACTTGTAGGTGTGTTCACTCATTATTATGGTCAAATATGAGGGCCCATCGCATTACCTCCTCCCTCCATTACTCATATAGTTTAATATAACAACAAAATAAAGGAGAATGAGTGAGACATAGACCATCAAGTATACTATGCCATTATTGTGCGACTTCAATGCCATATGTCCATCATAGAATCTTTAATTTACCCTGTCGACGTCCTCTTTTATAGTACATATTTAATACGGAGTATGTTTGTAATACTTCATAATATCCAAAGAAAATAATGTATAAATATATAAAACATGGGTAGATAAAGAACATCGAAAGAGATAGAAGATTCGAATTTGTATTTATAGCGAATATTATATTAAATTTTATAGCTAACATTATATTAACTATCTATTTATTAAATGCACATGTACTCTCCAAAAAAATGCACATGCAAGATTAGCAAATGGGTTCTGGTTTTGTGAGCAATTGGTTTTAGGACATTTAACTTGGTCATCTTAAAGTAGGCAACATTCAAACAATGGTTCCTATATATCTTGCTATTCTCTATGCAATTATTCAGCCGCCGAGAGCTTTGACTTTGACTCATTCGTACCTTAGAGTGGGCACTAGAATGGCACGTGTTATTCTTCATAAGCGAAAATCGTATTAAACTAAGTTTCGATTTAAGTATCATTTAATTTTATCTGAAATTTAAGCAGTTGAGTGTCTTATATTCTTTCAGATTTTTCTCCATAAATTTGATCGAAAGTGAAATCAATTTTAAAATTTTCATTTAAAAAAAAATAATCTTACAAATTAGGATGGAGGGAGTATTAATATTATATTAATCATAAATAATATTATATTGTAAACTAATGATATGTAAATTATAACTAGCAATGTTAAGAATAAAATAATATGAGAAGATTTGTATTAATCTTGAATATTTTTTAAATCAAGTAATATGTCGCTTAATTCTAAATAATTTTCGTGAAGCGTGGGATGAGGAGGGAGGAGGAGGAGAAAGAGGAGGAAAGGAGGAGGATGGGGCACAATGGGGGGTTGGGGCAGGTGGTGGGGTTGGGGGTGTGGTAGGGTTAGGGTTAGGTTGAAAATGAAAGAGATGGGGTGTTAATTTTTAAGGGGGATATTTTAGATAGATTCGTAGGTGTCTTATTTATGCAGAGAATTTGAAGAAGAATTTAGGATAGTACTTTAAATTAAAAATTTGATCAAACATAGCTGATATTTTGCCAATTTTCTCCTTTATTGGGTCAATGACAATTAATTGGCCCGGTTAAAATGTTAGTGTAGGGCCTGGGCTTGGACAAGTGCTGTACTTGTGATTTGTGAACTAGAGGCCTAGAGCAATTAGGCAGACTCTTAACCCCATGTAAATTGAACAAAATTATAATCGTGTTAAAACAACCGACTCGATCAAATTAATGAGTTGAGTTGAGCTTTCGAATCGATTCAATTTCTATTGAGCGAACGAATCCAAGTTAATTATTAGGATACCGAACAATTTCTGAATTATCCAAATCGATAACATTCCTACTTAGCAGTTAGCACGCATTATCGTCTTACCAATTCAAGGAATATCTTTTATTTTCTTTCGATATCTCCCTACTTTGAAATTTGTATATCATGCATTGAATTTGATAAGATTTTCTACCTTTATTTTCCATGACTCCCATTGTGCATCCTTGCATTAATTAATTGATTATTCTTAATGTAGTGTGGACATCATGAATCATCAATGCATGATGTATAATTACATAAAGTAAGAGGCACGATGGTGGATCTGAATAAAAATGTTGAGAGAAAATACAATGAGTGATCGAATGCTCTTTAGTAGCGTAACCAAACGACGTGAGTAACAAAGATATGCATTAGCAACTGGATGAAACTCTTACATGCATTGAGGGTGAATCTGTATAAAATCTACGTTGTTCTATATTTCCACAATTAGTTCATTTACTCTAATATTCCTTCGGTTTTTTAGTTATCGTTACAGTATAATAAATTGTCTTTTCGTTTGATGTATTTTGTTATTTTTCTATTGATCTTGTCAACCAACTAATGATGTAATTTTGATTAATTGACATTTATATTTTTGATATGCGATTTTAGTATTTTCTTTTCTTGTAGTTGTCTCTTGAAACTTAGATCGAAGGGAGTATTATTTGTCATCGATCGATCAAATTAGTGAAGTTTGTGCATCAAATTCCTAATATTTCGAATCTGACGGTGGCCTACTAGGGAAAACACAAAAGGATCTCCATGATTGATCCCGACAACAGAGAGTGATGTATCTTCAACAATGACTTATTATTAATCTTTTTAATAAAGACAAACTATTTTCAAGATATAATATGTAATTTTGCATTACTATTAAGACAAAATATTGCATTATTTGGATCTTCCGTCGGTCTACAGTTGGAATGACTAAATCGAGCTACTATGTCATACGATTATCTATAGTACTATATTTGTTTCTATTTGAGTGTAGTTGCTTTTTATGATTAGTAACTCCAAAAGTGGCAAAGTTTATATATTGAAAATAGTTCAAACATATTTAATTTCAAGTTGAAATTACTAATAAATTGAAAAAATGTTTATAAAATTATGTCAAATCAAAGATGATTGAATAATATTATATCGATTTTTACACTTGCATGTTATATTGCCATTTTCATTTGGACCATAATTTTACATCATCGGAGTAATAAGTAAACTACTATATATACCCAGCCAAATGAAAATGGAGGAAGTATAATTCAACATATGGTCCCTAAACTAATTAATATGATCATTAATTGCTAGCCAAATACTTTTAGTTTAACAATGTACTATTTTGGCAACATTTAACAATCGTAATTCAATAATTATGATGAGGGACCAAAATGAGACATGGTAACATTTACTAGGAATACTTGCCAATCCTCTAGCTATAGATTTTTCATTAGTTAGTTGAATTGCATGGGAAATAAAACTGCTATAGCCACTCATATATTGTTTTCTTTCACTCATCGCATCTATATATAGATATGAATATATAATGGAATAATCAAATATCAAACTATTATATTTTGTCTGCAATTCTTTTTTTTTAACGAGGGAGCAGCGTAGCGGATTGTGCTTTAGTATGTCTTTGAAATAAATATAGGGGTACGCAATTATAGTGTATGGCCCAGCATTGGCGGGAGTAAGCGAATTATTAGAGGCGAGTGCTTGTGTGACATCTTGGTAGAAAGTGTTGATAGGAAGAATCGAGGCTACGTGACCTCGCGATAAATGTATATTTCATACTCTTATATCATTTGGTGCCAGCTACGGTTGTATGCAATTCGAATTGAAGGCATGGATGGCTGTAGTATAGCAAAAAAGTTTGTGTAATAAACTTTTATGAATGAGACATGCAACTATATTAGCAAAATAATTTGTCTAGATACAGAATCACACCAAATAATTGCATTGGCGATCTCTAGTTTGTTGTGATTAGTAAATTTGATTTGAAGAACCTTAGAATATACTTATCGTTTGTTGTGATGAGTACAGTATGAACTCAATCTAGTTATTATGACTAATATTCGTCCGACACTGGCCTAAACCTAATGGTTAATTAAAGTTGGTGTAATATGAGGACGTTTCATGAGGTCACCAACTCATTCTTGTACTACTTTCGTCTAAACACGATTAACTTCAAAGTTCAATAGAAACTTGTGTATTAGAGATGATATAATATTATAATTGCATCCATGTCGGACTAGCTTTGTATCTTATATTTTATTTTTGCCAATATTCAATTAAGACAATTTGATAATAATTATAGGGTCTAATATCCGAAAAGGATGCAAGATTAAAGAAGTAAAGGCAATAGATAATTTTTACACCTGCATGTTATATTGCCATTTTTTTTTTCAAAATAGCTAAATTATTGGTTAGTTTTTTATATAATCTCACAAGTACTCGGTATTAGAATAAAAGTTATTAATGAGAAAAGCAGCATTCACAAAATATATACAAAGAAACAAAGAGCAACTTACAAGTGCATATGAGCACTGAAAACATAGAGTTGTACAATTGATAAATAGAGTCCTGGGATGGAAGGAGTAATTAATTTTAATTGAATGAAGTAGCAAGTTAATATACTGAAATACAATTGATAAAAGTAGATTTGTGCACGAGACAACTTAATTTGGTGACAATTTGGAGCTCCAATCAACCCCACGTGCATTTTCTCCATGTTGATTGGAGCCAAAAATACTATTAAAAGAAAACATAAATAAATAAAAATTGTAAGAAAAATAATTATTAATTGAGGGGAAATCCTATATAAATCAAGGTATCAACTGCATGGACTCAAACCATCCAAACATTCTAAGCTAGCACTTTCTTAGTTGTGTAGAATGGCAGCATTGATGAAGAAATCTTCTCTTCTCACCCTTGTGTACTTTTTCTTCTCTTTTTTGTGGGCAAATGTGGAAGGTAAACAAAATTATAGGGATGCTTTAGCAAAGTCCATAGTGTTTTTCCAAGGTCAAAGATCAGGTAGACTTCCTCATGACCAACAACTTACTTGGAGATCCAATTCTGGCCTCTATGATGGTAACACGGCGCACGTAAGTATTTTACACTTTTAGTACAAAAAATGCAACATTTTTCTTGCAATTTCATGATTTTGTCACCAATGTAGTTGTGCATATGCCATATTATATTTAAATAAAGCTAGCATGCTTATTTGTGGATAGTATGTAGTACTCATAACTCATTGTCTCATACCTTTTAATTTGTTGGAGTAATTTGATATGTGCACATTATCATACAATATTGTGTTATCTGTAAAATATATGTAGTTTATACACTTTATACAATAATATTTATATGGACTATGGTATTTGACATACATTTTAGGGCCCTACATTTTATTCAAGTTTATTATACATTGAGTGCATGAGTACATGCCTACAATTTATGTAGTCGAGTCTAGTAAAAATGTGGTGCTTAAGTTCAATAATAGTTAGCAACAGATTGCACATTTTGATTTTTGGCTAAAGAATTATTAGTGTAATATTATTTGTGTAATCATAACTAAGGAATTGCACATTTGTAGTTAAATTACTTGCATGTTGTTATATAAGTCTCTACTACTTAAAACTATTGGTAATTTGACATGTAGAATATGTACCATATATGGCAGGTTGATTTAGTTGGAGGCTACTATGATGCTGGAGACAATGTAAAATTCAACTTTCCAATGGCCTACTCAACCACAATTTTATCATGGAGTGTGTTGGACTATGGCAAGAAGATGGGTCCTCAACTAGCCTCCGCCAGAGCAGCCATCCGGTGGTCCACTGACTACCTCCTAAAATGCGCCCGGGCGACCCCCGGGAAGCTCTATGTTGGTGTTGGTGACCCTAATACTGAAGACAAGTGTTGGCAGAGGCCTGAAGATATGGCGAAAAACAGAGCAGTTTTCGCCGTGTCGGCTAGCAACCCGGGGTCTGATGTAGCCGGAGAAACCGCGGCGGCATTGGCGGCTGCCTCCTTGGTGTTTAAGAAAGTTGATAGGAGATATTCGAAGTTGTTGTTGTCAACTGCCAAGAAAGTGTTCCAATTTGCTATTAAGTATAGAGGGTCCTATAGTGATTCACTTGGCAAGGCTGTTTGTCCATTTTATTGCTCTTATTCTGGTTATAAGGTAAGTGTCATTACAATTATGATTTACCAAAAAAGTTTAGATAGTTGGATTTTAAGATTATGATATTGGAGGTAGAATTGTAAATCTTGGTGAGGATTTTTTTTTTTTTTTTCAGGATGAATTGTTGTGGGGAGCAGCATGGCTTGATAGGGCAACCAGAAATACTTACTACTTGAACTTTATCAAGTCTTTGGGAGCTAATGGTTCTCCAGATATTTTTAGTTGGGATGACAAATATGCTGGAGCTTATGTCCTCCTTTCAAGGGTAAGAAACTGTATTTGGAATGATGATTTTAGGACTTCAGTTTTATAATTGTACTACTCTATAAGCAGTTTTATAATTAATTATATTTATGATTATAGTTTTGATTCCAACATGAGTCTACTAAAATCGAGCCTCAATTAGGTTGTTAAACAATTTGCGATGGTTTGTTTAGCAAAAACCAATATAGTAACAGATAAAATGAATTAAAAAACGTTCATTCGGTTTTAGGGTAAAAATATATAAAAGTGAATTTGTTTCCCATTTATGTCAAAAAATGCACAATAGCATCGTTGGAAATGCCTTTTCAAAATATTCTTATGATTCTTATCAATAGACAATAGTAATCTTTATTGTCTATTTTGCACTTTCTCTTTACATGTTTGTTATATGGTGTACTCAACTACCCAACAGTAACAAAAAGGACCTAATTGATTTGATGTCTTTTCAAGTTGAAACACTCAAGAGTGAAGATGGTCAAAGATTCTGATGTGAATGACTGACCCAACTGATGTGCAATTTCTTGTCTTGCATTTCCATTTTTAGCCAAAAAGGACATGTTCAAGAAAATCTTTCTTTTGTTTGTACCTGTTTCTAAACTATGTCTGTTTTCCATCATTCCAATGTGTAGAGAAGTGTGTTGGGACATGACAACAATTTTGGGACGTTCCAACAGAATGCAGAGAACTTCATGTGTAAAATACTGCCTAATTCCCCATCCTCAAGCACCAAATATACCAGAGGTCAGTGACTCAGTGGCATGTCCTATGTAATGTTATGCAACAATTATTGATGATATACAGTTTTATCAAAAGAAAAATATTGGTAGCGCTCGCAAATGACGGTCTCCTCAACCACAATTTCACATCAGCAATGCTATATTCTATTACTGATTTATAACTATTAACGATATACAGTTTTATCAAAAGAAAAATATTGGTTGCACTTGGAACCACATGGTGTCGCACCACCATTTCACTTGCTTAAATACGAGAATATGATATTTATATAGAAAAAAATTAGTATGTATTGACACTTTGTGTGGGGTCTTGGCATCCAACATAAGAATGTTATAATGGTCATTACTCTATTGTACATTGATGCAGGAGGTTTAATGTACAAGCTAGAGCAGACCAATTTGCAATATGTGACATCTATAACTTTCTTGGTTACAACATATGCTAAGTATATGGCAGCCAAGAAGCATACCTTTCACTGTGGGAACCTCCTTGTCACCTCAACCACCTTGAGAAAGCTTGCTAAAAGACAGGTTTGCTAACAAATTCATGTAGAGGTGTCAAATCTTGACATAGTAAAAGATATAACACACCTTATGTACGAAATATAAAACATGATAAAACTCAATTGCCATAGAGTGTTACCAATCTCACATTCAATTCAAATGCTTATAAATTTACCAATGCTTATGATAGTTTAAACTTTGAAATTTCAGGTGGACTACATCTTAGGTGAAAATCCACTGAAGATGTCATACATGGTAGGGTATGGGAGAAATTATCCAAGAAGGGTACACCACAGAGGATCCTCAATGCCCTCTGTACGAGTTCATCCTCAACCCTTTGCTTGTAAAAGTGGATTTGAACCATATTTCCACACATCAAAGCCAAATCCTAACATCTTGGTCGGAGCGATTGTGGGAGGACCAGATCAAAGTGACTCATTCTCAGATGATCGGACTGATTATAGTCATTCTGAACCGGCTACTTATATTAATGCTGCCATTGTTGGACCTTTAGCTTACTTTGCTACAAGCAAACTTAATTAATATTTCCATAATTAAAGTGCTAAGTAGAATGGTTTAAGTAAAAAATATGGGTTATAAGAATTGAAGTGGTAAGTAGAGAGGTGAAATTGTATATGTGCATGTCTAGGCAATTGACATGTATGCCACACCCAATGTTGGAATGTTAATCACTCCTAAGTTACTACTTAAAAGCTCGATTTCTTTTTCAGTTGTCTTGCACTCTTGCATAAGTCTCAAATTTAAGTGAGGTGCATGAACATCAATGAATAACATGTTGGATTAGAAGTGAAGCAAGTAACAAATCCACTATTATTCAATAATGTATACACTACTCGAGAGTACTTGTACACTTGCATAAATTTCAGGTAAGTATTAACAAAAGAAAAGCAAATGTTTAGATCCATCAAATAACTAGATTATAAAACAAGTTCCGTCCATATATATCCATAAAATACCTTTTGTTAAGAAACCATTCTAAGAAGTATGATAAGTACCATAGCATCAAACACTTGAGCAGCATAAAATTTATAAAAAAAAAAAGGAACATGTCACAGAAAACTAGGTCTCTAATTTATATACATCATAGAGATTAGCATGATTGCATCACTACCAAAAAACAACAAAAGGTAACAATATGATGCTAGATAGTTGTACATAATATAATGGTATCCCCTCTTGCTAGAAAAGCTAGTTATAATTGGTCGAATTACGAGAATCACAACGGTCTGACCTGGAGCCGCTATATGTGTCCAACGTGGTTCCTAACACTCTTCCATTATAATCATAACCATTGCTCTCATAATGTGACCTATACCCATTATATTGATGTTCTGATATGCCAGGAGGAGCTGGCTCTGGATTGGAAAAAATGACTCATCAGACATTGCACCATATGTCACGGAATATTAAAAATGGTGGCAGAGATAAAAGAAAGCACATGATTATGGTTATAAAAACAGTTTTGCAGTAATGAATCACCTTGGGAATATGTTACTTGCTCAGAAAAGCGGCATGATGTTAGCAACCTTGCTGAGTAAAGGGAAGAGTCTAAGTCATTATATGGTACAGCAGGAGGCCTTGGTCTGTAAGATGACTGAGTGGGAGTTGCAGTAGATAAGTTAGGCGAAGGCTTATCCTTTCCTGAAATCTGTTTCGGAAGTTCATCTATCATTAGAATTACCAATAAATACCTACAGAAGTTTACCACCCATATAGTTTCTCTCTTCTAATAAGTAACAAGCAGTTCACAAGGCACAAGCCTCACACTATTAGTAAGATGGAAAAAAATGCATGTATTCGTCATCTCTGTAAAAAATGTTTACTTGTACACAACAAAGAAAATGTTTAAGATGATTTATAGAAATATAGACAAGGTATGGTCAGGGACGAACCGCAAATTTCAAAGTTCTATTGTAGAGAGTAACCAGACCAGAGAATAGCCTGACTGCATATTCGGCTATCTCTTTTGTTTCATACTCCGCAAAGGCAAAACCTTTAGCTTTACCGCTTTCTCTATCTTTAGGAATATTTAAGTCCACAACACGTCCTGCTTGGATGAGTATATCATACAATACCCTATCACTTACTCTCTCATCAAGATTACCTAACAAATAATGAAAACCGTTTAGCACTTCATTAGTTCATTCCATCAAAATTTAGACGAAGGCAACAATTTTAGCACTACACTTCATGATTGCACTGCATTTAAAGTATAAATGTAAAATATGAATGAAGTGGCATTATCAAGAATCGAAGTGTCAAAATCACTAGTCCGTATAAATATCCAATAAAAATACACCATTCAATCACATATGCAATAGGAAACGAGATAATCTTTGTACAATCGGTCCACAGAAATAACAAAAACTAGAACATACAGACAAACAAATAGCACAAGACAATCAAAACAGAAGCAGAACTAGAAACCATATTATTTACTATTCAAATTAATATGCACAATCCATTTGTTGTGAACAGCTACGGTCACCGAACAGACTTCTAACCGACGTTGAACATATGTGAACTCGTCTTGAACATACATAATTTTAGTATAGAAGTAAAAAAAAAATTGCCAGACTTCTTTAAAATAGCTCAATTAACAACTTCTTCAATTCAAGTAAGCTAAACCACATTTCAGGAAAACAAAAATATGAATAAATCTTCATTGTATATCAATACTCAAACCAAATTAAACATTAGTATAATTACTAAGCACAAAACTAAACTTGTTAGCTATAAAAATCCAATCTTTACAGCAATTCAATAAAATTTACAAAAATAATCAAAAGGGTAGGCTCAAAATACAAAAAATATTTAAGGAAGACATATAATGCATAAATTTTAACCACCCTTTAATTAATTAGTAAGATAACTACTAAGCACAAAACAAAGCTTGTTAGCTATAAAATGCAATCTTTACAGCAATTCAGCAAAAATTACAAAATACAAAAATATGAAAAGGGTAGGCTCAAAATACAAAAATATATTAAGGAAAGACATATACTGCATAAATTTTAACTACCCTTTTATTAAGGAAAGATATATACTGCATAAATTTTAACTACCCTTTAATTAATTAGTAAGATAAAATTAAATATGAAAATAAAACAGGGGAACAAAATATCAAGCAGAAAACTAAAGTATGAGGACACTAATTTAATCAAACTAAAAACATCTAAAATATAGATTCTTGAATTTATTAAAGTTATAAATTAAATAATTAAATAAAAAACAGGACAAATAATTTGAAATAAAAACAGGGTAAAAGATTACCAATGTAAACAGAGCAATTGGGGTTTGAAGACATAATTTGGATAACTTAAAAGACAGAATAACTTATTGCAATAGTGATTCTAATGTTAAACCACTCGCAAGTAAAAAGAAAAATTTGTGTTGGATTCTAACTTTGACTTTTACTTCCGAGTACACTGCAAACCCAAATAGTATTTTTTTTATGATGAAATTACTATTTTGTCCTCAAATATAACTTCTCAATTACTACACTTAAAAAATAGGAGTGCAAATAGTCATTTCCCACTCCAACCAACACTATTTGGGTATGTATAGATGAGGTTCCGCGGATAAACTTAAACTCGTTTTAATAATGTCATGTATCGAGTCCTGGCTGTTTTGGCTGTCAGAAAGGAAGCCAAGGGACGCGGCGTCACGATTTTTTGTTAGAGCTATAGCGGATGCGGTCCCGTGTTATAAAAAAATGTATCGAGTTTGAAGCAACTTGGTTACTTAATAATGTAGTCATTCTGAAATACCATAATTTATTAATAATGGGGTTATTGAGAAATTACGCATTATATTCTCAATAATATTGAAATATCATATTCTATCAATAATGGTATTTGCTAATACTCCATCCCTAATTGATAGGAACATTTTCCTTTTTTTGAAAATCTATTAATTAGTTCTCATTTAGTTCAAAAATATGGAGGAAAAACTTGGATTGTGAGAAAAATTTGAATTCTTCTAATTATTCGAGCCAAATCAAATAACTCTATCTTTTTGGGATGAGAGAGTAGTAAATATTGAAATAACATAATTTATGAATAATGATATGCACCAATAATAAGGAGTGTGTAACAAAAGATAAGTATAAACAACCAAGAATAATACTCATGTATCATATTACATTTTATATTACATTATATGTATATTATTTTTTATTTATAAAAAGTAAATACAAAAGTAATATCATAATTTTATCGGTATGACACGTATAGATGGTACACATTCACACACAAGCACGAAAAAGTACACAATCTATAATTCATACGCTGAGTGTATGTAATAATTTCTTAAATAATGAAATACGTTTTATTCATTACCAGAAGTAATTGTAACAAAAAGTGTCATAAAAATTATTCATATTCCACATGTATACGACGCAACATAAAAAAATTGAAAATGACCATGGTTAGTCAATACTCCATAGTATCGAACGAGTCTCAATTGGGCGCTATAATTTTGTAAGTACCAGTGCCATCTTCTTTTTTTTATGTGTTTTCAAATCAATTTGAAATACTCATTTTTCCTCTATTTTTTTCTAACCGTTAGATCATATAACCACTTAATTCAATGACCATGATATCTATAAGCGCGGTGCTTAGTAAAATTTTGTAAGCAACTAAAATGGGGCTCGTATCGGACATAATGGAAAGATCCAACAAATCATTAACGAACATGAATCGAATCAATATGAAGAAGGGGCATATCGAATGTGAGATGGGCGAGTGGACTGTCCATAGGATATTGAGCCATTTTCCACCCACTTATACTCCATAGTCCATAGTCCATAGTCCATAGTCCATAGTCCATACTACATTTTACAATAATGTACCAAACTTGAGCCTGCCAAAAACATGAAGTTTTGGACACAACTCAAACTTTGTCAAAAATTATTCTTGGTCTAGAGGTCATTCAATTGCCGACTTGAGAGATGCCGACGTCTAAGTTTGAGTTTTTTATATAGAGGACAAACTTAGACATATCAATCACTCAATTCTCAATATGTCAAGGCCTCAATGGTCAAGAGTAGGGACCATGTTTTATGGCATGTACGTGTAGGAAGACGAACGAAGTGATTTTTGAAAAAATACAATACTTCGTAATAATTTTTCTTAATTTTAAAATAAAATTAAAGGGATGATCCCCAGGTGTCCATGCTTCGATGAATGGCTAGTTCCCACACCGAACTAATATGGATTAACATTTGCAAATATTTTTAATTCCAGTTTTGTTTATGGATATTCCTCCATTTATGATAAACAATTTTTGAAGGATCCATCTAAATTCTTACAAGTCCCAACCTATTAATCAGAATCAATGTGTCAATTTGTAATTCAATCATAATCACGTAGATACTCTATTTTATTGATCTCAAATGCATGAGCTTTCAAGAAAACAATACTAAGAAGTTATATTACACCCCTCACAGATAGTCGTTGGTAAGGAGATTGGGGAAATGAGAAACCCAATTTCGCTTTTCGAATACGCATGGCATAATACTACGTAAATATCACGGGATGATTTCGTTTCACGCTGGGTTGGGTTGGTCTCTCTTCCTTGCGTAGTTACTATTAGACGCATCTATCAATTCACAACTCATCCGATCAAAGAAACCTCTAACATTTTTTTTTCAAAACGTTTCTTTTATTAATCGGAAAACACAATTGAGAGCTAATGTTCAAAAAAACGCGAATTTTGTGCCCCCACTCTATACAAAGAAATTAATTACTTCTAATCCTAGGGACTTTTCTCCAAGTATCCACTCTACATGTAACAATTCTAGTAATACAAGCAACAATACTATCAATATTTGCACTTTGTTGAAATATCATTTGATTTCTTTCTCTCCAGATTGTATAAACTGCACAATTCAACACAAGCTTTATCAGCTTCCTCTGGAAGCCATCTCCAATACTATCTTCATAAATCTTCTACAGCTCTTGACTCCAACAACCTGGGATGTGAAAATTCTTAGTGTACATTAGCATTCTCCTCTAAATTTGAGAAGAAAACTCACAAGAAAAGAACAAGTGATCAGTAGACTCATCTCCTTCACACAACACACACTTGCTATTATTTACAATCGACCATTGGCACAACTTGTCCTTGGTCTCAAGTAGCCACATTGTATAACAAATTCACTCTAACAAAAGTAAACCTTTGCACATTACCTTTGAACCACACAATCTTGTACCAAAGGGAAACTCAAATAACCCGTCTGCATTAGTAATATTTTAATATTATTCGGCAGAAAAGAAGCGCATGTTCGAAAGCATGTCATAAACCGAGACGAAGTTCTTAAACCGCAAAACTAAATGGGACTTAAACATTTTCTTAAATATCTCCCACCAACCCCCAATCACTATTCATCATCATCAAAAAACCTCACCAACCCCTTTCTCCTTGTTTTGGCCGAAATTCCTTAAGCAGGCCTCTTTTTTTCTCCATTTTCTTCTCTTCCCTTTGTCGCTAAGGACTAAAGTTTTTCTGATCGAATTAGTTTTCCCCTCATCATCCCCTTACACTTTAAGGTAAGAAAGTTGGTAGATTTTTGTATTTTAAGAAGTTATTAAGTTTGACTTTTGTTGGCCACAGACTTTGAGTTTCAGAGTTTTCAATGGTATGTAGGTATCATCTAAGCTCGATTATATGGTTAGAAGTGATAATAATCGATTTTGGGGTTGAAACGTTAAATGTGTTAGTTGACTTTTGTTGATTTTCCAAACCACCTTAAGTTGTAAAAGTATATCATCAATTAATATAGTTGCTTGGAGTTAAAGTTTTGATGTTTAGGTGGTTAAAAGATTTATGTTGAATTCGCTCAGGTAATTGAGAGTAATTTCGCTTTTGGAATAAAGATTGTTAAAGATGGGTAAATTAGTTGAAGAAATTGATTTTGGGTTAATTGTAGTTTTAAAGTGTTAGTTGGTACCAAGCGAAAATGATTATAGTGAAAGCGAAGTTATGGATTGATATTTGGTCGCTTTATTAGTCGCTTATGCTCAGTAGTAGCTTTTCCACCTTAAGTTGATAATTGGTAAATCAAATTGTTGAAAAAGTTGGATAGTAACTAAATGGAATTAATATGGTAGTAAGTAGTAATTGTAATTTCGGGTGTTTCTGTTAGGCGTAGCTTGGAAAAGGGCAATTTGACTAATTAGGCGAGGCGCTATTTATTGCTACCAATGTGAGTATTTTTCTCGTAAGGGTGTATATTAGTTTACTTCTTCGTGAACGTGTTGAATTTGGTAACAATCAGGAGCATGTTTTATCTATATCTTTGTAGTTGATTATTTGAGTATGGATGGTTAGTTGAGTAGTCGATTGTGCGTTGTTTCACGGGATTCATAGTGTTTCTGGTACGAGTTTGAGCTCTAATTAGGATGAGTTGATTTCCTCGGCTATTTTGACGTTAGTGCTTTGCTGGTTGGATCGGGCATGTGATGAGTCATTGAGCGCTGATATATGTCAGCTGTAATTATCCGGTTTTGCCTTGTACGACGGTACGAGCGCAGTCAGCGATTGCCTTGTACCGACGGTAACGAGCGTGTCGTTAGCTTATGTCGACGGGACATATGTTTCTCCTCGTAGGCCGAGGCTGACTATAGCGCGCATTAGTTGTTGGAAATTCTGATTATGATGAAGATCGAGTTGTTGAGCTGGGTCGAGTAGTACTACAATGGGGTCAAGTTGAGCGCGGAGTCAGATGGTTCAGTTGTTTAGTCGCGATATTTTACATCGTTGGTCGATAGCGCAGTTGTGACTTTATTTGTGTAGTTGTTGTTGTTGTTTTCTTTGAAAGACACGATTACTATTGTCGGATGTTCTTTATTAGAATATGCATGTTTAGTTGATTTTCGCCCATGTAACTTAATGATCATAAGAATGCCGGTTTTGATATACTTTTATGCATTTAAGCACATAATTTGATGATAATGAACTTACTAATGATATTTTCCTTTTATTTGAGCTTCGAAGTTGTATAGTATCCCCGTCATCATATCAATCAAAACATGCGAATTTTAATTATTCTCTTATACCACACTACGCTGCAGCGAAAGTTAATTTCTACCTTTGAGATATATTCATTAAGCTTCGGCAGCCTTACACCCTATTCGCTATGGACGACATTTTATTTGTGCTAGGTCGACAGTGGTGCTTCGGGCGCTTTTGGGGATCGTCAGGATAATGATTTAGCGCCAGCGAAATGGGCGGGCGGCGCTGATCCTCACAAATTGTTGGTATTTAGATTGTAGTTCGGATTTCCATTTTGTTGTTATTTCGAGATTTTTAATCGAGATGTTGTTGATATTTCTTTGTACTCTGTCTCGATTGATATATATCGGTTGTGTTGTATGGTTAGAAATACCACGACGGATCATTTTCCTAAAAATCGGCTTCTTCTTTCCAGCTTGTATGTTGTTTTTTTTGGGTTTAATCATGATGACGGGTTTTTTAAATTGGATTCATCCATCGACGGGTGACTCGTGTCCGTGGATTGATGATTCTAACTCGTGACGGCCGGCTCGGGCGGGTCGTTACAAAACTCGCATCTCGACTGATTATATTCCCATAGATTAGAAGTCTTGAAATTCTGAGCACCATTCCAACACACTACACGCCTCCGCTAATCGAGTATAGGCATTTCATTTCTCGGTGATTCTGCTCATTGCATCGCAGATCATGTTTATCCCTAGGCGAGTGAAATTTTCTCAGAGCATAAGCAAGAGAGTCTTCATGTTCAATTCTAAGCAAACTCACCTCCTTCCTCCTAAATATTTCCTTAGCGCAACATACCCATACAATGCCGCTTATCACAGTTAACATTCAATTACGTCTAAGCCACCCATTTCACATGAGTTTCGAGTATTTCTCCTGAAGTTTTACCATTTTACCCAGTCCACATTCACACTCCTAAGCTGAATGTCCCAAATAGATTTGTCCTTGAGTCTATATGTGTTTATCCACTTGATCCACATAGCCTCTTGTTCCTGCAATATTGAACACATGTTGAGACATACATAGTTTATTCCACCCAGCAATGTTCTTCACCCCAAGGTCACCCTCCTTCTTAAGGAATACAACAGTTCTCCATTTGACCTCAGGAGCTCCTTTACATCTTACCGTCTCTTTCCGTACGAAAAGCCTTGGCTATTTTCCTCAATTTCCTTTGACACATGGCGCAGTTAACACATATATCGACACCAAGAATTTACCACTCCAAAGAACACGAAATTAATAAGCATTGAAGCCTAAAGAAAACTGCTGATCTCACAATCCTATCAATTTTGCCTCTCGATTTTGTCAACGAAAAATTAAGCGCCTCTCGACACTCAATGTTTCGCGCTCGTGGGAATTCTGGGCGTATCGACAGTAAAAAGAGTCTTTAAATGCCAATAACCTGTATAATGATCCACCAACTCATTTGAAACACCAGCAAAGAAACATGAACTTTTGCTAAGATTAGGCTTGAACCCTATAGCTTCTCCAAACTTGATAAGCACATTCTTAATGGTGCAAATGGATTCTTTGTCAGCATAGCAGACAATGCAAAGATCATCTGCAAAACATATGTTTGTGAGTCCAATTTATTGACACATGGGATAAAACTTGAATTTATTTGTAGCATAAACAACAACCATCTTCATAAGATCTTCAAAAACTCCACGATTTATTTGATGAACAGAGCAAGAGGATGCAGTGGATCATCCCTGCCTCAAGCCCCGGAATCGAAAAGAACCTGTGGGCGGTATCCATTCAAGTCGACGGAAAACCAGCGCCGGGTTACACATGCCTTGATCCAAGCATTGAATTTAGGAGAAAAATTGAGATGCTGCAGCAACATCCACATGAAACTCCAATCACAAAATCATATGCCTTCATATTATCAATCTTCTTCATCATACACTCCATGCCGCTGTAGCTTCAAGGAGCAAATTACTCAATCAATTATTACATCATTGGGGAGATTTGTCTACCTGGTACATATACAGTCTGGTGATCACCAACTATTTTGTGTGCGTAATCTTCCCTCAATCTATGAGTGCACGATAGAAGAAATCCCATTGCAGATCAACATTATCAGCAGTTATATAGCAGATAAAGTCACATACCTCATAGAATCTGTCGTATTAATGCATTTAAAGAGTCGCTAATTCACATATCTGTGTACAAAGGACATGTATGAAAAGAAAACTCGAATAAATGCGAACGACAGAGTGCCTACAATACTCCAAGAGTCCTTATAGAATTCAAGAGAAAGCCCATCAGGATGCGGTGCAGTGCCATACCTCATACCAAGAAAAGTACTTTCAATCTCCTCAGTAACAGACTTCTGCAAATCCTCAAAATCAACAACATCAATTCTCTTCTTGATCGCGACAAAGATCAATCTTTGCTTATGACGGTAGTAGCTTGCATGTGAGAATGCATCTTATATAATTCAATAGCTACAACTTGAAATAGCCGATAATCAGAATGATCACCCCTCTCTCATTATGGAAATTTTATAAATAAGACTTTGCTTTTGATTGATCCTCATAGAAGAATGAAATAATTTTGTATTATCATTCCCATCCTTATACCATCCCATCCTAGCCTTATTTCTATAAAATTCACTCTCAGCCTTGCACAACAGATTCATAGTAATGTCCTTAGCCTTGCATAGTATTTCCTCACGATCGATATCTCCCCTGCAATACAAGTTTCTAATCTCCTTTAAATTTGGTACTTCATCTCAACCACCCTCACACTGATATTAGAGAAGGCTTGCTTGTTAAGATTTTTAAGCATTCTTCACAGATTTGCAATGATGCTGCAACTTTTGAAACTCATTTCCTTCCACAATCTCATTCCACACATCTTCAATAATACTCAGTGACTCATGAGTTGCAAGAAAGTGATTATACTTAAATGGCTTAGGATCACTAGGGATGTTGCATACAATGAACATCCACATGGCAATGATCATATTCCTGAACAACATGAACATCTTATAAACAACCTGCCATAGTATTCAACCACTCCACATTACACAACACTCTATATAGGACTCTTACCATCCTATCGATATCTAATTTCGCCTCCAAGTAAAATTACAACCAAGATGTAGGCATTCCATAACACTACATTTGAAATACATTGAAACTCTTTCATTTCAAGGTTGTCGTGACTCCCTTCTACGTGACTCGCAGGCATTTCTAACAATATTGAAATCAATCATTAACTACGGCTCCTCGCTAACTGTAGACATCATCAACAAGAGAGGACCACATAACTCTTCTATCAGCAAGAGTATGCTTAACATAAACAACAATCATAAAAAAGTCCCTCTTGTTGTGTATCAAATCCTGAACTCTAACAAGGATATTTTGCTTACTAGAACGGACTAATTGAACACTAACATTATTAGGATTCCAACTAACAATGATCCTATCAATACGCTTCAATTATATTATTATGTGAAATCATTATTGACCGCTTAGGAAAAACAATACTAGTAACTCTTTCAAAATTACTAGGACTAATTTTATTCTCTATAAGGCAAACAATATCTAAAACTTTACAAATATTCTAATTTATATCAAGTTTACTAGACGCTTAACGCCTTAATATTTCGTAATCTTATCTTCATTTAAGATGAGAAGGAGGCTTTCTCACCCTCATACTCTGTCTGATCTTCCTGAGCTCTGGCTTCTTCTTATTTTCTCCATTCTTGCTTGATTGAAATCCACTACTTGAATCATTGCCATCAACTTCATTACTCACAATAGGATCATCATCAACCCTAACAATTTTAGACACCTCTTTATCCAAACTTGCAAAAGCATTTTGAACAGGGATTGAAACATGAATAATAAAATACCAGCCCATCATTCATACACCCTATCCACCTCTGCCAACATTCAACAACTTCATGCCGTGGACACTTCAACTGCATCTGGCCGTGACCTCTTTGCAACCTTGATTCCACGGAATGCTCTTTTGACTACCATTGTTGCACATCTCGTAGCTTCTGTTCTTTTACCACTTCCCTCGTGGTTTTTAGTGCTCCACCATGATAACATCTTCCATTACTATGCCCAAATACCTTACCGTGAGAACATTTTGGCGGAATCCATTCGAAACTGTTTTTTGTTGAAACTCATTCCCAAGGTCATCCATGAGGGGAACAAACTCCGGCAATTCCCAATTAACATCAATCTCAACATAAACCCTAGCATACGCCATACTTCCAATGCCGACGTGGCACTATCCGCCATTAAAGGCTTCCCAATATAGCTACCAATTCGACTTAGCATTTCTTTATTCCAGAATTGAAGGTTCGGGTTGGGAATTCTCACCCACACCGAAACCATAGCTTCATCTTTGTGCTCAATTTTAGCACCATGCGTCCACACTTTGATAATCAGAGGCCTCCTTGCAAAAATCCAAGGACCAGCCTCAAGCATACAATCATGATCTGCATCATACTTAAATTGAAACAAGAACATCCCAGCCAAGAGGTTGCGTAGAGATTCAAATCCAAAATTTCCCCAATTTGATTTGGCAAATTTCTCCATTTGATCAAACTCGGGCTTAAAACCCATGACTTACCCAAATGCCGCTTTTATTTCCAACGACGACACTGAATAACATCAATCGCTTTGTATTTGACCACCGACGCCTTACATTAACAACATCCTGATGAATAAAAAGTAAGTTTCCATGCATTTTGAGAAATACGAGGAAGTTAATCCACCGCCGCATACGGCGGAGCGTGCCAGAAGACGTATCAACACTCACTGTGGAGCATTTTGAGGTCGGGTCGTGGTCGGAGCACCGCCACGAAATACTAAGAGACACTCAACAAGCGAGAGTTTTGACCAAAACGGAATCAAGTAGGGGTTTATAGAGTTTTGAAAGCATTTTCCCGATATTTTTCGGAATTCTTTTCTCCGTAATGACCTCGGCCCCTGCGCCGGCCGCCTCTTAAGGTTGATTCGCCAAGAATATGAACATCGAGTCACCATACAAGCTGACCAAAAAAATGAAGGAAAAATACAACGTGATTCATGCCTGTGACGGTGATATAAGATAACAACAATTATTACACTTCACAATTTCATCAATCGTGACAAATCATATGCCAACACGCTTTTGTAAATACATATTTGACACAACACAAGGTACACACCGAAGATCTGATGATATCCTAGCCAATTCAACTGTACCTACGATTATACCTCGCCTCCTCGCCTGAAAAGATGGTGCCACCTAACGCCTCTCTTCAACTACAAAATTACGGTCCCCAAATAAAGTAATGAATCCTGAGCTCAAATAATATCCATATGACGAACAATAACTAATCATTATTATTAAGGCGCATATATGTAAACATATAGTCTCAACAATTTAATATAATCCACCTCTCAAATAATCCAGAATAATTCAATACTATCCGATAACCTAATCATATCAAATAATCCAACGAAATAAACTATCACATACACAGTCAATAACATCCAGTATATCACACAAGCAACAATAACTCTACTCCGGCCCCCTATTAGAGTCTACACCACCCTAATAGAGGAAAAAACAACGCCAATTGCTGCTCCTACACCAAACAAACGGCATCAACAAAATACAATCCCCGCTTCCTCTACCTCTACACCAAGTAGACGGAAATACTTCCCAACCAGTGAGCCTCTTGCGTCCGTTGACACAGTTGTATCTACTCAAGACCGTAGTACCACATAAAATATATGTAGGGGAGAATCAATTATTCATCAAAGGATAAATATATTAGTGTACCATAAAATAAAATGAGATGTGTCTCGGATCCGAATGAAAAGGCAATTGATTTCCTAGGTGGCCAATTAAACTAAAAATACAAGTACTTTTTACTTCCCCTCGATTTGTAAAATTATAAAATCAAGCCACACACGCGCCTCAAGCCTCCTCATTCCGAAATTCCACGAAAAGCTCGGGACCATGGATCCGGACCTTAACTTGTCGTACAATTTAAACAAAAGGTAGATACAGTCCCAGCTCATCATCTCTGCAATTTCATGCCTCTCATAAAGATGGTGTACAATTTTTTACTGGATTTGTATAGTAATCATCTCATTCACTGACACAAATAATGGTAACTAAATCTACCTCGATCCTTCTAGACTCATCTAAATAAGTAAAAAAAAAAAAAAATCATACAACCAATCATTTGGAAAATACAGTATTTAACACAGATCTGACAAGGTATACTCCAATTTGGTAAATAATTCTAATTTTGAATTTACAAGGTGCCAATGTGTCAGTAATAAATTATATTTTATTTTTAATGTTATATTAAATTTATATAAAGTAAATTAACAGGTAAAAATAAAAATAAAAAATATGATTATTAATATTTAAAATGTAAAAATAAAAAACCTAAAAATATACTCTTACTATAATCTTTTCAAACTCAAAAACTTTGTGAAGTACAAAATAATTCTATATCAAATCTTGTACTATTATATTCGTTATATTACCTATGACACCTCATATACTATATATGAAGTAGTTGGTGAGTAATGTTTTTATTTCATAAAAAAAAGTAACAACTTTTATAACCATATTAATATTTCATATATAATTTCAATTTAAATCAAAACTAACATACTAATACTCCGTATTAAACTATATTAAAAACTCTAATATTTGATATATTATGTTTTATGAAATAATATACTACTAACAAAGTACTTGTACTTGAGATTTAAATTTCAAACACCATAATTTAAAACTAGACAAAATCATTTTGATTAGACATGAATTGACACAAGAATCCTCCTTACATTGTTGCCTATAAAAATAAAGTAGACAACAATGGCTCATTCAGCATAAACCAGCTCATACAAGCAGTTACAATACTAAAAAATATATATATATTAAACCATATAGTATAATATATATATACATATATATGCATTGGACAATATTTAATTATTCATTTGATGTGAATTGTTTATTCAAACTTATACTATTAGGATTTGGATTCATTGGGATTTTGAAGGTTTAATTACTCTTCAGGTAGTTTTTGTGATGTTAATTTTGTTTTATACTCATAAAGAAAGAAACCCATGTTGGATTTTGTGTTTTTTTTTTTATAGTTTTATGCATCTGTTTGTAATAAAGATTTGATCTTTTTGTTGTTTTGTTTGTTGGGTTATGGGATTTTAGTTGATTGATTATAATAAAGATTTGATATTTTAGTGATTAACTTTGTTTTCTAGATTTATTTATAGTTTTATGCATTTTCATTATCAAGATTCAATCTTTTTGTAATTTTTTTTGTTGGGTTATGGGAATTATGTTGATTGGTTACAAAATTTTGATCTTTTTAGAGAATAAATTTGTATGTTCTTTTAGTCTATTGATGTTAGATAGAAAACTGAGATTTGGTTGTGGAATTTGAGTGTCCCATTTCAGTGTGTGGTGGGAATTGGGATAGTGTTTGTTGTACTAAAAAACAGTTAACTTGTATTTGAATTTATGGATAAGTTTTGAAATTTATTTCCAGCTTTGATTTCATTTTTGGTATATACATGTACTGGAATTAGTTTTGGTAAAAGTTTTGTGTGCAATTTATTCAATGCTAATACTGCCACCCTGGGGAATTAGTGGATTCCTTTTAAATAATTTGTCAATACATAATTTGCAGAATTTATGATGTTGTAGTTAAGGTTGATCTGAATTTGGCTTTTGGTTAGTAGGGTGTTGGCGTTCTTATCACTCTCAGGTTGCGGAGCAATTCATTGGCGATGTGCAGCAGATAGAGTTGATGAGCAATGCAAAGATCACATAGAGCTCTTCGACAAAGAAGAGCTTTGGAGAAGGAGTTTTGGGGGAATCGCTTATACCATGTATCTCTTCCTCTAGTTTTGTTTGTTTGGGCTCTTGCGTTTCTTATGATCCCACGGATTGGCAATAGTGATGGAAACAAAGGTTAGTTCCACGATATTCCTTTAGTTTATATCATTATATGTTCTGATCTGTATTTTAAAAGCTTCGTTGCTTCATATATAGTTGAGTAAATGTATAAGGTTCCATACATAGACACTAGACTCTGAATTTTCTAGTTAGTGATATAATATGACTTTGTGATAAAGTAGTTTGGTCATTTTGATCCATTTTCCATTTGGAAGACAAGTTATTGTGGTGTGGGTTGTTGGTGATTTAGCCATACATTTAGTCTTCCCATCATGTGTGACATTGTTATTTTTCAATCAATAAATCTTCATTTAAGCTCATACATATATGTGGTTATTATACTGCTGATATTGCTATGATTCACCTAATAATGTTTTAGTACCAGAATACACGTATAATTGTGAAGTTGACTTGCAATCTTTAGTTTTTCTTCTTAGCTTGATCACCTTTGTCATAAATTATGATGTGTGACATTGTTATTTTTCAATCAATAAATCTTCATGGATGCAACTTATTATTGTTCCCCCATGATAGCTTCAGATGGAACTCAAGAATATTCAGCCGGTGGTAGTACACAGGATGCAGATAAAGGGAGAATTGATCAAGGCTCGGATTCTGCTTCGATGGTCACTGAAGATTTGGTAGTAGGAGTAAACTCTGAGGATCCGCCGAAGAAGTTGTCCCCTAGTGTGCCCCATAATCAAGCTGTGAATGGCAAGAATGATTCTGGACAGGCAGAATCGTCTATTACTGGACAGGCAGAAACAGCAAAGGATGATTCTGCTGGGAATGGTAAGGAGTCTTTGAAAGGGGATAAGTTTTCTGGTTCAGTGCCTTTAGGTCTCGATGAATTCAAACATAAAGCCTTTAATTCTAGGAGCAAATATTTCACTGGACAAGTCGGAGGAATAATACACAGGGTGGAGCCTGGAGGGGTAGAGTACAATTACGCATCTGCTTCAAAAGGAGCGAAGGTGTTGGAATACAACAAGGAAGCCAAAGGTGCTCCGAATATTTTAAGCAGAGATAAGGATAAGTATTTAAGAAATCCTTGCTCCGCGGAAGACAAGTATGTCATACTAGAACTCTCAGAGGAAACATTAGTCGATACCATTGAAATAGCAAATTTTGAACATTATTCATCCAAGTTGAAAGAATTCGAGCTGTTTGGTAGTCCCCTTTTTCCAACTGATACCTGGACCAAACTTGGGAATTTCACTGCTGACAATGTGAAGCATGCTCAGCGTTTTGTTCTTCCAGAACCAAAATGGGTCAGATACATGAAGTTGAATCTCTTACGTCACTATGGATCCGAATTTTACTGTACATTGAGTGTTCTTGAAGTTTATGGAGAGGATGCTGTAGAGAGGATGCTGGAAGATCTTGTTCAAGATAAAGTATATGTGCCTGTTGAATCTGGCGGAGAAAAGAGACCTGTAACAGACCAGTCTGTCTACCGTGAGGGTGATAATCATCAAAACATCGTTGATGAACTGGAACCTGACGCTGCAGTTGGAAACACTGATATGAAACATGGAGCAGCAATAATCTATGTGCCTGATGCAGTTGAAGAAATTCGCCAGCTACAAGTAAATAGAATGCCGGGAGATAGTGTTCTGAAGATTTTGATGAAGAAAGTGAGGTCTCTTGATATAAATTTGTCGGTTCTCGAGCGATTCTTGGAGGAATTGAACTCCAAATATGGAAACATATTCAAAGAAATCGATAAAGATAGCAGGGACAAAAATGTACTCTTGGAAAACGTCAGATCTGACATCAGGAGTTTATCCGACAGCAATAACGCAATGGTATGATAATCTTGTGATTCCTGATTTTCATGTAGATATGCTAACAATGATATCTTTTGACACTTCAGTTTTATGTGTTGCAGAGTAAAGAAGTTTCTGATCTTATGTCTTGGAGATCTCTTGTTTCAGTTCAGCTGGATGACATAATCAGAAACAATGCTGATCTCAGGTGCCTTTTGTTTCCAGTACATAAGATATTTAACATTTTTATTGAGTTCGTCATCCCACTCTATTTTCTGTATATCATCGACACTGAATGTAGCAAGAACAAGTCTATACCAGTAGCCATCTGTTGACAATCCTTTGTCCCCCATCTCCCTATGATGGATAACATCGCATGAACCAGGTGGTCTTTATGAACACATATGACCCATCGTGAGATGATTTATATTAAATACTGTATAATCAACATCAGTAATTCCCAGTCCTATCCTTTCTGATATCAACTACCATTGATTCCGACTGAATTTCTTGAATCCCCTTTTTACTGTTATTCAAAGGCAAGTTTTACTCATGTAAAAGCAAAATTCAGTACCTATGAGGTAAAAAGGTGGCCCGACTCTCTCCGACTGAATATAGCAGGAGGCACATCCTGATCTTCGGACGAGCCCTTTATTTGTATAATTATCGAACTGAAGTAAAAAGTCATGTCAACATATATTTTCTTTTGTCTAGACTGATTATAGGTGCTTGCTGTTCTCAGTGCTAACGTTTTCGACTTGTGATATCGCAGGCTGCAGGTGGAAAATGTAAGGGGGCATCAAGTACATATGGAGAACAAGGGGATTGTTATATTTCTTTTATGCACAACTTTTGGATTTATTGCCCTTCTCAGAATGTTCATAGATATCTTCAAGAAGAAAGATAATTCCAGGAAATTTTGTTCTACTCAGCCTTCCTGGTTTTTCTTGTTATTGAGCTGTATCATTACTATGTTAATCCTTTCTTTGTAAATTTAGTTGGTTTTGAATCACACCTTTTTTTGTGCAATAGTATTATATCAATGTGCATGTCTCATTCAAATGGTGCAATCCAAGTAAGAACTCATGAAGTAAGTATATAATAAGATACCTTTTCATATAAATGACAAATTAACATAGCTTTACAACCATTGAAATTCTTGATCAAATAAAAATGTGACTTAGTTCATTCAAATAAAAACTAGTGTATATTTAACAGTAGTTTACTAAATATCGATACAAATACCAAAACGGTTTTATCCTCTCTGTTCTACATATTTCATATGCGGTATCATGATTTTTTCCTAATAACGTATCATGCATCGAATAGTTATATCGTCCAGATAGACTCAATTAAACGAGGTAGCATGAGTAATGATGCATATAGAACTATCGATAGGCTCCTTCCTTACACTAACCAACCACCAACAACACCATCGTTAATGAAGGCTGCATTCAACACTGTTAGTTCGTTATTAATTTAATGATATTCAGTGAATGTAATCCTTTAGATTTCTATTCATTTCTGTTGTACATGGCAGATATGTTAGATGAGATTGTCAATCCGATATATTTCGTAAAAGACCCAAGGTATATCAATCCTTGTCCATGCTTAATAACCAAATATTCTCTTCATTCTCAAATAACAAGATAACACAGTGCCTGCTGTAGTATTCTTCATTCTCAATAAATGAACCTGTGGACATCATTTTTGGGTTTTCTGAAGAATTGCTAAAAAATGTGATGGGGATGCTATTGATGTTCCAATAATTGTAGATGAAGAGACCAAAAAAGGAACTATAGTTTACTCTCTCTCAAAATAATTGCACTTTTTAATTTCTTTAAGTTTTCAAGGCATCCATTACTAATGTAAATAGTTATGGACTTTGTAGGATTGTGACCTTTAAACTCTTTTTTTTATGCGTAGTGACATTATGGACACTTTATATGTAATTTGTTATCATGCTAGCTTATTCGGCTCTTATACGAGTTCTGTAGTCGAAAAATACAATTGATCTGGCTTCATCGATTTATCCTCAAGCATTGAGATATATATAGATATCAATATACTTATAGCCTACATATGTTTGTAGTGCTATCAACATACGTGGTAAACGGTACTCGCATGGTACTCAATCAGAAAATCCTATTTGATTCCCCGCTCTAGTGATTATAAACTAAGACTTACAAAATATATTGTTTGATACTTGAAATAACCATGTAATTATCCGACTAGCAAAGCCGCGACGCATCCGAATTCCGTTATTCATTACAAATACGACTACTGGTAGGTTTTTACATATTTTTACGAGAAATTAACTGTAAACTTCATTAGCCGCTCGACATTTCCGTACCTAAAAATTCGATTTCGATACCAGCATCAGTCTCAGTAACAAGTATGTTTATTCCATTTGATACCTCGAAGCCGACTTGATGACATATAATATGAACGCCCAAATAATCCTAGGTGTACCAATAGAATGTTATGTAGAGTTTACCAATGCAAATCCATCAAAAGATTCATCCCATTTTCTTGTATAAATACAAGTACCCTTGAACTGTCTCTCTTCAGACAACAACCTTTGTGCATCAAATCCTTGTACACAACAACAATGTCTGCAATAACCAAGACTCCTCCAATTGCTAAAAAAGTGCCCCACAAAATGGAAATGTTTGGAGATGTCAGAATTGATGAATACTATTGGATGCGTGATGATTCTCGTACTAATCCTCAAGTTCTTGCTCATTTGCATCAAGAAAATGAATATACTGATTTTGTTATGAAGGGTTAGTATGCTTAAATGCTTAATCTTTATGTTTTGCTTATTTTACTTGTCTGGATGTGTGTTTTGGTTTGTTGGTATTCCCCCATTATCCCAAAAGATTGTCCAGTTGAAATATTGGAATTAAATGTTGTATATGGTAAAATATGTGGTGAAAAAATACCAAAGATGGTTTTTTTTTAATAGTTAAGATTACAATAATTACTAACCCCCCTCCCCTACAATGAGATTCGAAGTCTTGACCTCAATGATATTCAATTATTTCAAAAGATGGTGTTTTTAATACAATGAGTTTGTTATGGTTGGTTTGTGAGCTTAATACTCATGTTTTGGTTAATCTAGTTGTTTAGATGTGTGTTTAGCTTGGTTGGTACTCCCCACTATCCCAAAAGATTGTCCAGTTTTGGGATATTGGAATTAAATGTTTGTGTATGTTGTAAAGTATTTGGTGAAAAAATATCAAAAGAGAGTATTTTTAATACAATGTGTTTGTTATGGTTGGTTTGTGTGCTTAATACACATGATTTGGTTAATCTAGTTGTTTAGATGTGTGTTTTGCTTGGTTGGTACTCCTCACTGTCCCAAAAAGATTGTCCAGTTTGTGGATATTGGAATTAAATGTTGTGTATATGGTAAAATATGTGGTGAAAAAATATCAAAAGATGGTATTTTTTAATACAATGAGTTTGGTATGCTGGTTTGTGTGCTTAATAGACATGCTTTGGTTAATGTGGTTGTTTAGATGTGTGTTTTGCTTGGTTGGTACTCCCCAATATCCCAAAAAGATTGTCCAGTTTGAAATTTTGAGATTAAATGTTTGTGCATTTGTAAAGTATGTGGTGAAAATATCAAAAAGATGGTATTTTTAACATATGTTTCTATTGACATGATGATTTTGATCCAAATCAAAGTTATGTTTGTAAATTAAGGTAGTTTTGACCATTGAAAATCAAAATGGACAATCTTATCTCCAGTTGAAAATCAAACTACAAGATATTTTTGAGATGGAGGTAGTATTAGAATAACTTGTCAATCACTTGTGTGAAATTAATACTATTTCAGGCACCAAAGAGTTGGAAGATCAGATTTATGCAGAAATTCGGGGACGCATAAAGGAGGATGACATCTCCGCTCCAAAAAGACGAGGACCTTACTACTACTACACAAGGACTTTGGAAGGGAAGGAATATGTCCAACGCTGTAGGCGTCTCATAACTGATGATAAAGCTCCACCTTCTGTTTATGATATTATGCCAACAGGCCCCGATGCTCCTCCAGAACATATAATTCTTGATGAGAATGTCAAAGCTCAAGAACATGCCTATTACAGCATAGGCTCTTTTAAAGTATGAGATCACCATGTATCTCCTGGTTTTTATTGTAGAAATTGGCTTTAGGTTTTTTCCACACCTGCTTACCCTCATGTTTCTTGTTATTTATTTAGGTCAGTCCAAATAATAAGTTGGTAGCCTACGCAGAAGATACTAAAGGAGATGAGATCTACTCTGTCCATGTTATTGATGCTGAGACTCGAGAACCAGTTGGGAAACCATTAGTTGGTGTCACATCTTATCTTGAATGGGCGGGCAATGAGGCTTTAGTTTATACTACAATGGACGAAATACACCGGCCAGACAAGGTGCACAGATTTTTTTAAACCTTTCAGTGACATTGGAAAATACTTTCTCTGCTAGAGTCTACTGTGTCATTTTTCTCTTTTTTACTTTGTGCATAACATATACTATTCATCTACTTGCCTATTTTCATGGCCTGCATTTTTATCTTATACGTTTTTGCCTTTGAAACTTTTCGTAGGTTTGGCTGCATAAGCTGGGGGCAGACCAGTCAAAGGACACTTGCCTATATCATGAAAAGGATGACATGTTCTCTGTGGATGTTGAGGCCTCTGAAAGCAAGAAGTTCCTATTTGTGTCTTCTGAGAGTAAAATTACGAGATTTGTTTTTTACCTTGATATCTCAAAGCCAGAAAATGGACTACAGGTTTTAACTCCTCGTGTGGATGGCATTGACACATCTGTCAGCCATCGTGGAAATCATTTTTTCATTAAGAGAAGAAGTGAAGAGTGTTTTAACTCAGAACTGCTA
This sequence comes from Lithospermum erythrorhizon, assembly GCA_019722365.1. Classification (NCBI taxonomy): domain Eukaryota; kingdom Viridiplantae; phylum Streptophyta; class Magnoliopsida; order Boraginales; family Boraginaceae; genus Lithospermum; species Lithospermum erythrorhizon. The sequence continues at coordinate 250,925 of JADFUC010002248.1, read as the reverse complement.
GCATGCCCAATGGATGATCCATCAATGACCACAGTTCTTCTGCCTCACCGGCAAAGGTTTTGATTTTATATTATTCATTTATCTGGAAAAAATCATTTGGCATGATATATTGTTTGGGGTAAAGGGAAATCTATTAAGCAGTTTTTGTATTTGTCTTCCATATGTTTAATTGATATTGTTTTCCCTCTATGTTTCCTTCTGCAATATAATTGTTGAGGAGAATTATTATGTTGATTGGAATAGTTAAATTGATTTTCTTATCATCTTGTAATCAGGTTTATTCATGCCTATAAATTGTAGCCTTTCTTTTAACATACTTATTGAGACTAATTTCAGGATAATTTCGTTTAACATACTTATTGAGACTAATTTCAGGATAATTTTTTGTTTTCTCCAGCGTCAAGCTTCAAGACGTTCAACTTTTTACTGATCACATTACTGTGTATGAACGTGAAAATGGTCTTCTCAGAATAATTGTGTATCGCCTTCCACCAATTGGAGAGCCACTTCAAGGACTTCAAAGCGGTCGGGCTGTTGATTTTGTCGACCCTATATATTCAGTGGATCCGATGGAATCACAATTTTCCTCTAACATTTTGCGGTTCCACTATAGTTCAATGAGGACACCCTCTTCAGTCTATGACTATGATATGGATACAGGTGTTTCAGTTCTGAAGAAGATTGACACTGTGAGTTATATGGGTATTTAATAAACTATTTATGGTAGCTTGACTGAATGCTTAATACAATGTTCTAGTGGTTCAATCTGCTTGCTTGCTGACTGTCGGTTTCTAGACTTTCTTCTAGAATTTTACTCCCATTTCAGACTAGATATGCTATCTTCGCTCCATGTGGGAATTAAACAAGCTCCAATGGCATATCTATACTTGTTTAAGCTGCTGAATACTTCAAGCATGCTAATGGGAGATGATCGATTGTAGATTTTGCTTGTCTCAATAAACCATTCTTTTCCTGGGAAAAAAAAATCTTTGCAAAGTACCTCGGAAAAGGAAATAAGATTTATATAGCAGAGTGGGATATCATTCTACCTCGAAAACCTTTTAAAATAAATGAATGTTTGAGAATACTCCCCCCCACACACACACACACACTTTACATTTTCATGAAAAAAAAAAATAGGCCTATGAGACTGTTTTCCTAAGGTCTTATTATGTTTTCTTTCAGAGATTGAATAATTATTCAAAATATTTACTTCTAAACTGGGAGTAACTAATGAAGGGCTCCTGTTATTTGATAACAAACTTTCAAATTATAAAGCTGAAACTATATGTGAGAAACTTTAGTAGCCAAGCTGTATGGATATATTTGAAAAAGTCAGAAGTAACTGGTTAAAGCAGTGGTTTTACAGTGAAAGTGAGATGATCGCTGAAAATCACTACTCTCCATGTAAGCTCATAGTTCCTGCAGAATTGAATTGTCTGGTTGGTTTCCTTTTCTGATTCCTAAGGTTGCAAATTAATTTTTTTATAATGAGTTCTTCGACTTGGTTTACTCAGGTATTGGGAGGCTTTGATTCTTCAAATTATGTGACTGAAAGACAATGGGCTACTGCTTCTGATGGCACCTCATACCTATATTTCACCTGTATACAAGAACCTAAAAGCCTTTGATGCCTATCCGTTGCTTCTTTATGGTTATGGTTCATATGAGGTAAAAGGATTGAGAGGCTCAAAATATTTGAATTAGAAATGTTAAATCCTCAGTCATAGTTTTGCAAAGAAAAAAATCTCATCCTGTGGGGGATTCCAGGGCTGATCAACTTCTCAGTCTTCAAAAGTTAATGAATCATGAATACTAATGATTTTCCCACTTGGTTCTTAGTATTAGATCCTCATCTTTCTGCTTATCTAACATGTAGACTTATAGTTGTATCCTCAGCCTCTTCCCTAACAGTTCAGTTCAGCACATTCCTTAGGTGAAGGCTTCCTCGACTCTAAAAAAGAATGTGAGATGATTGTGAGAAAATCATATACTGTCCTAAACAATGTGTAGAATTTGTATAGATTGAAGAATACTACCTCGGATATAAATTTCTCTCTTTGTTAAATGGCGTTGATAAATTGCTATTTTCTTTTAGATCGATTCAAATAAAGACATGTCCTTGGCCTAAGTTTTGAATTTTCTTTCTCGGAAAACACATGATTGCTTTCCGTATCTCAATGTCAAGATTTGAGTTGACTTAAAGTTTGTCCGTGACTCACTGATGTTCTTTCAGATATGTATTGATCCGGCTTTCAAGGCTTCAAGATTATCTTTATTGGACCGGGGTTTTGTATTTGCAATTGCACATATTCGTGGAGGCGGTGAAATGGGCAGACAGTGGTATGAGAATGGGAAGTATTTGAAGAAGAAAAACACATTCACTGATTTTATTGCTTGTGCGGAGTTCTTGATAGAGAGAAAATATTGTTCCAAAGAAAGACTTGCCATCAACGGTAGAAGTGCAGGGGGGCTGCTCATTGGTGAAGTACTTAATATGCGTCCTGACTTATTCAGGGCTGCTGTCGCTGGTGTGCCTTTTGTAGATGTCGTGACGACAATGCTTGATCCTTCTATTCCTCTAACAACATCTGAGTGGGAGGAATGCTCCTTCAAAAGATTTTTTTTTTTGTTACAGTAGGGAGAATATTTAGTGCAAAAAATATAGATTTTCATTCTATTTGTTCATTTTTAACCTCTTTACAGAGTCCAAACAATTTTTAGTGTGCTCTGTATCTTGGAGTAAGTCATCAAATCCATTCTAATCCTCCTGATGAGTGTATCCTGATATGCAGTTGTACTTGACGTGGTTATCAACAATTATAGTTGGCCACATCCTTTAGTCATCAACATTGATAGTTAGGCCGCATTCTTTAAGAACAACATTGATTAGTTTGGCTTTACTGATTAATCTTAAAACTTGAGATTCATGAGACTTCACTTTCTGTCTAAGTTTTTGGTACTCCTTTGTCTGGAATTGCTTGCTAGTCTGCTTTTGGTGCAGGAAATGCAAGATCCCTATGAAGAGTTTACTTGAAGAAAATCTACTCCCCTGTTTATTTTATCTAAGTTGAAAGATCCACCTAGCACAAATACAAAAACTATATGAAAAACAGAAATGGAAATTATAATATGCATCCACATGAAAAATATAATAAAAGAATCTAATCATGAGATCATGCTCTGTTACAAAAGATCTAACCTAAGTCCAAACATCCTTTTCATGTTGTTTGCACTCTTTCTTACTGGAATATATTCACTAGTATTTTAAAACTGATTCCCGTGTCTTCCTCAGCAGATCTGGCCACAGAAACTATCCAACCAATCCATCCTGTTACAGCTGGCTCTAAGAGTTAAAGAAGTCGTGGAAGTTCAAATGTCTCCGTTAAGTGGGATTTCTGTCCATGCAATTTTAAGTCTCTATAATAAACCATATTTGCTATAAAGAGACTATCAAAGAGCATCAAAATAATCTGTTCATTTGCTAACTTTCTTTCCTCAGCTGAAGAGGTTTATAAAAAGACATGGCACCAGTGCCTCCTAAAGTTAATGTTAATAATTAATGGGCAGTAAATTTGTTATCGCCTGAACTTCCTAGATGATGATAAGCAATCTCAAAATGCTTCTGAAATGATCCTTAAGAACTCTGAACCTAAAAAGCAAAAGTTATAGAGACATCAGATACACAATCTTACCAAATGTAACTTGTGACACTTCAGCCAATTTTTCCTTTTGATTAAATGAGTATGATTAGAATCAGTAGAACTGGCAAACAGTCAATAAGAATGGGTTCGCTTTTCCATTGCCTATTCCACTGTAACAGGGTGTTTGGGTAACTTTCCCGTTACCACCCTCCCCACCTCCTCCTTCTACAGCTTGTTAAGAAAAAAAACAATGCTCAAGCTTTCTTCTAAGGTCACACAAATAAGTATGCTAAACACCTTCCTACTAATAAACTCTTTAAGTAGATACCGCTCAGTACTAAAGTAAAAAAATGTCCAAACCTCCAGAAGAGAAAAGGCATCTTATTGCAAGTAATATGGTACTCCGATAATTTTTCCAATAAAGAGGACATGTATCATGATTCCCGACCCACTAAAGAGAACCAGTATCATGATTCTCGATTTCCACTTAAGGAAACCAGTATCATGATTCTTTTATCCTCTTCTTTTCATAGGAGTGTAGAACTTCAAAAAGTAGTCAACAAACTTCAACCCTGTTAATTGTGAAGGAGTGGAGTAAGCATTGGTGGAGTTGATTGGGTCCATAAATTTCTCAATGTTACGTTTGCATCCTCTTCTAGAGTCTAGTCACGTTTTATGTCACTCAATATGGTATTTTGTAGGATTGTTCTGTGCAAGTGTCTCTCTCATTTGTTGGTACATGCATATTTCTTGTAGGTTTGAAAAGTTGCAGGAAGATGCTTTTACATATGCATTCATAATGAAGGCACTCGACATGGTTCCTAGCTCTGTCAATCCTGATGATGGCCATGGAAAATTATGATGATTGTCACCTGCTGGTGGCTCAAAGTTGCTTGGATATATTAAATGAAAAAAATAAGAACGCTTCGAAAACATTATACAAACATATTAGGGTCTGTTTACTTGAAGAGAATTTTCAACTTTTCTGTTTCCAATCTCATGGGAAAATGTGCACATTAACAAGACTTGTTTACCGCCTATGAAATCTTTTATTGAAACATCTCTAAAATATAACAAATGATATATGTGGTGTGCTTATTGTAATTAATTGAGAAAATGATACCGATTATGCTAGTCGAGATGGGTATTTGAGAAAGGGCATATGCGTTAATGAAGAGGTTGGATGGATGAAGAAATACTTAAAAAATGAAAAATTATGTTCACAAAAACAGTTGCTTACTATTGTTGAGGAAAAATTGAAATATTTGGGATATGAAAATCTTAAAAACTTTCAAAAGAAAACAGAAATCGAAAGTATGTCTCTAAAAACTAAACAGTTTTATGAAATGATGTAAAAATTTTGAAAACTCAAATTATATACATTAAAAGATATTTGTATAAATATAAATATTATTATAAATATAAATGTTCAAACTCATTAACTAAATTAGGATTAATGGTCTCATACAACTTTTAACTCAATCACCGTTCCATAACTAAACTTTCAAAATGTCCTATTCCATCACTGAACTTTCAACATGAGACAATTTTGTTTTTTCTCACAAAATGGTTGTTGGGTTGATAAACTAGAGGACACTCTCGACTAGCACATGACATTTTAGGGTATTTTTGACAAACCATTAAAATATTTATAAATCATTATTGAAAATTTAAAAAATTGCAAAGGAAACATTTTGAATTGGGTGGAGGGGTATTTTTGGCAACCTTAATTTAAAAGTCACGTGTTGGGGTCACACGACTGTCAATTTAACATACAACGTGAAGCACTCAAAATCAATTAACGTTAAAAGCTCAAATACTGATGAATTTATTAATTAAAAAGTTTCAGAATACGAAATAACGAATTTAGCTTAAAAGTCAACGATGATCCCTACCATTAACTCACTAATTTAAAATTTTTAAAAAAATATATATATTTTGAAATCAATATTATGTACTAATTTAAAATCCTTGATATAAATTTTTGACTTTTTAAATGAAATAAATGTTTTCATGATTAATATTATTTGAAAAATATCTAAAAAGTTAAATCAAAATATAGGTTAATTCGGACAATCAGAATTATCTCAAACATCAAGAGTCATATATAAGGATATTTGTATAATAAAACAATAAACTATAAGCTAATCTAATTTGGAAAAAATGATACGTAAAACAAATTTTTTTTGGAAATAAAGTAATTTAAAATTACATTAACTTTTTGTTTTTATAAAATGAAATATTGGTCAATTTTTTAGTCTTTTCATCACATTGATTTGCTTAAATATTTTCACGACAGATATTTCACGTGAAATGGACTTAAATTTAGGTCTTGAAGATGACTAATAACTTTCATCTACAAGTACTGAAAGTAAACGCTTCTTTAATTGCTCTTGAACCCTTATATTTTTGTACATGATACCACATTCAAATTTCCATTCTTCATGGTATCTAAATCATTAGAGACACGGGCTTGTAGACACGGGGTTTAATAAAATAGAGTATATAATAAACACATATACAGTGAATGCTATTAGCAAAATTTCCAAAAGGTTAACTCAACATGAAGAATGTTCGATCCATTTTGAATCAAGCATAATAGTAGGTTATCAACCAATTATAAGGTAATATTAAGGTACCAAGTTTATTACAGATTCAAACTAAGAATACTACATACATTTTGAATCCGCACAATAGTAGGTTACCAACCACCACGAACTACATAATCCTTGCAATATCAATCTCCCTAAGCACAAGAATAAACTTCGCAAATTCTCAAAATCAACAATAATATCAATTCTTCTTCTTGACCGCATGCGTGATCAAATCCTGCTTGTTGATGGTAGTAGCTTGTGCAGAGAATGCATCTTATATAATTCAATAACTACAACTTGAACTTGTTGATAATCTGTAATGATCACCCCCTCTTCATTATGAATTTGAGTAATAAGACTTTTGCTTTGATTGATCCTCATGGAAGAATGAAATAATTTTGTATTATCATTCCATACAAGATGTTACCGACTTTGTATCTTCTCATTAAAACCAGCAAGATACCAATTAAACCAAATAGTTACTTGGAGTGATCATTTGAAAGCCCACAACGTTAGTGGAAATCACTTCAACATGATCCATTGTCATATCAAAGTGCAAAATCAGAATACTCCGCCATTGGCGTTGTGCCCGATGATGCAAACCGATTTCACAACTTTAAAATTTAATACACGTTGCTTAAATCTTGAAATTGGATGAGACAATTGCGTATTTTAACCACGATGACAGTTAGCATAGTTCGCACAACATGAAAATAAATAAATAACACATTATTTAGAGATATAGATATAACCCTAGGACCTATTACATCACTTAACAAGTGAAATGCCAACATAAGTCCTATTACAACACTTTAGAAGTGCAAGTCTTCAATCTTCATCTCCTCAAACCCTAAGTTCTCCAAGTGCCGTCTCACAAACGCTTATCTTCAACGCCACCACAGCAAAGACATACTACTACTCTAACCCAATTCAGATGTACAGTTGACGCAGTTTCAGTGGGATAAATGAATACAAGAACAAAAGAAATACGACTCACAGTCGCTTACAACATTTCCGCACGCAGACTACAAAAATAAATAAAACGTAAACGTATATCTAATACCTCCTTTCCATTCCATAACAATATATATAGGCAAAACATTAAAACAAATAAATGCACTTAATGTCATATATATTAAATGAAATGAAATTAAATGTGTTCATAATTGACTAATTAATTACCCATTATTTTACAATTAATTATCAATTAATGTAAATTTTCAATTTAAATATATTCACAAATTTTAAATTTAAATATATATTCACACATGATTAATGATACTATTACAATAATTACCAACCTTCTTAAATCATGAAATAATTACTTACAAGTAATTAACTCCAAAATTCAAAATTTAAAAAGCTACTACTTAAAATTTTCAAAAATTATCAACTAATGAAAATACCATGGAAATATAAATCCAATTTAATGTCATTCAAGATATATATTCAATCAACTTAATGACAAAAATTTATGATTTAACATTTAAACCTAAATTAATAATTACCAATAATTTTAAACAAAAAATAATTACATAAAATACATTTAGGTTTTCTTAAAATCGGGACGACGAACTTCAATGTACTAAAAAGCATCGGCCTCCGCCACCCACGGTCGACACGTGTCGCCTCAAAAAACAGAGTACGGCCGGGTGAGCTACGCCCAGGTCGAATGTGCTATTCAAGCACCGACGCCTGCATTTGCGCCTTCTGCCGGGCTGACTCATTTTTGCATCTATTTCCGCCGCTTATGTGACACTGCAACTTTTGTAAAAAATGATTTTGGAGGCACTTAAAAATTCAAAAAAAAATTTTGGGATTCGACTTGAACATGAACAATATCAATATTGAACATGTCTAATTGGAATTTCATCAAAAACACTTCTAGTTTTCCGATTAAACCCAAAATAATCCAGAAATTCAATGAATTTTTCGTAGTACTTAAAAAAATTCAAAAAATTCTGGAAAAAAATCTGGGATGAACCTCAAAGGGTTGTAAATACACAGATTTAATTTCGTAATTTTCTGAAATTTCTAACCCTCTCTGTAAAATCGAAAATGATTCTACCTCAAATTAAAAATGCAAATTAATCAATTTTTAATCCATTTCAATCTGCTTAAACACAAATAAATATCAAATCATCAAAAAATTAATACATTGAAATGATGATTCCAGCCGTGGTGATATAATATTATAAAATGGGTTGATTTTTTCATATTATATATTCATCAATTGAATAATATATTCACTAATCAATATATAAATCATGAAATAATCAAATTAACTAACAACTATTAATACACAATCAAAACAGATAAAATACATCAAACTTGAGTAGACTCTGAGGGCCATCAAGTTAATCTAGCATTTAATTTTATTTCGGCGATAAAACACCAAATTCATGTATCCCTTAATCCTCAAAAATGATATAAATTAATCTAAAAAACATATAATGACTTATATGAATACGAGAGTACTTATAGAGATGCCAGCGGAAGTCTATCTCCAAATCTTCGCACGGTTCTCAATTTCATCGCCGAGCACTTCAAACGTAGCCGCCTAGTTGGTCCACACCGCAGGCCGAATCATATATTTCATACCGCTAACATGAATCGAATCGGATTTAAAAATCAAGCAGGGGCAAAAATTCAATTCTTCCACATTTTCAGCCATTCTATAAGTTTATATAGCTAGCCTTTTTTTTTCATTAATCTTAGCGAAACCTAAATGATACATCACTTATATGCTGGTCCATCATTTGCAAAGTTCTCAACCGAACTAAGCACGGTTTCTAAACAAGTTTGATTTAATTAAACCGCAAGAAAATCAAACACTAACAAATTAAGTTAACAAGAATTAACAAGCTTACTAACAAATTGGTCTAACTATCGACTAATTCAATCAATTAATTAATTACCTCAAGCCATTCAATTTATTTTACATTATCAATGTAAAATTCTAATTAGAATATTCGTTGATTACAATCAACTCTCAATTTAGCAATGTAGTTTAATTTCATACACAGTCATGGCATTCAACGCCACTGTATGCGCTGTGACCTTCTAGACTAGATAATAGTAACTCGTATAATAATAATTGACCAATTACTATTATTATAACGACAACGGTAGTAAGATCTAAGTAATCGCCATAACCCTTAAATTATCATGAGAACTCCACACTAGTAATATACAATTACTAAAGTGAACACTAAGTTCCAAAGTAATCACATTTAACCAACCTAAGAAATTTAATCGATACACAATCGTCGCAACGGGCATAATAAAATTCTAATCAATTTTCATTGATTTCTAACAGGGGATTTCGCTTATTTATTTATTTAATTAAAATACGTGATTGCCAATTTTAACCTCAGAAGTACGGTGCTTACAACCCCTCAGTTATTCCAAGATAACTCGCTGGCTATAACTTGTTTATGGGGCTTTTTAACCTGTTGATCTTTTTTCCAAAGGTTCGGAGTATTGTTTCTAATGATGAATAATTGCTCCAAATTGAATGAAGACCCATTGAATGTAATCTGATTCCTAAAAAACCAAATGCTCCACTAAGTACTAATGAGAAATAATAGATCATTTTTAATATTATCTTGTGTCCATCATGGTTTATTTATAATTTGTGAAATGAAGGTGTGAAAGTTAGTAAGAGTAATATCATTATGGGTAAAGTATTGAGAAGGTAAAATGGATTGTTATTTAGAACATGAACAAAAGAGGTGAAAAGAGTCCTCTTGGTCATGTTGACAAAAACGACAAAGAGTTTCAATAGTTATTTTAGTACGTTTAGCAATATTTGTAGTAAGAGGGAGTCTATTTAAAATCATCTTCCAAAGAAAAATTAATCTTATAAGGTATATTGAGTTTCCAAAGTCGTTTCCAAGTATTCTCAGGAATGGAAATATAATTAGAAGGCTTAAGGAGTTTAACAGAAAATTATTTTGTAAGATAGAATAAATATTACTAGTTGTGATTGATTTTTAGATATTGTGGGTATATCAAAACCATGAGTTGGAATAATATTAAGAATAAGCTTGACAATATTCGGTGAAAAAAGATGAGTAATTAGTCCAATATTTCAATTTAAGAATTCTAACATAAGATGGAAGACAAGCAGGGTGGGCTAAATATAAAAGAAAAATTAAGATTTAGACTGTGCATTTACAAATAACGTAGATTTACAAAAATTTTAAATTTAAATACGCGACGTGCTTATATATCATTTTTCTAACAAACTAAAGATAAAATTAATATTTTTAAAAAAAATCGAACGGCTGCATCTACTTTGACCCTCACTCCGCCCCTAGAGATAAGTGTAGGTAGGGAAAGGTTGATATGTAGAAGTGTCCTGAGAAATTTTAAAAGAGAATAGTGTATAATCCGTAAAAAGCCAATAATCATTTCATATGAAAATGAAATTATCCGAGCGGACTTTCCAAAATAAATAAAAATGAATAGCATTAAGCCCTTCTTTTAACACAATGTCAAACCTAAAAGGACGATGAAGTGTTTTTGGGGAGAAAAAAACCTAAGAATTCACTAGCTAGGGTGATTTGAAACACTCTTGGCATCGAAAACGTCCAGTGCCTTTGCATTTCATGCAGATGGATTGAGATTTAGGTCTTGAAGATGACTGATAACTTTCATCTACAAGATTGAAAGTAAATGCTTCTTCTTTAATTGCTCCTGAACCCTTGCATTTTGTACATGATACCACCTTCAAGTTTCCACATCTTGTACACATATTTAAAGATCTGCCAATTAAACAAATTAAAATACTCTGAAAATGTTATACTCCATTTTGTACATAAATTCAAAACCAAAAAACCAAGTACAGCCTTGTTGTTCATATTAAAGAAAATGAAAACTATGATTTTTATTACGAGTTACTAATCTCAAATTTGCACATAATCGTGACCGCCTCGCTCTAAATGTCCTGCTCCAAATTATAAAAATAATTTTATTTAAATAAGAGGGAACCCCCTGCTTTTAAATTTAAAAACCTTAAAGTTTTAAATTAAAAATAAACATCAATTATAACACAAATATAGTTAATCGCCATGAAAAAATACTACCAACTTGCCAATATTTATTTTTTGCACCAATTGCCTTGATCAGTTAGGCTGTAAAATTCACTTACAAATTTGCTACGATATATAAAATATTTGGGGTCCATTAACTGCAAGGAAGAACCGCTCAAACACTCCTAATAGCCGGCCATGCACATAATAGATTAAGGAAAAGAAAAAGTAATCAAAAAGTGTATTGAAAATATAGAATATATCATTAGTTGTTTGTTAATTTTAAGAAAAAAATAACATTGAAAATGTAAAATTACTATCTATTATGTTAAAATGACAACTATTTTCAAACAAATTTATTTGACTAAAATGACAACTAGAAAGAAACGGAGGAAATAGTAGATAGTTATTTGCAGTTCACTCTTGAGTTAATTTGGAAATAATTGTCAGAGGCCGGAGGCTGTTGGAGGTATTGGGATATGTTGACGTACACGTTAGATCAAATTTCTTGAAAATTTATGCAAACTTAGGAAATTTAAAAGAAATGAGACTTGAGAGGATCTTACTTCCCTATGCCATTATCTTGAAATTTTGTTGATTCACTAACTATTTTAAAGACTAGGAGAATAAATAATCAAGAAACCTTGAAGTGATGACATGTGAAATAAAGGAAAAAAATTACCTACGCTGAGATACAGAGATAAATGAGTCAATCTTTGGGGCAGAAATGGTAGCACAAACTAACAAAGCACCAACTGTATATCCTGCTATTTCATTTGCTGTGATGTGCTCAAACATCTTCAAAACTTATCAGTTCTTTCACCTACCACTTTACTCAGCTTAGCTTGAAATGGATTGATGAGTTGTGCAATCTGGTGGGAGTTGATGAGCCTTTGAAGGTGTCTTGTTTGGTGCTTTTACTAGGAGGATATGTGGATAAGTCTCCTTCACATAACATACTCAGTGGACCAATTGGAGGAAACAAAAAAAATAATAGTAATACATTTTGTATTTTGTTATAAGTATTTATCCATTTAAAAAAATTATTTAAAAACATTCATACACTTTAGCTTAAGAAGTTATACTCGTTTTTACTATACAATATTGTATCATGCAAATAAGAAAAAATATGTAAAAAATGAATTTGATATTCTATATTCATCTCAATTTAAATGAGTGGGTTTACAAAACAAAAACATTTAGTTTAAATTTATTTTTTACATATTTTTCTTTATTTGTATGATATTGTAAAGTGAGAACGAATGTAGTTCCTTGGCCCTAAAGTCTATGATCGACACACTTGTACTAAAATTTATATTGTGTCATTAATGGTAGAAATAAGAGATTACAAATACTGATTAGAGATCACAAAATTATAGATTTAAATATTCCCTTTAATTTTTTTACTTATCATCTAGACTTTTACACACTATTAAAAAATGTTATTATTTTACTTTTGTATCCTCATTTATAAGCTGATGAAATCTTAACTCTACACGGATTCTTATAAAATATTCAAATTAAAAAAGAAAAATTGACTCAAATGCATTTAATGTTTAGAAATATAATAGAAAAAGAATTACAAAAATGCATAAAAAATAAAAAATAAAAAATAAAACTGTGTCACTATTCACTAATAAGTACTCCGTATAATTATACAAATCCTAAATTAATAAAGCTAATACTCTATCTCATCTCAAAACCTCCAAACACATTTCTCTAATCCTGCAACAGTTTAATAAGTGAGGATACTCCTCTAATACATTATGTGATAATTTCTTCACATTTTGTTAATATTATAACACGTATATTATTTTAAAATAAATTAATAAAAACATTCAATATTATCATACATCAACACAAAAATGTAATATATGATCGAATTAATTTGAACAAATAAAATCAATATTTCCTCCATTCCTTTGGGTTGCCTTTCTAGCTTATTCAGACACGTATTAAAAAAAATAAAAAATATTCAAAAAGATATCAAAACGTGAAACGATAAATTAATTTAAAACTGCTATAATCATCGATCGATAATTTAATAAAAATATATCAAAATATAAAATTATAATTTTATATAACGTATAGAGTGTCAACCTTTTCAATTTCCAAAGACTCCATTGACCAAAGTAGTTACACACTTGCACCTATCTATCTATCATCTCCATATATTATGTCTACCAAAAATGTTCATTATCCATCAAAATCTGCAACAAATTCTTAAAAAATCGTACTCAAGCAGTTGTATATAATAATTCAAACATGCTAATTAGAGAAATTTGACTATACCATATTCTTGAATAATAAATGACTGAAGTGTTAAAGAGTTTCAATTTGGTTGTGGTGCCTTGGTTTCAGGCTAAGATCATTGACCCTCTTGTTCAAATCATCCAAAGGTTAAAAAAATGATTTTTTTATGAAAACCCAATATCAGTTTTAGTTGTTTTTTTGCTATTTATGTTGCTTTAGTACCTAAATTGCTAATAAACAAATAAAAATTGAATCTTTATGCTTACCCAATATTAGTTTTAGTTGTTTTTTGCTATTTATGTTGCTTTAGTACCTGGATTGCTAATAAATAAATAAAAATTGAATCTTTATGCTTACCCAATATTAGTTTTAGTTGTTTTTTCGCTATTTATGTTGCTTTAGTTCCTGGATTGCTAACTAAGAAATAACAGATGATTGTGCTTATTGAAATTATTACTACCCATGTCCCAAAAAGATTGTCCAGTTTTGAATTTTGATTGACGGTTGGCTGTTAAGTTTTGAGCTCAACTATTTTTATGTAGGTTGAATAATATTTGGTGAAAATATATCGAATAGTCTTTTTCCGTTGTACTTTACTGTTAACATGATAACTATGATTCAAGTCAAGGTTATGTGTGTTAGTTAAAGCTACAGAGTTTGTTAATTTTGATCGTTGAAAAATAAATTGGACCGTGTTTTTGAGACGGAGGTAGTTTTAGTTTTAATACGGAGTATTAATTTATAGTTATTCTTGTTTTTATATAGTTTTGATGATTATGCCTTATTCATTGTTGGAAAAATAATGTTACACAGTTGTAATTTTTATTGTTTAATTGTTGAAGGGGAACGGAGCCTAAGCAATTAGCATTTTCTGGGGCTCTTGGCATCACACTTGGATTATTTCCCATTGTTGGTACTTCGTTTTCCATTGTTAATTCTATTGATGAGTTAAGTTGAGTTGCCTTGCTTATATTTTTTTTAATCTGACATATTTTGCCATTTTTGTTGCTTGACTGTTCAATTCCAGTCCATTGTTGCGAATTCACTATTCTGCATGAGTTAGATTGCTTTGAGTTAAGGTACTCTGGAAATTAGTCCTCACACTTATACTTCTGGACTAAGCTGTTCCTTAGGAATTGTCTACGTTTAGGAGACATAAATTATGACATGCTACTCCCTTGTGAATATTTAGCTCAGTTCGTACTTAAGAGTGATGAAAACATGGTTGCAGGGAATTTAAAATAACTTCATTCTTCTGTTTTCCTTTCCTTTCTTGGATCATGGAAAAGTTCAGAAAATGTTCATTTTTTTACTAGAATTTAGTTGTTTAATTTATAGCTGAAAAGTTGCTTCTTCAAGGTGTATGCGTTCTTGACCAGTTTGTGAAATCTCTTATACCTTTCTGATGAAGTTCAAATGATCAAGACACTATATTCATGTTGTTGACTTTGTAAAATGACACCACTGTTTTAACAGGTGTAACAGTTTTCCTCTGTGGTCTCGCCATTGCTGTGCTTGGATCTCATTGCCATGCTCCAACTGTGCTGTTAGCAAACTTTGCTGCTACTCCAATTGAGTTGAGGTAAGATGTGGACTGGCTACCGAGTATGCTTGTAGACGCGGCTTTATCATTCCGCAAGCGTTCATGTTGATTTATTCATGGTTCCTGACTTCCTGAATAAGAAATAAGATACGTTCATGTGTTCTGGAATCTAAATTTTTAGGGTCCATGGAAAAGAAATACGGAGTAGGATATGACCATATGTCTACTCGAATCCAAATTCGTTCTCTTAATTTTAGCAAGATATGCACATAGTACAGTTGATGAATCCTTGCATCAAATAAAATTGGATGACTAATATTGAGTTTCTTCCTATTCGAGGATAATTGGAGAAGCTATGCTTTCCCGTAATGATTGGATGCCCGTATATTGTTCTGGTTAAAAAACATCATTTATATTACCAGTATCTACTTCCATTAAAGATCCGTATTTACTCATTAAGTATGAATTATGAAATTTTATTACTTAGCTAGTACTTCTCCATTTTTATTTCAAGGACCTAGTTGCTGAAAATTTTGGTGCAAGAATGATAGACATATCTTCTTATATTTAACAACGCTCTCTATCTTTACATATTAGTGTAATGTAATGTTACAAATTTGTCACCTTCTATTTGTTTACCCACATGTTGTCCCTAATACTCAATTTATGTTTAAACAAAGGATTGTAATACATTTGCATTAGGTATTATGTTCTGAATCCTAATAGTAACCTGAGTATATTATCTCATTTCTAATACGGAGTATATGCTTATATCATGATTCCCAACTGCTATGTGCTCTGCAGTTTGATCATTCCATTTTTGCGCTTTGGTGAACTCATTTCTGGCGGAGCCCATTTTCCTTTAACCTCTAACGCATTCAAAAAAGTATTGACTGGACAGGCTTCACGGGAAGTGGTATATAGCATATTTCATGCGGTATGTGGACTTATAGTTACCTCTATTGTACCCCCAACCCCATTTAAAAACAAGCACACACACTTCTTAAACAGGGTACCATGTGCGCATGCAATCCCGACTCCTGATGAGAGTTCCCTATATTGAATGAGCTGTCAGACTCCTGATGAGAGTTCCCTATATTGAATGAGCTGTCAGTTCTCCCGTCTTGATTGAATGCATTTAAACTACAAAATTTAGCAGAAATTATTAGATGAGCATGCTACATATCCCCGTAGCCCAACATATGCTTCAGCCACCATGACTAATCTCCAATGAATTGGAATCTGAAACTGCCTTGGCTTCGTAATGGTCTTATTAAGAGTACACTGGAAATTTTTGGGGCTATATTTCTGTAGTTATGATTGTATGTCAGGAAAGTTCATCATTTAATATAATTTTTTCATGGTTTTCTAACTTCTGCAGTTGTTGGGCTGGCTTGTCGCGGTACCTTTTATCATGGCGTTGCTATATGTACTCCTTTTGCCATGTTTCGCAATCTTAGTCCGTAGATTCAGTGATGTTCCTTCTAGTCCAAGGGCTCCCCTACTTTCCTTAGTTCCTCTTTAGGATGCATGACGACACTAAACTGTTGATTGCATACAAATAATAGGTTGAAGCACACCTCTGTTTCTAATGATGTTTATAAATAGATTACCACTATGATTATGAAGAAGGATACATGTAAGGTTAATAAATCTTTATCTCCATTGTGTGCCTCACGCTAAAAATAATTATATATCATGCATTGAGTAGCTATATCATAGCTAGAAATGATATACAATCTACAAAGACATGGACAGACAACCTATGGCTATGATTTTGAAACTTTAGTTATGTATACACAGTATTAAAAGTTGTATTTCTTTCCCAGAATCACATTAGTAGCATTGGCAAGACAAACAATTGCATTGACTAATAAACCCCAATAAGCAACATTTGTGATAAACAACAGTTATACTCGTTGAGTTATATTGCACTGTTGAATGAGAGTATTTTTTTACCAGACATTGCCTAAAACCAAGGTAAGGGAAACCCATGCATTTCTTCAAACTTAAGCATAAATTATCAAAATTAATTGAGTTCTTGTAATTAGATACAACCACAATAACATAATTGTCAACACATCAAGGAAAATACCAATTGAACCAAGTACAATAGGATAATTCTCTGAAATAAGGCATCTACCAAGAGTCCAAGACATGCATTGTGAAGCATAAAAAGTGATTTACATCTTCCTAAGAAGAACAAACAACTTCTGGTCAACCTTAAATTTGGACATCTTCTGGACTGGACCTTTCAGCATCAACTGGAGTCCTCCAAATGAGATATATACCTCACTGACAATAACAACGAAAAAAAATTATGGAAAGAGTAATAAAGTAGAATTAGCAGTATGTTCAAACATGCTTCAAGTAACCTTTGTTATTTCAATCGTTCGAAGATAATCAAACTTAGATTTGTCTGGTTCGTTCAAACCTCGAGCCGAATCAAACTTTCGAATCGTTTTATTCGAGTTGAATCAAACCTACTAAACTTCGAAATAGTTGGGATAGTTAACGGCACTACCAGTAGTATAGTATGAAAAAGAACGTACACTTTCAGCGTGCCTGCTGACTCTTTGGGATCCAGCGTCATCTTATATGTCAGCCCATGCATAACATACTCAAATTTGTCCGCGAGCGATCTCTGCTTTTCCTGCCAGGAGAAAATGGTCCGGAACATAAGTGACCAGTAACCAGTTTAGTTACAAAGCTTTGAAATTGGGTGAGATTGTGAGAAGCAATAGGTTAGTTTAATAAACCATAAACAAATTTTAATTACTGATAGAAAAAGATTAGTTCATATCTTCAATTACATGAGTACCTGCTCTCGATCAGAACAAATCAATGTTTACAAGATGGCTGGTACGATAGCATCGTCTACTTGACTAACAAGAAGTGGACTATACAAGTTCATTTCTCGGTGCTTTAAGTAACTACTCACAAATGATTACCTAAATGGCTAGGCTAGACTGGTTAACCGCTATGCTTGTTAGTTCTATACTTCTATTCCTGAACAGGGTACCGTCCTACCCTAGTTTCGATTGAAATTCATCCATCAAGTTAGCATGTAGTAATTAGCAACACAATAGGAAAGAATCACAAAGTTTGTGACTGAATCATGGATAGCAAAACTATTAAACAACCAAACATAGATGCAAAAAAAGAACCTTCGGGAAATGACTAGTAACAGCTGATCCATCTGCGTTCAGAGTGTGAGATAATAGCATTCTCAACTTCTCTTCCTTCTGAATGGGATATAATTCTGTGTTTACCTCTAAAAGAATCTCAACATCACCATCTTGATTATGTGCAGCAATCCGAGATACTAAAGAAAGAAATTTCCAAGAACATTTTAGCAAAGAATTATTTTGCACAATCAAGAACACAAAAATCAAGTTAAACCCCGTTACGTTCATTGCAAAAAAGTTACTACTTGATTTCCATCTTATGAAGGGTTCTTCACAAACTCAAACAAAATGTTCTAGTTTCCCCTAAAAAATCATCTTACATCAAACAAGATAAAAAGTTACAAGAAGCTTAAAGATCGTCATAAACCCCAATTGACCTTCAATTTTGACCTCCCGCATGCAACCATAAACCGCATAAAAACAAACAATTTTGAATAGCTAGCAATCATCAAAACATAGATACTCAAGAACGGCACAAAGCATACAAAACTTACAATTAATACCATTCATTTTAAACCCATCTGCACAACATTCATTCCATGTTCATTAAGTGGTGATGTAGACGCATGATAAAGATCGACAAAGCATTGTTTCCTACACCAAAATACTAACTCCATCCCTAAAAGGTTGTCATATCATCTTCGACTTTTAGTCAGAACACTTCAACCAAACACAAAACTGATCAAACTGAACTCTAAATTTGTCCTCACACCACCTAATTTCTTGTCTTAAATGCAATATCTAATACTACCTCCATCATAAAAAGATTGTCCAGTTTTCTTTTCAACGATCAAAGTTAACAAACTTCGCGACCTTAACTGACATACAAGAATCCGACTTGAATCAAAATCATCATGTCAATAGCAAACTATGTTAAAAATACAATCTTTTTACATATTTTCACCAAAAACTATACAACATAGTTCAAAATCACAATTCAAAACTGGACAACGTTTTTGGGACAACAAAATCAAACTCAAACTATGCAAGTACAATACCTTTATCGTATTTTTTTTCGAGCACATCTTCATTTGAAACCTCAATTATATCATCAAAATGAAAATCATCCATCTCTGCAAACAACTTTCCCCTAAAAACATATACCCACAAAATTAATCAAAAAAATATAGTAAAAATAACAAAAAAAAAAATCAGCAAAAAATTAAAAAAATCAATCTTTTTACTCCTAATAAACAAGTTTTCCCTAAAAAAATATACCCACAACAATAATCAGAAAAATACAGCAATAATAAATAAATAAAATCAGCAAAAAAATAAAAAATCAATTTTTTTAGTCCTAATTTCACTTTTGATTAATAATACTTATCCAATTTTCAGCAACAAAGAGAAACACGAATTAATACTCCTTAAAAATATATAATAATCAACTTTAGAGCGATTACACAATATTCTCCAAAAAATACCTCAAAAAATTCCCCTAAAATCAACTTATTATACCACTTTATCAAAAATAGGGATTAATTTTTAAGTTTTATAAAAAACATCAAATTATCTATTTTTACCAGGGTTTTTTGAAATTAAAATTGCAGAAAGGATTCTCTTAGGGTTTTGCTGCTGCTCAAAGAAGTTGAAGGAGTACACAATTAAGTCAAAAGTATCAACTGGACCTGACCTGAGTTTGTTAAGTTATAGGTTTTCGTTTTTTCGTGTCAATTTTTTTAAATTAAATTACGTAATAAGCAATATTTTTTATTATATAAAACATTAGAAAGAAATAATATTATGAAAATATTTTTAAATATCAATCCCGTACATTAAATTACTAATATTTTTTAGGATAAGGAATGAAAATTAATTGATAACTAAAAGTTGTCAATAAAATAAAATCATCAACGTAAAGTAATGAATTGGAAGGAATAACATATATTACTCACATTTTCTAATCATATTTGACACAAAGTTTATAAATTCTATATAACATGGGAATAAATTTGAAACTGCATGAATATAAATTTTTTTAACAAATTTTCAATTAACTTGACTAGATATCTTGTAATAATACTTGAAATATTAATAAAATAAAATAAACCCCCCTAAAAAAGTAAATAGCCAATATCTAACATGAATTGACCGGCACTATCACATTATATTACGTTTATCTTCACATGTAGGGTGCTTCTCCTCACATTATTCAAACAAATAAATTAGTTAACAAGCTTCAAACAACATAAAAATAAACGGTCTCAAAAATAGGAAGAACGTGTCACACATAAATAAGAAAATTAATTTACATGTGTTTCTCACATAATAAAGCATTTTCGAAAGATAAACACAACAATTTGATGTCCCCACCATTTTTTATTCTTAGTTCTCATAATACTCATGTTCTTATTTGTCTTCTCACTTTCTTTTTATAGTATAATTTAACTATATATAAGCTTTGTATGAGAAAAAAACTAACATGAACAAATTTATTTACAAAGATGATGATGAGCAATTTATATTTTCGTTGTTTATGGTTTATTATGTTATGTTTTTTGGTATACTATTCAATTCATGTCGAGGGTGCACCTCAAGTTCCAGCTATGTTTGTTTTTGGAGATTCCTTGGTTGATAATGGAAATAACAATTACCTAAATTCCATAGCCAAAGCAAATTATTTTCCATATGGAATTGATCTTAGAGGTCCAACTGGCCGATTTTCAAATGGAAATACATTTATTGATGTTTTAGGTAACTTTTTGAGTTATGTAAATAATATCCATATTTTAGAATTATGATTAACACTTCCAATTCGTTTTTAGTATATATCCTTTTATGTGTTATTATAAAATGTTGATTTGATAACAATTGTGTACATTTAAAAATTATATGTATTACTCTCTTTGTTTAGATTATGCGAGCTTAAATTTTTAATAGTGAACTTTGATTATAAATATTTTATTAGTGTTGTATAATACTCCGTATTTGATGAAAAATATATCGATGGAAAAAGAATTTGAAATTTTTTTATTAATATATTTTTGCAAATATTATAAAAGCATGACAAAAATATCATGGTCAATCTGTTATGAAAAAGTAAAAAAATCGAAAGTGGGCCGATCTTTAAACAGAGAGTATTATTAATATCATTTCAAAAGTATTGCATGTTTAACAATAATTTTTTTTAATACCAAAAAATATATGTCTAATCTATCGATTCGATGATATACTATTTAATTTTTCTGGGCGATTGAGGGATAATGATATGAAAATTAGCGTGCTATTACGAATATAGATAACAATTTTTGTATTATGTAAAATTTATTAAGATTCAAATTTAAGTACTTCGTATATAACATATAATATCAGTTCATGAACAATGAAAAGGATGTGAAATTACTTAAATTTAACCTAACAAAACACAATATCATTTTCCACTTTAGCATAAGAACGAAGCAAAACAAAAAGTTTTTTTTTGTTTAAATACATGTAACTATATGACGTTCTTATGTTATATTGCTTCAGGAGAGTTTTTAGGTGTTCCTTCTCCTCCTCCATTTGCTGATCCTGCAACATCTGGAGTCAAGATTGTTGGAGGAGTTAATTATGCTTCTGCTGCTGCTGGCATCCTTGATGAAACTGGGCAACATTATGTATGCACTATGTTCAACTTGCTTTCTTTCCGCCTCCCCCAATAATCGAATGATCTAGCGGTGGACTAGCACCGTGATCCTTGAAATTAAGGATTCAAATCTCATTGTTGGGAAAGGGGGTTCGGAAATATTATACGGAGTAATTTTAACTACTGTATCAATTTTTTAATTTTTTTTTAGACATATTAGATTCATGTTGTTGAATTTATGCAGGGAGACCGCTTCACAATGAGTCAACAAGTGATAAATTTTGAGAATTCATTGAGTCAATTAAGAACAATAATGAGTGAACAAGATCTCAATAGTTATCTTTCAAGATCTATAACAGTGATGGTGTTGGGGAGCAATGACTACATCAATAATTATCTTCTACCTTCTATGTATCCTTCAAGCTCCAATTATAATCCATCAGACTTTGCCAATCTCTTACTAAATCACTATGCACGGCAACTTGTGGTATTATGTATTGTTGAATTTCCAATTATAAATGTTTTAGTATGTAGTGAGATTTGAACCTTCGATAATTATCATTATAAACATATCGTATTACTTTAAAATAATTGATAATTGTGTGTTCGATGATAATGTAGGCGCTATACAGTGCAGGATTGAGAAAGTTTTTGGTAGCAGGAATAGGTCCACTTGGATGCATCCCTAACCAATTAGCTACTGCACAACATGATCCAGGAAGATGTGTTGATAATGTGAACCAAATGATGGGTTTCTTTAACCAAGGGCTCATAAAATTGGTAGATTATATGAACAATGGCACACATCCTGGAGCTATTTTTGCATATGGAAATACATATGCTGCTATTGGCAACATCCTTAACAATCCCTCCAAATATGGTATGTCAAAGTCTATCTCATACTTTATTATGCACTAAAACATACAATATCATTTGTTTTGTTAAATGTTTATTACATATAAATCTTTGGTATGTCATACATAGCACGTATATATCTAATAATTTTGAGAGTAATAATATGTATATACATACCAAACTAAGAAAAAATTAGACCATATTTTTCGAAAACATTATTCAAGTTAATATTCAGTTCTAACCATATGAGTACTTATCATAATCAATAAATATATATATGATTGAGATATATATTGAGATATACCATTATAGATTAATGCATGTTTTGATTTTATTCTATGAAGGTTTCATTGTATGGGATAAAGCTTGTTGTGGGATGGGAAGAAATCAAGGAGAAATGACTTGTATGCCATATGCAACTCCATGTTTTAATAGAAATCAATACATCTTTTGGGATGCTTTTCATCCTACACAGGCTGTGAATGCAATTCTAGCACAAAGAGCTTATAGCGGTCCACCATCGGATTGTTACCCGATCAATATTCAACAGATGGCTTTGTTGAGCTTTTGATATCACATTTTTTGAAATTTTCATCTATGTTTTTAATGTTTGGTTATGAAATATTGTGTTTTTTGTTATATTTGTAATGAGTTTGTTAGTATAATATGTGATATTTCGTTATTGATAAATTATGGTTATGTTTTGTAAAAGAAATTATGATTGCATTAACGAAATTTAGTCTTCATAGTAATAAGGGGCGATGCGTTGCGTAGTGACTTTGTTACTTGTGATTTTTTATTATGTTATAAAAGCTAATAAAAAGTTGTCATAAAGAAATTATATTGTGTAATAAATAATTTTTATATATTAGTTCTAAAGAATAACATTTCTCTAAAACTATGAAATCATCAAAACTGAAAATATCATGTACCTATTTTAAACTTCATTATATAAAAAAATTGAACTCAAATATTTTTTAATGATATGAGATACTATAATTTTGTCATTATACTTTTAAGTAGATCATTTAAAGAAGTATGTTGATGCATTCAATTACCATTCTCTCATACTACAAATTCTTTAATTTCATATAGAGGCAATGAAATGTCGAGATCATATAAAATAATCGCTGATCATCTAGCACATTTTCAATCCATGCCCGTTATATTATTGCCAAGCAGATAATTCCAAATAAATTGTTAATATATATAATTAACAAAATTACAAGTAAATAACCAAATTAATTTCTCGACCGTCAAATTCCAAAATTTATGAATACTACATCTTAAATTAAATGCTTAAAGAACTTGCAAATTTCTATTTCAATAGTTAAATTATCCAAATTTTAACCAATAAAATTCAAAAATTATGAATGCTACATTACTACCCGTCCATATCTAAAGGTCATATGATTTTCCTTTTTAATAATCAAAAGTACTTAAGATTGGACCACACGAAATTCAAAACTTATGAATAACACCTTTTAAATTTATCTCTAAAAAGTTAAGTTCGATTTTCTTTTCAATAGTAGTCAAAATTATTATTTGATCTTTCTGACCAAGCAAAGAAACTCAAAATTTATGAATACTTCCTCCATCACTTTTTGTTCGGAAGATTTACTTTTACACAATATTTTAGGCGGACTACAACATGAACCAATTTATTGATTGTCAAAAAACAAAAATATCCCTATGAAATAGTGATGGAGGGAGTAGTGCATGTTGTCATCTCTAAAAATTTGTTCGATTTCTTTTCAATAGTCAAAATTACTTAAACCTCAACCACCAAGATTAAAAATTTATTAATACTACATACTACGTCCATCTCTAAACGATCATTCAACTTTCTTTTTTAATAGTCACAATTGTTAAAACTCAACCAACAAAATTTAAAACTTATGATTACTATATGGTCTTAATTAACAAACTTTCATTTCTAAGAGCTTGTACAATGATTAAAACTCAACCAACTTTCATTTCTAAGAGCTTGTTCAATTTTCTCTTTTCAATAGACAAAATTAACAAATTTTATGGTCTTAATTGATTGTGTCACATTTTGAAACTTCCAGATAAAGTATTACTTTCCTTTCGAATCCATTTGTTTGCGGCCGTTTCACTTTTTGCACAAAGTTTTAGAAAAATTCAAATTTACCTTACATTATTCCATTACTAATTTTAAGATTTTCATTTTAAGAAAAGTAGACATATAATTTGGGATGGAGGTAGTATGTTAATAAGAGATTAGATAGAAAATACTATATATTGATATACTTCACAAAATCATCTACAAAATTTCATAAAAATTTTGAGAATTAATATTTAAAAAGTCATCTTGTCAAATTTTTATGAGAAAATACTTCAGACTGATATCTCTAACTACAACCTGCATGTGTCATAAGTGTAGATTTTATAAAAAATTATATTTTAGAGTTGGACATTAATTATTTCTTAGGGGAACTTAATAAATACATTTTCACAAAATCCTTAGAGCCCTTTCTTAGAAATATTACTCTCGAGTCTCGAGCAGACTTATTCAACAAATTCGTTAAAGCGTATGTTCCAACAGTTGGCACATATGTAGATTTTCGATTGTTTTTAAATCTCTTAAATTTAATGTCAACTTAGGATTATATATAGCAGAGTTCTATATTGAGATAACTTATACACATGAAATCTTATATTATTGGATTTGTCTAGTATTTGTAGTCTTTTAGTTATATTAAAATTTATTAAAATAGTACAATTATACCACCGTTAACTACCAAATCATTATTTGAGTTATTTTCTATTCGTAAAAAGAAATATTAAGACAATTATGATCATCTAAGACATTTGTATATGTTCATTGCCTTGTACATTATTCCTAAGACAATTATGATCATCTAAGTAAATTAATGACCCTTATGTCTTTGAGAAATCTAACTAAATAACCAATATAATTTTTCAATCATTTAAATATAAAAGTTATGAATACTACATACTAAATTTATCTCTAAAAGATCGTAAAATTTAACTTTCGATAATCAGTGTTTAAATACCAGCCGACAAAATTTCAAAAGTTGAATATTATATACTATCCATCTCTAAAGGTTGTTCAATTTTTTTCAATAATCAAAATTATTAAAACAACAATCAAAATTATTTAGAATTTCAACCAACAAAATTTCAAAATTAAAATGTTATATACTATATAAATGCAAAAGGTTGTTGATTTTGTTTTCAATAGTCCAAAATTATTAAGAACTTAACCACCAAATTATGAATACTACATATAAGCTAAATGCAAAAGATCGTTGATTTTTTTTAAATGATCAAATTTTTAAAGCTTAATATGAAACTTAAATTATGAAAATTCCGTATAATACCTCCATCTACAAAAGGTTAATTTATTTTCTTTTTTTAAATAGTTAAATTATTTAAAAATTCAATGGCAAAAATTTAAAATTTAAAAAATACTAAATTTCACATACATCTACAAAGATGGATTCGATTTTCTAGCGATTCGATAGTCGAAGTATTTAAAAAGCTCAGCAGAAACCATTAAAAAGAAATATGAAAATGCATGCTACCTCCGTCTCTAAAATGTTCACAGTTTTCTTTTGATAGTTAAAATTATTTAAACTTCAGCCTTCAAAATTCAAAGAATTTACAAATACTAAATATGACATTGTTCTCTAAAAGATGGATTCGATTTCTTTTCAATCGCAGTGTATTTAAAACTCCACCAATAAAA
Source organism: Lithospermum erythrorhizon (assembly GCA_019722365.1). NCBI lineage: Eukaryota > Viridiplantae > Streptophyta > Magnoliopsida > Boraginales > Boraginaceae > Lithospermum > Lithospermum erythrorhizon. The sequence continues at coordinate 224,514 of JADFUC010002248.1, read as the reverse complement.
GTGAGAACTTATGATTTTCTGTACTTATTAACCCAAAAGCTAACAAATTTTTTAATATTTAAAATTAATAAATTTTATGATCTTAATAATTGATATACAACTTTGTTTTGAATCAAAATTATCATATTAACAGTAAGTAAGTTAAAAATATTATATGTAGATATACATATTTCACATAATAATATAACAAATTTTATAAATTATTTGGTACCAATTAAAGCGTCGACTTGTCGTAATTATTAGGTCATTAAATACATGAATTTGGATATTTTTATCCATCAAAAGAAAGATTGTCTAGATTAATTTTTAATGATCCAAATTAACAAACTTTGTCATCTAATTTATATACATAACATGGAGATTTGAATAACAGAATTATAATATTTTTAGTAAAATCTTTTTAAATATTTTTCGTCGTATATTATATAATACTACGTAATGCGTAAAACAATAAAAGAAGGTTTCTTGCTTAACATAAACTTTGTCATTAATTTATATACATAACATTGATTTGAATAACAGAATTATAATATTTTTAGTAAAATCGTGAAATATATTAATACTTTAAATATTTTTTTCATGCGTATGTTATATAATACTTAAATAGCATTAAAATAATATAGGAGGTTTCACCTTCTTCATAAACTTTGTCATCTTAATTTATATAAGTTACATTGATTTGAATAGTTTATAATATTTTTAAGTAAAATACATTTAATATATTAATAGTTTTAAATATTTTTTCATAAGTATATTATATAATACTATTATTAAACTAAAATAAAGGAGGTTTAAATATTAAACCTTGTAGCAATGACTTTAACCTCCTTCACCGATACTATTTTTAATTATTATGTGTGAATTATTTAGCTACAAATTTCAATAAGAACAAATTCTACATGTTTCAAACAAAAATTTGAAAATTCTTCAACTTTGATGATTGAATTTTTAATTATAAACTCAATTATTTTTATACAAGTATAATTTTTGAAGAAAAATATACAAATTGCTAATATTTTTAATGTAGAATTATTCTTAACTTATAATACTTTGATTAATTAGAAAAAAATAATGTGTTAATTTTATATCAAATTTAATAATTTTTATTAAATAGAGTCCTATGATTTCGAGATCATATACAACATTATTAGAGTTCATATAATAAAAGCAATTATATTTGCATGTAAAACACTATATGGTGGTAATTATTTACGTAGTAGTTTATTTAATAATGGTAATTAAACATATTCGTGTGAATTAAAGCCACAATAGCATCTTTTTATTTTATTTTCTCGGCTTTATTTTGGCATCTATTTTTGCTCAAGTAAATTCTATTAGAATTCAGTCTTTTATGTTTTTCTTTACATGGATTTTTTATGCGTCCATTGTATTATATTAATGATTCCTTTCTTGCATGATGGTTTCCATCCCCTTGCAAGAACTATGCATTCTTTATAAATTAATTCGTATTATTTTGTAAGCCATTTTTTCATAATATAATATACTCCCTCATTCTCTAAAAGAATTGAAGGTTGAGTTAAAATCTAAATGATTCGCTAATTTGGTTGAATCAAAATTATAATGTTAATTGTAAATATGATAAAAACTTTATATATTTTTGAATAATAAAGTACGAAAATTCTTCAATTTTGATAGTTAGATTTTTATAAACTCAATTATTTTTAGACAAGTATAATTTTGAAGAAAAAATATGCAAATAGCTAATATGTTTAATCGAAATTATTCTTAACATAATACTTTGATTATACATCATATCGGCGAGAGTTTGTTCTTTTAAAGTGATTGAGCAATTTAAAATACTATATTCTTAAATAAAAAAAAGACTACAAATACAAATACTATAATATAGGATTATGCGTACAAATAAATTGTTTTATTGTAGTAGCTCTATTAATAATTTTATTAAGTAGAGTACTATAATTTCATACCATATATAAGGGACTATATTAATACTTCTATTTGCATGTATAATCTATATTATAAGTTTGTATTTATAGTCTTTATTTATTATTTAAGTAATAAGGGTATTTAATTAGATTAATGTGAAACAAACTCTCGCATAACTAGTGTTTTTATATATGGTATGAAATTATAGTATTACATTTAATAAATTATTAATAGAGTATCTGATAAAATAATTCTATTTGCATGCAAAATCCTATATTATATGATTTGTATTTGTAGTTTTTTTTAAGTAATAAGGGTATTTTAGTCTGGATTCAAGCATGAAAAATGGAAACAATTTCTTAAGGCAATTAGACTAAATTGTCTGAGATTAAACATTCATTTAATGATAATAATCGAAATAATCTTGGTATTTCAGCTAGTAAAGAAGCCCCAGAGTTAGTTCATTCTAGAGAATCTTGTGTGAAACTTGAAGTGGTTATAAGAAAATCTGAGTCGCTTGCTCGATTGAAGCAACGTCTCGCCAATTAAGCTTACCAGCGAGCGAGGGGCCATTGACGATTAGTAAAACTAAAATATTAAAAGCAATATATTTAACGGTAAAAGAATCTAAAAATTCGATTCACTTCAAATCGAGATGGAACCTCATTTTAGGTTTTACCCATGTAAAGGAGTATGAAGACATCACAGCTCAGCTTGTGGGTTTAGACTTGAGACAACAATTCACTTGTCAGGTAGCAAAAATGTCAACTCTTGTCCGAACAAACTCATTTGCATTAAAAAGACTCCTCCTCTCCTCCACTCTTCGCCGCCCCTTCGCCGCTAAAGCCTCACCTTCCGCCGCCGCAGACAAGGTGGTCAACGGCGAGGTTGACGATGATGAGGTTCCAACTTCAGGAATAAGTAGACCACTTAGTGAGATATTAAAGGAGATAAACAAGAAAGTACCCGACTCTCTTATCAAAGGACGCACTGAAGCTAATGGCTTTATTGCTAGATATATACCTTGGTATTATTATTATTATTATATTATTGCCCTTTGTTTTTTGGTTTGCTTGTTGTGTTTCGAAAATATTGTCTAGTTTTGAATTTTGATTGTTCGATTTTTTTTAATTTTGAACTCGAATATTTTTTTATATGAGTTAGCAAACCAAATGGAGCCAAAAGTGATGCTTATCGGCAGTATATGAATATGAGGTCTCCAATTGGATGGATACTATGTTGGGCACCGAACAATAGGTCATTTAATATAGTATCCGTCGATTCTTTGGGTGAATTGTGTTTAGCATGTATTTAGTATATTATTTGGTGAAAATATATTAAAAGATAGTATTTTTTGTATGTGTGAGATGTTATGCGTGTGAGGCGCAAATACTGAATAGCAGGATTATTAGAAACGTGCAGCTTTAGAAAATCTTGGAGAACGAAAGTAAAGTTACAGAGTTTTTAACTCTTAGAGTAATTAGGCCCAATTGATGTGGTTTTTCTTAAAGAAAAGTAGTCTTTATAATATCCTTTTTTGTGTAGTAATTCTTTATAATATCCTTAACTTGTATTAGTAATGTTGGTTGGAAATCAGCTGTAGTTTAAGCAAGGAGAGTTTATTCTTGTGCTTAGAATTATGAGAGTTTATCGTAATTAGTGAGGAATGAAAAGAGTCGTAGAGATTGAGAGAGCATATATATAGAGAGGCTTTTGTGTGCAGGTTTTCGTGTGAAAGCATCAGGTTGAAGGTCGTAGAATAGGGGTTGCTTGAGTCTATAATAATCTTATTGTGATATTATTAGTGGATTTGCAGTGAAATTTGAATGTAAGCTTTCACATTGAGGGGAGTACCCGAGGATAAAATTCTTGTGTTGTTAATTTTCGCATTATTTTTCTTCTGGCTTGTCGGTGTAAATTATCTAAATTAGTGTTGTATCAAATCGGTTAATTTGTTGTTGTGCGTCATAGGCGGGATATGAGTTATTGTCAGTAGTTATCCCCGATAATGGTGTAGGATTCCTAACATGAGAATACTATTTGGTGAAAATATATTTGAAGATAGTATTTTTAACATATTATAATATTGATATGGTTGTTTTGATTTAATTTGAAGAGTGTGTGTTAATTAAGGATGCAAAGTTTGTTAATTTTGTGTATTTGAAATTAAACCAGTCAATTTTTTGGGATGGTAATAGTATTGTTTTTTGATGAATTATCTCTTAACTTTTAACTAAACTAGTGTTCTCAAAATGTGTTAATGTAAGTGGTTGATTGATGGTCTGGTTGATTAGTTGTGCGCCTCTTATGGATAAATTCAAGATAAAAGATTATGACTTAGGATTAATTGTTGCAGAAAGAGGTGTTTGCTTTAAATAAGCAGCCCTGGATTTTATTTTTAGCTATGTTTTTAGATTTCTACGAAGCTGCGGAATATATGCCTTGCTTATCAGGAAATATTGTGTTGCATTTCTTTGTTGTCCCTATTGTTTCGATTGCAACATTTTTCGTTAGGCTATCATAGTTTTGGTTCTAATGAATTGTCATTGCTGTAGGCATATTGTGAACCGGATTATGAACTTACATGCTCCAGGTATGTATTCCTTGGGTTCCTCTAAAAAAGTTTACCTTTCTGAAAAAGATAAAGCTCTCTGATACATTAGTCATGCTCAACTGTTTTGAATTTGTTACATGTTTGCAGAATGGTCTGGCGAGGTCCGCAGCATCACTCACTCAGCGGATGGAAAATCAGTATCTGTGGTTTATCGTGTAACGATATATGGAACTGATGCAGAGGTAATGCGAGAGTCGTGACTCTTGAGTTTGCTCGTGTGCTTCATGCTACTTCCTTTGTGGTCCATGTAACTAAACTATCAATTAAATTTGAACTAAGCTTGAGTCTGCTGTGTTTTCTTAACATTGAAAAGGAAAGATATTATTTGTATATGAATTAGAATCTACATGACTGCCTCCATGTCTTTTTAATCTTCGTTTGAGTTCACAAAATTATGTTTTATTTAGGCTAATTACATTCACTTAACCACTATCTCCAAATCTACAATTCATTTATTAAATCGACTTACGAACAGTCAAAACCTTTGATATCATTGTTTCCTTCAAATATTATTCCGAAAGATTGTTTCAAATAGAAGTGAGCAAATTGTTCTAATATCTTTCTTGATCGCTAGATCTACAGGGAATCAACAGGAACCGCTAAAGTTGATGAACCAGGCTTTGGTGATCCAGTGCAGAAGGCAGAAGCAATGGCTTTTCGTCGCGCTTGTGCTCGTTTTGGTTTAGGCCTTCATCTCTATCACGAAGACATGTCCTAAGCAGAAATTACAACTCATGGAAGTTTCTTTCATCATATTTGACATTCTTGGCGTTGTTCTATTTCTGATGAATCATGATGATCGAAGAATTTATTGGAATGGAATCCTAGTTTTGCTGAAAAAGGAGACCCTTGAGATAGCATGGAAATGTTGAAGTCGTTAACTGACTAATCCCGATGCTAATGACCAGTACGTCTCTGCATCCGATCTAAGCCTAGCATGTAAATTCTGTGAAGTAGACTTCAAACTAAACTTTGCATGCAAGTTCGATTATGTTTCCATCCAATCTCCACTTTTTGCTATATACGGAGTATTAATTATGTTAAGTTCAACTAGTTACGCTGGTGTTTTTATTTACTGAAACTTATGTGTGTTTTTTACTGGTAGTAAAGGCGTACGTCTGCCGATATCTGTCGATTTCTTAAATATTTGATATCTTTTTTTTATGTTTAATTCAAAATAAATTTATAAAATTGTGTAAAGCTTACACTCTTGAATTTTTTTTTCTAATTAATATTTTTATTTTTGAATGGATATTTGATATGAAATAACTTCTTTAAATATAATATAAAAAATTACAATAAAATATGATGTCATAGATAGAGGCCCATAAGAAATTGAGATGTCGAAGCGAAAGATCTGAAATATTACTTCAACAATTTGATGTCATACATTAAATATATTGGCCAATTGATCGTTAATATTTTATCATCTAATTAATTCTTACGTAATACATTAGGGTGGTATGATTTAAAAATATAATTTAATTTTGTGGACTGATATATAAGAGTCGTATACGTGGAATTAAATAATAATAATAATAATAATAATAATAATAATTCTACCGAATCATATGATTATTTAACTAATTCCTATTATAATAATAATAACGATAGTTGTCTTCACCAGTCGTTTACCACGTAGATTAAGGGCGTGAAAAATAGTCAAAAGTCTGATGAAAATTTAGAATGATAATTAGTGAAAGCTACGTCGTATTGATGAAAGGGTAATAAATTAATAATCTTTCAGGTATATAATATATGAAGACATATTAGCATGAATTGAATCGTGAAATTCGTACATGTAAGTGAACGAAATAATTGTGTTATTGATGCGTACCTTTGAATAATTAAGCATGCGTGGAAATAAAATAAGCAAAGTTAATTAAAAAGTGGGATGCATGATAATTATATATATATATATATATATATATATATATATATATATATACACAAGTATAAAGTATGATGAATACTTAATACTAAGCCGTTTTATTTGGTTTTAGTATGCTCGATGTGAAAATTTGGCCAATTAATTATTCTACCCAATTCTTATTATTTTAATAAATAAAGTTATATCATTAGATTCATCTTTGAGAAATAGTTTCATAATATTTTTTTTTAATTTTTAAACATATAGTTTAAAAATAATTGATAGTCAGTTAGCGCCGGCATCTGAAAGCGATTGAGATAAAAAATGGAGAAGTATTAGTTAATTCTTATTAGAACTCACAATTTTTAGATTTTTTTTAGATAGAAGGGTAATTTAGTAAATTAGGTAGTGTGAAAATGAAAAGCGATCGCTATTCGGCTTATATGTTGAGTGATAGTAATTACTGATTAGTGATAGAGATCTCGCATACTCCACTGACAATTGTTTTACTTTGTAACATGGTGTTGTTAGTCTACTTAAAATGTGGGATCAGGATGATGAAGTGTTTTGAAGGTCTATACTGAAGTTTTTAGGATTGAAGTTTGATTGTTGATTTTTAAAATCGTGACTTAATATTTTTATGTGTTCGATAATATTTGTTGAAAATATATAGATTTATTAGTCTTCCTAATGCACTTTAAATCTTTGCATTATCTATAAAATTTTGTGGAAAATACATCAAGTAATAGTATTTTCAATGCATTAAAGTATCGGTATTGTAATTTGATCCAAAAAAGTTTTGTCACCAAAAAATAAGATTGGCCATCTTTTTTTAGTTGAGGAAGTATTAAAATAAATAAGTTGTTTTAGAATATAGATGAGTTTTTTTAACTTAAAATAAAAGTAGGAAATAATGATAGGAAAAATGTACATAGACAAACAAATGGTTACGGTTATTGCAACATTCCATTCTCAATCACCATGAAAGAGAATGAATTATCCCCCTGATTACAAATAATACAAGTCATCATTTGCTTATACATATTAAGAATTATCTCCCTGGTTATTACAAATAATATAAGTCAGCATTTGCTTATACATATTAAGAGAACAGGGTCCAACTAAAAATACAACATAGAGAGGGAAAGATGGAGGGTATTGTAACCTTAGTCCTAACCATGGTTGATGATGATTTAGAGAAGAAAAAACCAAAGAGTCTCAAAATATCTTCTTGGGCAATTTCTAGATGCATTTGAAGTCCAATGGCATACAAAGGAGTTCTTGAAATGATGAGAAATACTACAAGTTAAAAATTCTAAGAGTACTTCCCTACATTAAGTCAGATGAATAGCCTTAAACTCTCAAAGTTTGTGGACTTTCATTTTTATACTATCAAACTTAGTGTGAACCATCAGCCTTTCCCTAAAGGAAGATGGCCCCAAAATGAGACAAATTTCAAAGATCAGATTTTGTTTTAAAAAATATCAGATTTTGAAAACCATAATTTAAGAAACATGGTTGGTCACATCTTTGCAAACAAAATTTTTAGGTGTCCCTTAACCCCAAGGTCCCCCTAATTGCTAACTATCTAACACCTATACTTAAAGGGATTAACCTCCCTAGCTCATTTTAGCTTAATTGAGAAACATGCTAGTTTGTTCAATTTACAGTTCATGATCTATACTATGTTAGATAGGCTATTCAAATAGCCATGTTTATGGCTAATTCAAAATAACCTCTTTGATGATTTGCCTTCCAAAGGCAACATGATGATCACCAATCAAGCAAGCTCATGCTGTAATTGGTGATGAGAGAAGATGCATGCAAATGCATATGAATATTTTGTGCTCTCTTGTATAGGAACCTCTCCTTCCAAGAGAGATGATGATACATGATGGATGGAACATTGGAACTCCATTTATATATGGATGAATTTGAACCCCTATGTGGGGTTCTTGACTCTTGTGGATAGGCCGAGAGTGTGGGTATATCATACGCGCACTTTCAGCCTTCCATGATGAAGTAGAAAGAGAAGAGAAGAGAACCATGGTTAGGCCAAAGGCTAAGGGAGAGAAGGTGAATTAAATCTCTCATCATCAGCGGTGAGGTATTGGTGCACGCAGCGTTATGCTCACGCCTGTGGCACAGGAAAACACACTGCAAATATGTTAGTCAACGATCAATTACAAGAGAAAACGACAATTAAATTGAATTGTCGAACATTCCAAGCTCAAATGTACAAACCTGATTGTAGAGGAGTGGGAGGTGCAAGAGAGATAGGGGCACCAGTGGCATAGTGCTGAGGGTACCCTCCAGGGGAATTCAGACCAGAGTAGTACTGGAAGAGGTGGTGAGGGTAGTGGATGCCATAAGCCGGTGTGGTGGCTGTGTAGCTGGCAGCTCCTCCACGGCCTTCGCCGAAATTCATGTAGGGGTAGAAGGCGGCAGCCGCTGCACCAGTTATCATTCCACTGGCAGCTCCAGTAGTTCCATACATGGGATATTGAGCAGCACCTGCCCCTCCATACACACCATAGTAGTTCTATAAAATGGATATTCGCAAAAAAAAAAGTCCATTAATTTATGTTGTTATTATTGTCATACAAGAATTATTTATCAATGTCAAAAGTAATTCAATCTAAATATAATGAATCACCTATCTAGATTTTAGTTGAAAATCGAATATTCAAAATTAGGTAGGTGTTAAATTGGGATGTTCATGTCATATATTACTTTTGAAATTGATATTGTAATACAGTATTGGTACAATGTTTTGAAAAAAAAAACATATTGACATGTAAAATGTTAATCATAAAACTTAGGTGAGTAAATGGAGAAATGACAAACCGTGGGATAGGTGTAATCTGGCGAGTACGATGAGTACCTGGATAAAATTAAAACATTCAATTAATGGAAACATGATTAAATATCTGAAGCTCATCAATTTAGTATATATAGCATGCAGGCCAGACAAGTTTGGTTAGTATAGAGGTTACCACACAATAATGGCTAATTTAAGATATTGTAAATATTGATGTTGAACGCTATTATTGTACGTAAAATGTTTAGTTACATGTGTTTGATGAAGGTCCACACTCCATTATTTCATGTACCCGTGAAGACACTTGTCTCAAAAAAAAATTATGCAACATTATTACCCAGCTCCCTCCATCGACCATCCATACTAAAATAATTGTCCAACTTTATAGCTAATGTTTCAAGCTATAATCCATATATAATTAACAAGACAATATATATAATTACCCCGTCTAATAATACAAGTGGTAACAATGATAATAACTGAGGAGAATGAGTATGTATGTCATTCAAATTATTGATGAGGTTTAGAAGAAATTAAGGAGTGAGCACAACAATATCTAATAATACAAGTGGTAACAATAATAATAATTAAGGAAAATGAGCATGTATGTCATTCAAATTATTGTCGAGGTTTAGAAGAAATTAAGGAGTGAGGACAATAATATCTAATAATACAAGTGGTAACAATGATAATAATTGAGGGGAATGAGCATGTATGTCATTCAAATTATTGACGAAGTTTAGAAGAAATTAAGGAGTAAGGACAATAATCCTGCATCTTAACTTCAATTTTTTTTAAATCTATCATGTAATTATAAATTATTTTACAAAATATAATAATTTGGCCCTCTTCCATGAGAATATTTTATTTAAATATGTTTAATGCTTATGATCCCGTCAATATTAGTTCGACTTCCGTCTTGGTCCACATACACAAGTACAGATTCTGCATGTGTCAGTGATATTAATATATATGATGTTGTTTAAGGAAAAATTTTAAAGTGTAAGGGAAAATTTTAAAGTGTAGACTGTAGAAAGGTGAAGGTGAATGCGAAGATTAAGCATGCGTGATCAGAAGTATATAAGTAGATTTCTTTCAAAGTCTTATGAGATTTGGTGTTTGCATGAGTTGGCAAAATATTGCATGTGGGGAGATATAGTGACAGATAGTAAAAGCTAACCAGACATATATATTATTATTACTATTCATTCATCAAGTAAGAATGTGCATGTTGAATAATAATAATAATAATGCATACCCATAGAGATTATTAAAAGGTATCCCTTGTTGGATGGCATAATGAGGGAAACTTGCTGATTGAAAAGCTGCCCCCATTCCACCTCCAGCCTGAAACCCTCCTCCACCTCCTACTTGGAATCCACTCATTACCCTTGTGTTCCTCCCTCCTGCTATGGTCGAAAAAGTGATTCATTCCCAAAAACAAACTATTATAAAATAATAGTATGTATGTTACTATGTTAGTACAAAATCTTGTGAGAACCTATTTTCACTTATCGATCAAAGCTAATAATTACCGATTTATTTCGTCTCAAATAATAGAATTAAGTTACAGTTTAATCTTAAATTAGAATGTTATAAATCACTCTAATTAATTAATAATAACGTTGTTTCTGTATTATCTCTATGGTCTTTCTTCCAAGCAAACCAAAATAGTTTATGTATTAATACTCCAACTCTCCAAGAATTCTTGTAATAACGCATTTAATGTATTATCTCTATTGTATGGTCTTTCTTTCATGCAACGAAAATGGTTTATGTATTAGTAATGGATTACTAAATTAAGTTTATCTAATTATAAAAAGGGTTAGACCAGTTTTGAACGTTTATATCGTCCTTATCTTTATTTAATTTGTAGGGGATATTATAAGTTAGACTTTGTAGTAAGAAGTATACATTTCTTAGAATTTTGCTAAACTATTTAAGGGAAATTGAGAGGGACACTCAGGTCATGGTAGGGTCAAGTTGGACAATTTTGGAGGTGAATGAATAATGTAGAGTAAAACACAAAATGATTTTATGTAGCAAAATGTAAGAAAAAGTGAAGAAGAAGCAAGTGAATGAAGTACTACATGCATACAATAATGCATGCATTGATGAATCTTTAAGCAGAAGCATGTTATGTTGGTTTTTATCCAATTGAAAGCTAAGTGGTTGTAGAAGTTATCTATAGTATGTATACACAAGTTAAGATCAGTCAGTAACAACACACAGTAAATTAAAGTGCAATAAAATGTATAAAGCAAAAGTTTTCTTATTTGAGACAAAGTGGAATGAGCTGTCTTGCTTTTATAGAACATACCATTTTACATGTTGGAAGAATATTATTTATATATCCATGAAACAAATTTATTTTATAAAAAAACAAGAAATAAATTCACATATGATGAATGATTTGAATTGATGAAGATTTTCATATAATTTACCATGTTTTGGTGTTGAGGGTTTGGATCTTTGAACACCCAAAGAAGCAAGATTGCAATTAGCTCTCCTCCCATCAATCACTGGAGTAGCATCAACACATGCCTTCATGGCTGATTCTGGTTCCCTAAATGTCACCTAAAAATTTGGAAAGAATAATAAAATTAACCCCTCTTGAATTTAGAACATAATTTGCATTAAAATTTCCATGTTTTGGTTAAAGAAAGAGAAAATTCAAATAACACACATATCAATTATAATGATTTGATATATATATAACCTTCTATTTAACGTTAAAATCATATAAGATGAATGTCATAATAGGTTTAGATAAACTATTAACTTGTCTCTAATTTATTAATTAAATATATAAGTGTTACATATATGAACTTGTGTATACACATAAAAATAATACTAGAAAAGAAGGTAATTAGAGAGGAAGAGCATACAAATCCATAGCCTTTGGATCTTCCAGTTGCCTTATCAGTGATGACAACAGCTTCAAGTATGTCACCAAACTGTTCAAAGTACTTCTTCATAGTTTCCTTCTGTGTCTCCCAAGCCAAACCACCAACAAACACTTTCGTGTAAGTGGTATCTCCAAATTGCCCTCCAGGGCCCATGTTTGATCCTTGAGTAGTATTAGTAGTAGTACTCATCTTCAAAATGAACCTTTTTTCAAACTACCTTGTTTTTATGGATCTAATAAATGGATGTTTTAATGAAGAAGAATAGAGGAGGTGGAGGAGGGATTATTGATTGGTGGTGAGTGATGATGAACAGGCTGTGAAGGGGACAATTAGGTCAGAGATCCAGTGAGTGAGGGGGAGGGAAAGGGAGAGGCAAAAAGATGGATGGGAGAGGCCAGAGAGGGAAGGAAAAGCAAAAGTTAGCAAAAGAAGGATAAATATATTAGAAGAAGTTTGCTCTCTAATATGACATCATTGACATGAATTATTATAGTTGGTTGGTATCGTCTACCGCCACCAAATGACACGTCAATTATAAATTGACAAATGTATTCGAACATAACTCAATTTCTAAAGAACTAAAGTGTTAAGGTTCAGTATCTTCGATTCTTCATGTAACGTAGATTCGACTCTTATAAGAAGTGGCCTTGTGTTGAAGTGGTTAAAAGAAAAGTTATATCTAGTCTCATGATCAATTGAGGCACATCCGACGATTAACTCATTTATGGTAACTCATGACAGGAATCTCGAGGGGCCGGTAGTATGACGGTTTCACACTCTTAATTATAAATTGACTAATATATATCTACTTTTGATATTAATCTTTTGCAAAATAAAGATTTTGTTCATTATAATTTATGATAAAAATTAATATTCCCTCAATCCCCATTTTTAAGAATCATTTTTCTTAAATAGAATTTATTTTTTAAGGTTTTATTTTGCCAAATTAGGTAAGAAAAAGTTGAGGAAAAATATAGTTTATGAGTTGAATTCAAATTTTTATTAAAATAGGTAAAAAATAAATGATCCTTAAAAATATGAATAGAGGGAGTATTAATATATAAATTGATTCAGAATTTGTGACAAAAGATTAAAAAAAGGTTTGTGGTGTACATCATTGAAATAGTCCCCCGGGCCAGACCCCCACTTGCATGATATGTTTGATTTTATTTGTTCTAGCTCTAACGTGCACAAAGACCGTGAAGCTTTCCCTCCAAGAAACAAACACATCTTAACTTATCGTAGGGATCTCGTATAAGCTGGCTTTTTATATTCACGGAGAAGGTATCATATGAACGTGGTACAACACAAATCATGAAATATACTGGTACTGTATTGGTTTTTGAGCTAAGTCCTGAGTGAATGAATGTCTGAGTGTTAATTTTTCTGAATTTTGAATAATAGACCAATCAAGGACAATCAATAATCAAATTTATTTATTTCTCGGAAGTTATATGCTATCAAAGTGGTACTTTTTTCCTTGATCAATTGATAGAAAACGATAGAATTGTTGAAAAAGTTGTACACAATATATAATATTTTTCTTTTAAAGTAATTCGATGAACTATTGTTAAATTATATATATATGATCCCTCGTTTCTAAAAAAAAATAGGCAAATTTAATTTTTTATTGTTGAAACTTTAGATTTTAAAATCACATTTAATATAATAAATGTTATATTCCTTCCGTAAATGATTGTTTAAGATAAATAAACGTACTTAATTAATTTGTTCATTCATACGTTATACGTACTCATCAAAAAAAAATGTTGATACGCTCAATATTGGACGCCCCCGCATGTACTCATCGAAACTATTTTTTTATTGGTTTTGTTTTCTCAAAAAAAGAAAAGAAAAGAAAAGGAGTTAGTAGTTTAGTTGACAAGAAATAACCTAATGTTAATTGTGGACATAGTTTGTAGTTGGAGTGAATGAATGTCAAACTCTATGCAGCTGGTTTATGACATTTGAACTATTTCCCTACATGGTGGGGATGCCAAGATTTATATAATTGAATTGGATCCACAATCGTAGAGGGGCAAATGTTTTAAATTGTTGCTCTACATGTATGAATTACTTATGTATAAATGGGAATTACTACAAGCAGAAATATTAAGATGCCGAAATATACGTGATTATTTGCGTTTTAATATCTTTTTCTGATACCGATGTAACATAATACGATATAATTTTTCATTATCGCTTAATAAAATAATTTTTATCTATGATAAAGTATTTGAAGCGGAAGAAATCTTTATAAAATGAACTTTTACAAGTTAGTATAGCCTCTCTATCCCAATTTTTAATTGCGTTGAATAATCGAATGGTATCGGTTGAAATTTAAGCCACGTCCCCATGGTCGAGTTTGAATGCAAATGTAGGAAAAGGTGATTGTAAATTATGTCTTATCAAAAAAAGTATTAATTGCATTCTACACTACTATCGAAAAATCAAAAATTATGCTACACATGAAATCATGAATACTTTAAATCATGAATACTTTAACGAGAATACTTTAACAAGAATACTTGAACAATAGATCTCTTTTCGACCATCTGACGATAAGTTAAATGGTTCTCTCCATCCTCATATCAAATACATTATTCATTATTTTTTAGGCAATTCAAATCGAGTCAAACCTCAAGGTTCGATGTCAAATCAAGTACTTTCAAGGAGGTTCGAGTTAAACTAAATCAAGTCGAACACAATACTCATATAAGGCCGTGTTGAGCCTACAAGATCAAGTTGAGTCGAATCCATAAGGTTTCGGTCCAGTTCTACTCATTAGAAAACCAAGTATGTTTGCCTAGTCTTCATTCCAGCCCAGTTTTAATCTAGACCTATTCATCAGTCCAGGTCCAAATAAAAGCCCAAAACATTTCACTAATGGGCCATAAAATCTACCTTCGTAATCTGACAATAATACCCTTATTATAGTCTCTCTTAGGCCCTTACCTAGCCTGACAAGAACATTAATTTATGCTCGATTAATTTTAATACATAACCTCGATCCAATTCAAAACATATTCTATATAATTATTAAATTATAAAATGAAAAATAATCCATAATTATTACGGAGTAAAGTATAATAATGTGAAAAATTCACAAAAAATAATATATAAATCCAATAGACAATGAAAATATTTCGAACCAGTCGGGTACTCGAATTTGTTATAATTTAAATAGAGTTTCAGATCGAGTTTTTTCGATTTTATTTATATCGAGTTTGATTGAAACTTTATCGAATTGGATTAGATTGGGTAAAAAAAAATTAGGTTCGAGTTGAATAGAGCTAGGTTCAATCCTACAAAATTAATCTTCCTTAAATAATTTTCTTGCATAGAGTAATCAGTTGTTCTTTAGTTGTCCCAATTTAATTGTCCAAATTTAGTTGTCCGATTTGGGACAAATAATTCACAACATGGATAAAAAAGTTGAAATTAAATCCCAATCTTTAGCTAATTCAACTCAGTTTCAAACCCAAGAACACCCTCTTGAGCTTCAACAACATCAAGAATTTGAATTTGATGAAGAAGATGCTGATGTAGGAGGTGAAGAAAAATATACCAACAATGATAATAATGTGGAATTTGAACTAATAAGTGAAGAAAAAAATACCAACAATGATAAAAGTAAGGAATTTGAAGTTGAAGAAGAAGAATATGAAGGAATAGGTGAAGAAAAAGATACCAACAATGATAAAAATATGGGATTTGAAGTTGAAGAAGAAGAAAATGATGAAGGAAGTTATGATAATGATAATATGGAATTTGAAGGTGAAGGAAAAGATACCAATAATGATAAAAATATGGAATTTGAGGGTGATGAAGAAGGTATAAATAATGATGAAAATATGGAATTTGAAGGGGAAGAAGATGAGGAGGAGGAAGAAGAAGAAGGGTATAGGTTCAGGTTTGAAGGAGAGATGGATCCTTTGGAGTTTGCAGAAGGGGGTGCTCCATATCAGCAATTTGAGCATTTGGAGAATCAATATGAAGCTTTAGCTGAAAATAAGAGGAAAGCTCTTGCTTTGAAACCCAATAGGTACTTTTTATGTTTTTGTGGTTTTTAGTGTATTTTGTTGTTTTTTTGGTGTTTCTTGAATTGTGCAAATTGTCATGTAGTTGGTGTTTTGGTTGGTTTTTGTTGGTTTAGTTGGTGCAAAGCTTGAATTTTGATGCTCAAAAGTAGCAAACTTCGCGGTTTTAATTGATACGAGTAAGTTTGATTTGGATATATATGGTGATGCTAATAGTAAAGTATGTTTCTTTTTATATTCTGTAGATTTTTGGATTGTTTCTTCAATTGTTTAAAGTATAATGAAGTTGGTGTTTTAGTTGTTTTTTGCTATTTAGTTACTACCTATATCCCAAATTTTTTGTAAAGTTTGAGTTTTGATAGTCCAAAGTAATGTCTTTGCGGTTTTAATTGACACACTCAACTTTGATTGGAATCAAAATTGTCATGTTAGTAATAAAGTAGGAATCTTTTTGTATATTTGCCATGAGACCCTTTAGGTACTAGCTTCTCTTCATGTGATTTTCACTGTACTCTGTAGATTGTTTTATTATTTCTCGAATTTTCCAAATTGTAGTGCAGTTGATGGTTTAGTTGTTTTTGCTAATTAGTTACTCCCTCTGTCTCAAAAAGATTGTCAAGTTTGAGTTTTGGTCGTCAAAAGTAACAAAGGATGCTGTCTTAATTGACACACATAAATTTGATTTGAATAAAAAATAATCATGTATTCATACAAAGATATTATCAAAGGCTTTGGCTGGCAGCTTTCATATCTTTTTTATGCATCCTATTTTGTTCGTTTGTTTTAGCGAAAACCCAGCTAAGAAGTTTAGGATGGCTGATATGTCTGGAGTCACCTTTGAGGAAATGAAGGAGCTCATGAATTATGGTGCTCGTAAGAAATCGAGGAGGAAGGTACAAGTTTCCTAGCTCTTACATACATGGAGAAGTAACATATTATTAGTCCCTGAGAAGAGAATAATGTACAGTGTCCAGTGTCCAGTATTTGAGTATGAGGGATAGGACAGTGATCTTTTCTCATAGTATGGTGTAATTATTTTAAAACAATTACTATTTTAAATTTAGTATTCAAAGCCTTTACGTAGAAGGATGATGCTATACACTCCCTAATTTGTCTTCGCATTCCCACGATAATGATGTACGATTGATTCAATTTGTATTCTCTGCTTTGTTAATAACATATTAAATTAAATTCAATCCATACAATTTCCAATACCTTACATATTACTTTTACTTGGTATGGTTGATATTTCGGTTAGAGAGCTTCAATCTGCCGTTTATGTTTATTTGATAATATCTAACTTTGGGTAATCATATTACGGAGTAGAAAGAATTACATAAGCCATTAATTCATTATAGGTCAGCCACCAGAGCCTGTTGAACTGTTGGGAATTAAATCTGTACCATGTTTAATGTGAAACTGCAAAAACATGTCAATTGGTTCTTTCATATAGTATATCATAATTTCTTTATTTAATATTGGTTTATTCATATCTTTGTATATGGTAGAGGCTGTGCTTGACGTCAGTTTGGCATGTTGTGATCCTCAATTCTGAATTTTTTTCTGTTTCCTTACAACTAAATAGGGGTTGGAATGACAATACATGAGCATTTTGTTTGAACAGGATTGGACAGGTTTTTCGAAGAAATCATCTTCTTCTAATTGAATCTGTCTTCAAAAATTTTCCGACTTGTCCTGCTGGCATTTCCCTTTTCCTTTTCTTTCCCAAAATTTACCCCCCTTACTCGAGCTGCTTCTAGGTCTTCAGGTTTTTTCATTTCAGATTAGTGTCTAACATCAAGTTGCGCCTGGATTAGTTATGGATACTTATCCTCTTCTGTTTGTATTCGTTGGACCCTTACTTTGTTTGTTCTGTGTAGGCCAAAAGAAGAGGTAGGAGAAAGGGATCGAGAAACAAAATTACTCCCGAGATTACTCGAAAGCTTGGTGATGCAACTCTACAATATGCTCTTGGTAACTACGAACAGGTATGAAACTGTACTCTCAGCTTTTCATTTGGCAGTCCGATATTTCGTAGTTTTATGGATGAAATCTTCTTATTCATTCTGCAAGCATCCATTAGAAGTAATTTTCTGAGAACTATAAGTTTTTTGTCATCTATTTCTTATCCACTGAACAATAAATATTTTGCCGATTTTGGATTTTATCTGTTAACTTTGAAATCTTCAACAGGCCATTAGTATATTGAAAGAAATAATACTCCTTTCTCCAAATTTGCCGGGTCCGTACCATACGCTTGGGCTTATATATGACGCAATGGGTGACAGGAAGAGATCTTTCAATTTTTACATGCTGGCAGCGCACTTACAACCAAAGGATGCATCTTTATGGAAGCTACTGGTCACATGGTCCATGTAAATATGTTCTATGACAAAGTCATCTTGTGCAAATTATTTTAGTTTTGCCTTAGCCAAGTTCGTCTATAAGCTATTGTTACCATATTTATATTTCTGATTTACCCAATTGATATTATTCATACTTCGACTAGTGGGATTTGGAATAAAATGAACAGTAAAGCTCTGGATACATTGTTGGCATTTATAGGATAATAATTCATTTATTGATACCTAACATAATTCTAGATGAGAGTAAACTTTTTCTATCTTTTACTGAGTCAGAGAGCAAGGGAACAGTGGGCAAGCAAGATACTGCCTTTCAAAAGCAATAACGGCAGACCCCGAAGATAAAAATCTCCGTTTTCATCGTGCTGCGCTCTTTATTGAGCTGGGAGATTTTCAGAAAGCTGCCGAATCATATGAGCATATCTCACGGCTCAGTCCTGACGTTATTGAACCACTTCGGACTGCAACAGAGGTTTTCTTCTATTCTTAAATTGTTTCCCTCTCTGATGCATACTTAATCAGTTTTGCTATATAGTATGTGATTCATCTTTTGAGAATAAGTTGTCAAGGTTGTTTTTGTATCATCAATACGATATGTATGCATTCGATAACATTTATATCTTGTGTCCGATTATGTTTCTGCAGCGGTACAATCTGTTGCATTAGCTTGGCTCTTGAGTTGTGACATTTCGAGCGTTTTTTTAAATTTCATAGTTGTACTCAATATTCTATCCCTGTACTGCGATACAATACCGAAGGAAAATTATTACAGCTCGAAAGGCGGTCTTCTGTACTTCTGTCAGATTTTGTTCCTTCAATCCCTTACCCCCACCCAACAACAAGATGCAAGGAGGTCATTTGCTACACTTGTCATAACAAAAGGAGATTAATTAAAGATTTTTTTAAGCAAGGGGGTAATTTGTGCCAGGGCCCAGGGGGGAAGGAGGAAGATGCTATTCTCATACTACCGTTTTTACGGAATTCACACTACATATTTTGTTGTCTGTATGTGGGATTAATTACAGCTTTTCCTTTTAATTTTCACTTATTATTTCTGCATTCAGTTTATTGTTCAAGATGCACATTACTTCATGATAATAGTAAAGTCGTGTTCTTGCATTTTTCAGCTCTACAGGAAGTGTGGTCAACATGAGCGTGCTGTCACTATGCTGGAAGCTTATCTAAAAGAACATCCAAATGAACCTGATCTAAGTGTGGTTAATCTGCTAGTTGTAGTGAACATGGAACGAAAAGAACATCTAAAAGCCCTTGAGCTTATTGAACGAACACAACAAGTATATTCGATTGGGAAAGAGATGCCATTATACTTGTCAATTAAAGCTGGACTGTGCCATGCTCATCTAGGAAATTTGGAGAAGGCAGAGGTTTGGCATCTTTATTTTTCAGTACTGATGTTATTTTCTTTATTTCGTGATCTGTTAGAGGTGAATCGGACATCTTAAATATGGAGCAAGAATTAATTTAGAAAGATATATAACAAAAAAAGTTGAAATATGAATTATTGTGAGCATCAAATTTGGAAGACTTACATATGTATTTTGGAATTTGGAAGTACTGAATTATGTGTTTCTAGTTAAGAAGTGGACTGTAAAAAAATTCTTTGATTATTGGATGACCTAATGGGTCAATTTATAAAAATTGGTTTGCTGGAGATCTTGGCGTTTCTCCTGACTTCTAATCACCTAGCCAATCCTCGTATGGAACTTCTGTCAGATTTTGTTCCAGCAAATTATTAGGTGATGAGAAAATACAGAGATTAAGCTGAAAACCATATGGGTCAATACTAAGTAGCTTATTGTCCAGCGTATGTAAACCTGTACAATATGGAAATACAAAAAGCATGAGGGACTCAATAAGAAGTAGGATGAGGTCTTACTCCCCAAGACAACACATGGTTCAACATTCAACCTTTTCTGAGGGGTTGAATCTGTTTATGCACACGTCTGATAATCATCAATTATCTGCAGGTTATCTTTGGTGTTCTGCAACAGGAGAATCATTCAGATCACACCAACATCATTATTGTGGTTGCCGACACACTTATGAGCCTCCAGCAATATGAGTCTGCATTAAAGTACTATAGGATGTTAGAAGGTGATGATGAGAAGAACAATATAAATGTAAGTAGTAATTTTCTATCAATTCTGGGAGTCTAAATTTGTTCTGAGAATTTCGTCCAAAGTCTTCACATTCTATATTAAAGCAAACACCTCAAATGTCTTGCATGCTGATTCCATTAATCAACAGCAACATTAGTGGAAGTTGTATTTTCCCTAAATCAGTGTTTTCTGGCTATAGTGTTCGTCCCATATTTATAATGATTTTAATATATTGACAGACAATGAGATGAGCATGGCTGGTACTTCTGCATAGCTTCTTACTTTGGTTGTGTATTCACATTTTACATTTATTAGCCTTCTAAATATGAGCTGTATTTGCGTCTTGCCAAAGACTAATGGAGCTGACATTAGAAAAACCTCTTCGCGAAAATAGTTCATTAACACCAATACGCCATAAAGGAGACATGGAATGGTAAGAAGAAATGTAAAAGAACCTTTAGGTATTTGGAGATTCCTAAGATTTCTGAAAGGTTTAAATTCAACAATGTGGCTTGTTGAGAAGACCTGAAAGATAATTAGAGTAGTAATCACTTATCAAGGAGGCAAGAGGCGGATCCATATGTGGGGGTGCTAGCTCTACTCTTCTAT
This sequence comes from Lithospermum erythrorhizon, assembly GCA_019722365.1. Taxonomy (NCBI): domain Eukaryota; kingdom Viridiplantae; phylum Streptophyta; class Magnoliopsida; order Boraginales; family Boraginaceae; genus Lithospermum; species Lithospermum erythrorhizon. The sequence continues at coordinate 203,260 of JADFUC010002248.1, read as the reverse complement.
TGTGTCATATTAGTACATTTTCTCTTGGTCTTTTTAGTATTGTTATATTTGGCATTTCTAAGATCATGAGGGTTGAGAGAGATAAGAAGGTCCCCCTCAAGACGAGGATTGTAGGAAATGGGAAACATCAGGGGGTGGAGGAGGATGTCGATGGAGACAAGGCGGGTGCAATATGGTGCATACAGTAAGAAGGGAGAGCAAAAACTTGTTCTAGATAACTCCCACGGTATACTATATGATATGTCTATGTATCTGTTTACTATCTTTTGCTTTTATCTACTTGTCAAAAGGTTATATCTTCTTGAAGAATCTTTCAAAGTAAAAAATGAGATGATAATGTATTTTGATTTTCTCATAGGGCCTTTTGGATCTCAAAATTGCCCGTTGTTGCCTCTCGGTAGAGAACAAGGTGGACGCTGTCAAGTACTTCTACAAAGGTTTGTATTGACAAATTTTTTAACTATGAACTAACCTGTCTAAATATTTTCAAAGAAGGGATGCCACTTGATTTGTGTCATATCAGAAGATAGGTCTCGCTCAAGAATTTATTCTTCCATTTCATGTATACTATTCTATCTGGTTAATATTTTTTTTTTTTTTTTGCATTCAGCAATACACAAACTTGACTATAGTGTAGATGCTCGATTGACTTTGTCAACCCTTCTTCTTGGAGAAGGTAAAGATGATGAAGCCATAGCTGTGCTTTCTCCTCCATCAGATTCAGGTACCAAATGTATTAAAGAGTTTCTTATAGTGTCTTTAGCCAATCTTTTCAGTACTCTTAACTTCCAGATTCTTGCTCCTTTTGTATACTTGTACAGATTCATCTTTATACAGAAATTCTGAAAGATCGAAACCATCGTGGCTTCATGGGAGTATAAAGTTGAATCTCTGTAAAATATATAAAGCTAAAGGGTTGCAGGAGGAGTTCGTAAATGCAATATTTCCTGTTATCCGTCAGACATTATTTCTTGAAAATGTCAAACAAAAGGTAATCTCTTTGATATTCTTTAACTTATATGAATGTGTTCCGTATGCAAATTTAATGTGTTCTCTTCTCTGGATAGAGTAATTTAAAACATTTACTACCAAATAAAACATAAAAACATGTTTTCTAAGAGAATGTCTTGTGAAACTGAGTGTTTCAATACCATATTTTGTCTATTCATGCCTTTAATTTATATATTAATGTAATAAAGAGAAGTCAGTGGAAATTGGAAATATGCACTCATAAATTGACCATGGAGAAGAAAGGGCAGACTAGGCAGTGGTATCTTATGTTTCCCAAGAGCACAATTTCCAATTCTGAAAAATATTTTCCTGCTTGACTAAAAGTTGTGATGACGACATTGTAACTTATATTCCCTGTATATTATGATAACACATCTTCTTTCTTTACGTAGCAGATGGTGCTTCTAATTTAGTACAATTCATCATATTGCATATATGTTACAGACTAATAATATAACGTCTTTTCTGATCACAATCGCATCTTTAATGTTTGTTTGTCCTGTCAGTAGTGATTGCACTCCAACTGGTGGAAACTGTTACCTATCAGAAGATGGACCTATTAGAGTTAAAGAAAAAATAAAGTATATTATCATGTCAGTAGTGATTGTGCTCCAACTGGTGGAAACTGTTACACAATTTTAATTAGATGCTCTGATGGTTTCTTATGTCATTTGCCTTATTTCATAAAGGTACGTATTAAGCCAAGGTTGACAAGGAGTGTTCTATCTGAAAGGATTAAAGTTGTTGGTGAATGCCAAGGAGATGCTGTTTTCCATGGATTTCGACCTTTGGCTTCAGCATTGGATCTGTGAGTGTTGTTTCCATTATCCTTTAGTTTTGTCTTCCACTGTGCTCACATAAAGTGATTTGGGGTAAGTATATAAAATGTGTTGGAACTCGTTGTAAACAATGTATGAATAAAGAGAAAAATATGACTGTCAGTACAATTATAAAGTTGCCCATTATTTCTAGTATATTAGATGTGTTGGAATACATGAAGTGCAGTACATGAGTCAACATTTGAAGCCACGGGAGACATGATAATATACTTTATTTTTTCTTCAACTCTAATAGATCAAAAGCTGCCAGAGCTAGGAAACGCCTGCAGAAGGTTTTAACAATGAGGGAAGCAGAACGAGCTGCTGCGCTTGCTGATGGAATTGATTGGAAGAGTGATGATTCAGAGGATGACTCTCCTGTAAGAAACTTGTTTCATAAATATTTGCTACTGAGAGCTTGGTTGATCCTGTCTCACACATTTTACTGATGGCTACTTTCGTCTTTGTGATAAACAGCCTGTTCCGCAAGAGCTTCCATTACCCAATCTTCTAAAAGAAGAGGAATACCACATTCTTATCATAGATGTTAGTGCTCCTCTCTCTCCATATATGTATAGTTGTATACCCTACTAATTTTAACATGTGCCTTTTACTTTCTTTTCTGTTTTTTCTTAACTTTTTCAATTGCTGAACTGGGAGAGCCCCATTAATCTTTTCTCTCCGCCCCACTTTGTACACAAGTATCCTTGGATTCTAGGACTTGTTTATTACTACTTGTTGATCTGAAATTTTATCTGTTTCTTTTGTTATTAGGTTGCGACTTTCCTACTGAAAGTAACTATTATCTTTCCAGCTGGAGCTTTATATAGTTTTATATTCTACCGTCTATATACCATTCTCTTACTATCTTTCTCTTATTAGTTTTTTTATATGTGTATGCCCTAATCTGTGTCTATATACCGGATCTGAATGGTGTGGCTGTTAAATTCATTAGGTATGCAAGGCATTGTCATCCTTACAAAGATATTGGGAAGCATTAGAGATCATCAATCTTACATTAAAATTGGCATCCAATACATTGTCAACTGAGAAGAAACAGGAACTTCGTACTCTAGGAGCCCGTAAGTTTTTTAATTGATAGTTTCCCTACTTTTTTGTTCTTCTGATAGGAACTTCGTACTCTAGGAGCCCGTAAGTTCTTTAATTGATAGTTTCCCTACTTTTTGTTCTTCTGATGCCTTCTGAATTCGCATTTGGAGCTGTATACAATGATCATTCATTGTTTCGTTGCAGAAATAGCATATAACATTTCTGATCCCACCCACGGTTTTGACTATGCTCGTTACATTGTCAATCAACATCCTGACAGCTATGCTGCATGGAATTGCTACTATAAAGTAGTCTCAAGGTATAATTAAATTATTTTCCTTTCTGGTTTCTTTTTGGTTTCCACTACTATATAATATTGTTTCTTAATATACCGTGCATCATGTGCTAACACCGAGCCTACCTTAATTTATAATAAATAAATAAAATATACGCAGGTAGGTATCTATATGTATATAGGGAAGTGTGTGTATAAATAAGAATAACGAAATCTCCTTATTTTCAACAATTTTTTATATTTACTCGCATATACTAGTGTAGTATTACAAATTTTCCACCTTTTATTTGGTTACCCATATATTTCCTTAATACTCTTATTTGACTTTAAACAAAGGATATTATTCGAGTGAACCACTTTTCTTCATTTCTGTGAATAGTCAAAGTAGGTCATTCAAAAATAATGGAGGAAGTAATTATTTTCTGTCTATGTGCATCGCATATCAAGAATCTTGGGTACACTATGGTGCTCTAGTCTTGCTCCATGCCATTGTGGCTCTTTCAAGACATGCTTGTTTCTGTTTGTCTTCTGTTTCCTAAAATATACAAGTCTTTTTTGAACCCTATCTTTATGCCCGTCATAATTCCTCTATATGGTGTGTGCTCTGTTGTCATTTATAGGTTGGATAATCGTCACTCTAAGCATAACAAGTTCCTACATGCTGCAAGAACTAAACATAAAGATTGTGTTCCACCAATTCTCATTTCTGGGCATCAGTTTACCATGATTAGCCAGCATCAAGCAGCTGCCAGAGATTATTTAGAAGCTTATAAACTGATGCCTGATAATGCTTTGGTTAATCTCTGTGCCGGTATGAGTTCTTTTTCTTTTTCTTTTTCTTTTTCTTTTTCTTTCTAATTCAGATGAAAATACTGATAACATATTTCGAATTTCTCTTCATTTTCATGTTGGTGTATACTTTTTCTTTTAGGTACTGCATTGATAAACTTAGCACTTGGATTCAGACTTCAAAACAAGCATCAGTGTGTGCTACAAGGATTGGCATTTCTTTTCAACAATTTGCGACTATGTGGGAATAACCAGGTTTTCTTTTTCTCTTTAGCCGAAAAATTATGGATGCTTTCTATGTCCATGGAAATAGACAGAATGTTGATATTATAAAGCTCTTTCTGTTCTTAAAAGGGTACCTTAAGGCATGGTTCCATGCTCATGAATTCACACAAATTATCCTACATAGAAATAAAGTCTTCTTATATAGTCCTGGTTTTGTAATTCACACAAATTATTGCAGTACCCCTTATCCTTTCATATACATGTATGACAGAGTTATTAGAGTATTTCCATGAATAAATGAATAAAAAATAGAGTATTTCCATAAATTTCAGATACCATGGGGCTTTAGATAACAAGAAAGTTCATTTTGCGTCTGTTTGGCATTCACTATTCATATTGAAAAAAGGTTGTTACCATCTATCTTGTAGGAGGCTCTATTCAACATTGCTCGAGCCTACCACCATATAGGTATGGTTACTTTGGCCGTGAAATACTACGAGAAAGTGCTTGCTATTCATCAGGATGATTATCCCATTCCCAGACTTCCGAATGAGAATCCAGATGAGGTGGAAAATCGGTCACCAGGTTACTGTGATCTCCGTAGAGAAGCATCTTATAATTTGCAAAAAATTTACTTGAAGAGTGGAGCTATTGATCTCGCCAGACAAATAACTAAAGATTATTGTACCATATAGTAAGTTCCTTATTTATGTCAAAATATCGTCTATTTATACCGTTGTAAGTTTACATCAGAATCTGGAGGACAAACTTTCTAAAAAACTTGCAAACTTCCTTACAAAACACTTTCTGAAAAACTTGCAATCTTTTTGGCTCCTTTAACTTTGTTATATAACTTATGCCACTGCCATCAAGCTTTCACTTCCTTTAACTTAGATATATAACTTTTACTTATGCCACTGCAATCAAGCTTCTGCCTACCTAAACTCATGACATGTGAAGTTACCGCCATAAGCCATTAGGCTAGGTAGCCCGGGTAGGTGCAATCAGAGACCAATGTTGAAGCAATCACCAGATTGAGCGTGGCTCAAATCTACTCATTAATGATCTCCCTTTGAAGATTTGATTGATTATGTGGTATTACGACCTTTATTTTCTTTTAGGGTGTTTGCATCGATGGATTTTGAGTTGAGATTAGTTCTCGTTCGTTCTCAATCCCAATCCGTCGATGTTTGAAAATATAAAGTGATATGTATGTGTTAATTGAGATGAACTTTGATGGAAAAAAATACTTGGTAATTTAGAATGTCTGAATTCACATGCAATCTCATAGTTTGTTTCATGATCAAAGGTTGATGTTAAGGGCTTCCCATATGAATGGAAAGCTAGCTTCATTTCAAATGTACATGATAAATTACCATGAAATTCTCTCTAGATAATGTAGCTGTTTTTCATTACATTACATCCAAAATCAAGAATTCAAAATATGATCACAGAGTAGGAGCCCTCTCAACTGCTCCACCAATTACAGTGAGCAAGTTGTTACCAAAAGGGTCACTCAAGTGAGCTGATAAGTTCTCAACTGGACCTTCTCCAGTGACATATGCTTGGATGAAGAAAGCAAACATAGCAAACATTGCTAGTCTTCCATTCTTGATTTCCTTCACCTTCAAGATTGCAGCCTGGTCTGGATCCTTTGCTAGCCCCAAGGGATCAAAAGGACCACCAGGGTGAAGTGTGTCCTCCAGATTCTGGAGAAAAATGAAGTTTTAGGACAACATTCACATCAAAAAACATGCTCCCTCTTTCCTCTCATCCCAATTGAATAGGAAAAAAATTTGCCATAAAATAGTCAACCATTGATCCATATAATTTTTTGTTTTAATCAAACGATTCATACTAGTACTAGATACTACACTTCAATCACTTATATGTCAGAATTTTGAATATTGTCATTTTTATTTGATTAATATGTAGTATTAAACTATTAATGTGGGGTCAACATCGAATTTTTAAGTGATTAGTCAAATTTTACGGTTAAACTGCGATAGAGGTAGTATTAAAGAATTTGTTTGAAACATTATTTAAAGTGGAAGATGATGTAAGGAACATGGAGAGAAAAGGCTTCAGGGTGTGTATTGTTTAAAAGGTAGCCAAGATTCATTAAGACATAAAATAGTGGCCATACCAGTCCATTGGTAAGTCTGTAGTATTCAGCACCACCAAGGAGGACAACCTCAGCAGCTACAGCAACAACAAGGTTGATGGGAATGTTCTTTCCGAAGTAATTCAATGTGTTTCCATCAAGGAGTAGAGCTCCAGTCTGTGTTTCGATAAACTCATCAGCAAAATATATCAAAGGATTGCATTATTGCATGAAATAGGACAAGGAAATGCACCTTGAACCAAACAGCTTCAGGACCACAGTTAGCTCCGAATTTGTTGAAGGCTTCAGGGATAATGGCACCGGCTGCCCCAAGCATCGCCCATCGGGCATGGATGAGCTCTTGTGCTTGATATCTGCACAAAATCATATCTCACATGGATATTTGAAGATCTAAATTCATATGATAAAACATTTTGCAAGCATGAGAGATTACTTGGCAAAGTTTTCTGGATTCTTGCCAAGGCCAAAAGGATCATAACCATAGCTGCATGAATAGAAAGAAAAACATTATATTACCAAGACTCTTTATGTTTTCCAATAATTTAACTCAAATATACTCCAAGAAAAGGAGGCAAGCTTACTCTCCAGGAACTTCTCCAGTTAGGTACTCTGGGATTTCTGATCTGTCCAAGAGCCCATCAGGCAAGAATATTCTTCTGTCAGGACCTGAACAACCATTCATATTATTAGTTAAGTAAATGAACTTCATATATTATGAATAGCATTGCTCAATGTGTTCCTTGAGTCTCTCCACTGTTGAGTGTGGTATACTCATTCAAACTCTCCATATATTGCAAAACTTTAATATTGATTAGACTAAGAATTGGATTGAATACTTACCATACCACTTTGCAAGCTCCTCGTCGGCTGGAGCCACAGCAGCAGCCTTTGCCTTAGGAGCTGCAGGCTTCTTCTTGAAAAGTGCAACAGTTTTGAATGAGGCAGAGTTTGATGGAGTTAGTGGAGTTCTTGATGCACCACTGAAGTTGAGAGGGTTCCCTAGCATTTCTGACACCCCGAGGGAGGAGGTGGCGGTAGAGGCTGCAAGGGAGGCCATTTTCTTGGTGGTTCAAGGCAGTTCTAGTGGTGGTGATGATGAATGGGAGGAATGGTGTTGAATGAAAATTTTGAGAGGTGAGGCAGTGACTAAAAGCATGTTCTGGTGGATGTGGACTTGCCAAGTAGGATTATTGAGATTTGGGAGTGATTGGCCCTCATGAAAGATGTGTAATCTGATGCATGTTCTTGATAGGGTGGAAGTTGATGAGGTGGGATATGAATTTGCTGATGTGGAATGTTTCTGCAATGTTTGAGTTATTTGTTGCTTGGATTTGGATAATGTGTTTTATCCACATTCCTTCAAATTAGATTCTTGAATTGTAATATCCATACATTTGTCAAATTGTTTTTTCACCCTATACTTAATTACTTCTATTAAGAAGATATAGAATATGTTGTTAAGTTTATCTTCCTGTAGCATTTGCTACATGCACCCCCTATATCTTTATTACTATACTAGTTAGTAGTGCGCCACGAATAATGAGAAAGAGACGATGTTATTGATAAATTGGGTCGAGCTGCTGGCATAAAAAAGCGATTACCGTATGGCCAGGTGCGTGAAATAATGAAAATGAGCGAAAAATAACGCGAATTATTAATTTAGCACTCATCTAGAAAGTCGGGAGAAGTAAAAAATATTATCTTAGAGAGTTTATTAAATAATCAGTATTATTTATTTATCGAGTTTTTATTGTAATTGATAATTGAAAAAACAATAGTTAAAAAAAAAGGGAAAAAATTCACCTAAAAAAGGAGCCACAGCAGTCTTGTAATAGTGCGTAGAAATAATGAAAGAAGCGAAAAGAGTCACAATTATTAATTTAGCACCTTATCCCAGTGGAAAAGGGCAAAAATATTAAGCTTGGGAGAGAGAACATTAAATAATTGAGTATTAATTTATCGAATTTCTACTATAGTTGATAATTGGAAAAAAATGATAATTGAAAAAAAAACCCAAAAATCGAAAAAAAAAAGGAAAAATAAATAAATAAACAAAACAATCACGCACCAACAATCCCGACCATAAGTCTTTTGTCGAATAGTTGGGGGAGGCGATACATTGATAGTTGGTTGAAATCTTCTGAAAAAACAAGCTAGCGATGCCGTATGGCCCAGTGCGGTAAAATGAAAATGAGCGAAAAGCCTTGGGTGTGTGGCACCTTATCCCGAGTCGGAGGTCCAAAATATTATCTTAAAGAGCTTATTAAATAATCGAGTATTAATTTATCGAGTTTCTATTGTAGTTGATAATTGAAAAAATAACCGTTAAAAAAAAGGAAAAAAAATTCACGTGAAAAGGCCAAAAACACGGTCGCATGGCAGATGCGTAGAAATAATGAAAAATGAGCAAAAAGCCACGAATTATTATTAATTTAGCACTTTTTATTTCTAAATTAAGACGGACAAAAAAAAATATTATGGAGAGCTTCATTAAATGTCAGTATTAATTTATCAATTTACATATTTGATAGTGGAAAAAAATGACAAGCGAAAAAAAACCCAAAATGAAAAAAAAGCGAAGGAAAAATCACGTGTCGGCAATCCCAGCGACCATAAGCGTACGTCAAATGGCCAGGCGAGGCGATAGTTGGTTGAAGCTACTACTTCTGAAAAAGCATAGTACCATTATATGATAGTCGTAGAAATAATAGAAAATACCACGAATTATTAATTTTAACCCTTTATCAGAATTAAAGGCCAAAAATATTATTTTAGAGTTTTGAATGATCGGTATTAATTTGCTCGAGTTTACATTGTAGTTGATAATTAAAATGATAATCGAAAAAAAAAAATCAAAACTATATCATTCCATGAAGTTCTTGGTAGATGAATGTATCACTAAACTATATTCCTTATTGACATGATACCACATAAGAAATACTTTTAAACTCCATATTTAATAATATGAAAATGCTTGGAAAACGATCATTTGATATGATTCTCATTAACCATAATTGCATGTATAATGATCACTATATTTCTAAATGCCCAAAATTGCAAACTTGGACATTCAATTTGGGACAACTAAAGCACAAAAAATTACTGATCTAAACTACTAGTCTACTACCTCCATAGATTGTTACAGTTTATTATTGTTTCAACTATCATAATTAACAAACGTTCTAAACTTAATCGACCAACATTACTTTTAATTTCAATCAAACTATCATACTAGTTAAAACTAAGATCAAAATATAAAAGTTACTATAAATATCGAAATGAATTTAGTTACAATTATTTATCGAAATCCCGAATAAATAATAACATTCACCTCGATCCACCAAATCAACCATACCATACTAGTTCTCCTTAGACATAACTCAACTAATAAAGAATTAAAATGCTAACTACCAACATCCTCGTCTTTTCATGCAATGTGAATCTTATATTGAAGTGGTTAAAAGGAAAGCTCTAATTAATAATCAATAAAGTCACATCTCGTAATTAACTCTTTTATGATATTCCGGACAAGGACTCGAAGGACTTAGTGTAAGGTTTCACACTTTTTAACCATACCATACTAGTCAATGATAATTCATTGCCTTCAATGGCATGCCCCTATCTTGTTTCTTCACTAAGCTTCAACAGTTTTAACAAACTTCAAACAAACCATTATTTCAATAATGATATGCAGCAAAATGGACTTTGTCAATATATTTGTCCAAAAATAAGAGGTTTATGTAGCTCTTTATCCAATAATTCAGTTTCTTGCAATACTAAGAACACTGATTTGGTCTTAGATGATGATATTCATGCACTATTGCAGGTTTAATGTTTTTCACTTTATTCAGTTTAGTTATATGTTGTACTAATTGTACTATGTATTATCTTGTAAGAATCATTTTTTGTTGTTGTTATGTTTATCATATACAATGGGCATGAATCTTTTTTTGTACCACTTTTGTTAATTCAATTATATTTAGTACTAAACTACTAATAGTACTATGTATTATATTGTAAGAATCAATTTTTCTTGTTGTTTTGTCTATCATATACAATGGGTATGGATCTTTTTTTGTACTCATTATGTCCCTAAAATTGGCAAGTTTTAGATATTTATGAGTGTTCAAATATTTGTGTATGCATTGTATAATATTTGGTAAAGATATATACCAAAATATAGTATTTTCGATACACTTCATTATTAACGTGATAACTTTGATTCAAATTTAAGTTATGTGTGTCCATCGACACCACAATGTTTGTTTGTGATGATTGTTGTAAAAGAAAAGGAGCCATTTTGATGGTGTTTGATTAAAAAAAATCCCTTTTATAGATTCTTCCACTTGATTTGCAAGACAGGCTCTATAATGATGGAAAACTAGCTCAACTTGTAGAGGTATTGTCATCTTTCTTTCTCTCTTTTGTTTAATTTGAATTTTTAGTTTGTGCATTCTGTTGCAGGAAAAACACTTTATAGTAATTCGTCGCATTCATATGCATGGAGTATTTGTAATGAAACAAAAGGGGATGCTCCCAATCCTCTTACATTTAGTCATACTAATTAAGATTGCAGTTTGAACTTTGTTTTATTGTGAATTTCATAGGCCTCCACATATGCTAGTTCCATAATTTGAAATGGAGGTAGTATTACTGTTGGGTTGATAGGTTTTCTGTTCACAAGAGTTGGACAAAGAGTGTAATTGTTTGGAAAATTGATCTTCAAATGGATTACTATACAAATTAAAGTGGACTGAATTATATTATCAAATTTAAGTGGTCTGAACTATATTAGTTGTCTATAGTATAATTATCGTTCTTATATTGATAGGTTATTCTGGACTTGGGGCGGCCGCCACAAGCTTGCTATTTTGGTGATTCTGGCAGACAGAATTTGAGGGATACTGAGGTAACTTAAAGACTTGACTATGTCATGTTTTATCTGCAAATGGCAATGACTTTATACAGTATACATGTTTTGAAAATTTAGTGTAGTCGAATCTGCCTATGATATTATAAGCCCTTTTAAGGTATAGCAAACTTTGAAAACTCTTCTTTCTTCTCAGGTTTCTCCAAAAGAGCTAGAGTATGCTCAGAATGCTATTGGAGAATTTGGTCTTGATAATAGAGCTGGCATAGCAGCTACGCTGCATCGGATATCTGCAATTAGAAGTAGGTCCGGGGAGGTTATTGGTTTGACTTGCCGAGTTGGAAGGGCTGTCCGAGGCCAGATTGACATGGTCAGGGATTTGCTTGATTATGGTGAAAGCATCTTATTTCTTGGAAGGTGAGTGGATATATAGCAAAACAAAAAACATATTATGTTAGAATAAGAAGAGAAGGATGGAAAGTGTAGAGGGCGTAATTGCGGTTTCTGTATCAACTCAGGTGTCAGACATGCTGAAACATGGGTTGGCAAACACACAATATATTTTGAATTACATTACTTCAATTTTTAATAGACAGTTTCTTACATGCCTCGTACATGTCAAATTTTCAGTACAACTGTTTTTTATTTTGTATATATACCCGTTTCAAACTTGTCAGGCCTGGGATTGGTAAGACTACAGTTGTGAGAGAAATAGCTCGTGTGCTGTCAGAAGAGCTTCGTAAAAGAGTGGTTTGTTTAGTTTACTTTCATGTTGCCTTTCTTCTTTTTATCAAGTCTGTAAAGAACCTGTTGAATACTCCCCTCTTTAAGCGGGTGCAGGACAGGCCCCAATCGCATATATTTCTTTTGTTTTTTGCTTCGTTAGACTCACATTCTCACAATTGTATAGTTTATTTTCAATATAATGTATTGCTCTCATATATGTTCTGGAAATTTATCCAGGTTATCGTAGACACGAGCAATGAAATAGGAGGGTGTGGGGATATTCCCCACCCGGCAATAGGTGCTGCAAGATTGTTGCAGGTTGCAGAACCATCCATGCAGCATCAGGTGATGGTTGAGGCAGTGGAGAACCACATGCCTGAGGTCATTATTGTTGATGAAATTGGCACGGAAGATGAGGTTCATGCTTGCCGAACTATCTCAGAAAGAGGAGTTATGCTTGTTGGTACAGCTCATGGTCAGCAAATAGAGAATGTCATGAAGAATCCTACCCTGTGTCATCTGGTTGCTTGACTCTCCCTGCTGGTTCTATACATGAGCTTTAACCTGTCTTCGTATTTTGTATCCTTACAAACTTCCTCAGCATTACTTGTAACTGATTTGCATGGAAAGTGGAAATGTGCCTTTATGCATTCTGTTAGCTATACATTTTGGTAGTATTTAAGTAAGCGCATGGATCAAATAAGAACATGTAAGTACCTCACACCCCTGTCTGGATGTTATGGCTTTTCCCATAGACATCTCAAAAGAATCCTTGCATACCTAATGCTTCAAAGTGGGTACATGTATCAGGATTTTCCTAAAAGAAAGCCCAAGAAGTCTAACTATTACATTACAATAGTTACTTGACTAACCTTTATAGATTATGTTTATCAAATATGCAGATTGGAGGGCTGGCGAATGTCACTTTGAGTGATGAGGAGGCGAGAAGGAGAAAGAGTAAGAAAACCAATTTGGAGAGGAAAGGTCCTGCAACATTCCCTTTTTTGATTGAAATGAGGGAGAGGCACTCTTGGGTCGTACATCGGGTAATTTGGTCATGCATACCTAAAATCATGTGGGGTTTGTTTTGATTTGAGAAGTACATCCTTTCTCGACTCTAATTCTTACCTTGGTTTAATTTCTAAATACATTTATCTGGCTTACTAATTCAGGTGATTCTCACTGTTACAGTAGTTGTAGGCTTGGTGAATGATATTGCTCATAAGCTAAACACCGCTAATATGTTTTGTATAAATATGGCAGTTAAACTGTTTTCCTTCTATCTTTTTCTGCAGACAGAAAGGAGTGTTGATGTCTTACTTCGACAGAAAAAACCACTTGTAGAGGTGATACTGTTTTTTCTAACTTCAACACAACCTCTGTTACCGCATCATGAATCTTATCGAAGAAACAACTCGACCAGTAATGTGGTTAAGACTTGAGGACATTGTCATCCCAGAATTGATTCATGAACAAGTGTGTTGTTATCCGCCTCATAGTAGTCAAGGCTCGAGAACTTCATATTTCGTAATCAAATGAAACTTCTGTTTTGTCAGGTTAGGACGAGAGACGAGCATTTCAGAGTTCAGATTGAAAGATGGAAAACTTTAGACGACTGAGACAACGGACAAAAGCAGTGCACACAGAATGGAGTGTCCCCTGTGCACTGAAATGGGTAAATGCTGCTTGTTTGGAAACTGGCTTTTTATGCTGTTGTGGTTCTATAGTACTGTACCCCAGCATTCCTTTGTTTCTGTGAGGGGGTCTCTTCTACAACGTGACCAGTGACCTTAAGTCGGGATGCTACAACCAGTGCACCAGAATGCCCTTTCAATTGCTACGACTATCACTGTTGCATAAATATACCTCTTCAAGCTATGTATAATATGCATGAAATTCAAGCAGGAATAGGGTTACTTCTATCTCCATTGAGGCATATGTATGAGTATTTAGTGTCACATTGCAAGCCATTATGAATGTATATTTCATTGAAACATTGTAAATTTTGATTATTTGGCTCATGTATACACACCACAATAGGGAGTACTTTGTACGAAGTATGTGTTAATTATCATCAGCGAAGTGATTGCTTGTGAAGTGATGGAGCCATATCTGTAAATATAGTAGTATTCGATTTCGAATTGTTGGAAACAAACATCTGAAAATGACCTTTTTATTCAACTCTCAATCTAGTTATGACATTCTGTTTGGTACATGGATGTCTTTAACATTTCAGGACGAATGAAAAAACATAGTGGATGATGCCTCATTCAGTCGAATTTGTAATGCTTATCTACCTCTTCTGAGACATCCCAAGTGCAGCTCATACCATTAGGGAACACAACCAGATCGCCAGCGCCAATCTCAACAGCTTCATCGGATCCTTCAGGGTACACCTTCACCTTTCCTTTCAGCAGATAACAGGTTTCTTTGGCCGAGTACGTCCATGGAAATTTACTAGGAGGACATCCCCACCTGGTGTTTTTCATTATAACAACAATACAGATATTCATTTTATCAACGTCTACATTTCTCCCTTTTGAAAGGTATGCATTAGCATTTAGCAAAACCAGTGAAGTGAAATCCGCTTAGATTAACTATCTTTCATCCATCATAATACCATACCACATTTATAGAAACGTGAATGGCGCAGTGTTTAGGAGGCCAGGTGAGCAGGGGTGGAGTTAGGTTCTCGTTGTAAAGAAGGCGGTGGATGGGTTTAAAAAAAAAACTATCTTTCATCCATGTACATTTATCCCTTAAAAGAACATAATTTTTAAAAGGGTAACTATAGTTTTTTACTTACGGAATTAGTTTTTTCGAAAAATTAGGGGGGCAACTACCCCTATGCCCACCTAGTTCATCCACCGTCAACATCCAAGTAATGAAGTTCCTATAACATTTTTTGTTCAAACTAGGCGGAACCTTTTTAAAGTCATTAATGCATGTTAATATTAATGTAATGTTCTTATAGTCAAATTAATAAGCTCACGTTAAATAATAAATTTATCTAATTAAGTGAATATTTTCATGCACCTATAAAAAATGTATAGATTGTTAAAAAAAAGTGGATATAATCGGTAATTAACACAAAACCCACAAATTATTTCAACTATAAAAACCAAGAAAGAAAGCAACATACTTTGGCCAAGACTTGACACCTAACTCAGTGAGTTTGGATTCTGAAGGGTTCTTGATTATTTCAATGCCACCTTTCTCAACTGAGGCCACTTGGGTTATTGATTCGGCTTCTGATGCTCTAACTATTAATTTATGATTATAATATTTTTTACTAGTTAAAGACACAGATGGTTGTTTAGTTGGTATTATAGAAGTTGTAAATGTCTTGTTGCTAGACCTTGTTGTACATACTGCAGTTTTTGTAATACTAATAGCATTGGCAGTGGTACCGAGAGAAAGGCTTAATGAGGACATTTTCTTAATTAGATGGACAAATATGTTGTAACAAAAATTGGATAATTATTTTAGGAAGAGTTTATTTATTACCATATGATTTATTTTGGAACACTCGTTCCTTATCTGTCCCTAATTCCTTGTATCTATTGTTTCCTTGTCTTTTTAGTACCTAACTTTGCTTGATTAAAAAAAAGAAAAATACTGTTTTTTATTTAATTTTATGTTCAATATATTTTTTAATCCTCACCAAACTAAACAATTTAGGGGTTAAAGTTCATTATGTGAAGTTACATTGAAAAAAAAAAAACATAAATCAAAATTAGCTATAATTTTTGAAGTAAGTATACACAAATTTAATGACACAGAAGTTATAAGAAAATGATAGGAAAAGTATTTGAATAACTTTTTTAATTCGCGGATAATAAAGTAAAATCATAAAATTTATAAAGGGTATGAGTGGTGTTTTTTAAACTTTGCATTCTTAGTGTCATTCTACTTATTATAATATTTTATTGATTCCAAAAATATGTTTCTAATAAAGTTTTGAAAATGACTTACATATGATTGATAATTAATAGTTAAGGGTACTGCGCAAAAGTTACATAACGATCCAAATATAGATGGAGTTCTCTTTCTACTTTATAATAATAATAACGCGAATTTCTGGCTTTCGTATGTATCTTTGAGTATCGTATCTTCGTTATCAGCTTGTCTTGATAAGATTATATAAAATACCAACTTGTCTTTGCCATGAGATAAAGTGTTGAGTATAATCATCTTTGATCTTTTTTATTTTTATAATATGATAAGTGAATTCCGTTTAGATGGAATGAATTAGTGTACTAAATCATACTAATTTTTTATATGATAATTATTCAATTATAGAAATTGAAATATAATTTTCAAATCCAAAATTACCCATTAAAGAATATATATCCTAAATTATTATGTGATATTTTGTATTATATTTCAACAATTAAAATAAAAAAAAGTGTCCAAGTTACACATATCTAATACTCATGCATTACGATAAATTATCGAGGGTTTAATCTGGATTTTTTATAGATTAAATGTTGATTCGAATATTTTTATTTACGTTGTATAATATTTGGTGAAAATGATCAAATAATAATATTTTTAATGTGCTTTAATATTAATATTAAATTTTATTCAAATTAAATTATATTTATGGATGAAGAAGGTAAAAAGTTCAACCGATTTAGATCTTCATCGAGGATAATGATCATTTAGTATGAGTAATAAATTTGGATTTTATATCAATTTTTTTATTAACATATATAACATGTTAGTTTGTATGCTTAAATAAAATATCTTTATCATGATAACACTCGATAATTAATTAGAGGTTGAATTCGATATATGAAAGAAAATGAAAAAAAAAATCAATCTTTCCACGTTTAATATTGATTAGTAATTAATCAACTAAATAGAGTATATTGTCATAATAATATTTATATTAGTTTTCACTCCATATGAAATATAATGCATCGATATTTATAATCTAAAAAATATATACGTGAATATGTATATTATGATCAAGCTTTCTTGATGAGCGTTCGATATACTGAAATCGATTATCCCTAATCTTTATATTTAAATGAGCTTGTGACGTTTTATATTAGAGTTGCTATTTATGTCAAAATTTTAAAGTTTTCATGTCAGTAATATTAATCACATTTATCTTATTGAGTTTAACTTTTTTATTAAAAGTGCTAGAAAGATATAATTTTTAAAATATGGTAAAATGAATACATAAATAAAATTGAATAGTAAATATGAATAATTTATCTTCTTAATCAATTGAGAAATGATGTTTTCACAACAATAAATAAAATAACATGGGTGTATTTTTTATTAAAGAAAAGTGTTGTTTTCTTGATAAATAAAATTACGTAATGTGTATTTTTTATTAAGCGAAAATGAAAATGGTATGAAAGCTTAAATACATTAGAACATGAGTATTAAAAAATTCTAGTCGTATAGCGTGAACTGAAATGGTATAATATAAATTAAAGTATAATTTATAGAGATTTACGTAAATAGTTAATTGCTACGTGCAGCCTTGCGTCGTTTTCTTAGTCTGATTAAACTTGATATGCATCTGATTATTTGGTTGTCATGAAAATGAATCTAAATTAATATTTTAAACTCGACAAATAAAGCTTGAAATTTACTTGATTTATAGATTCACGAGTGCAGAGGGGCAACAATGTCATTACACTAGAATCCCAATAGATAAGATACATGACATTAAAGTTGGACAAGTTTAGAGGATAAAGTGATATCATTGTACCACACCAACAATGGCTGCCTCCATCTCTGCTCCTTTCCAGGCAAGGTAAGCTATTCAATTTCCCAAATATTCTATCTTTTTTTAATCATCATCAACATACACATTCATTAACAATTTTCTGCATTTGGGTCAGATAATCCTAAAAGTTCTATATTTTTATTAATAAAGTTGAACACATTGATTGCATTAATATAATACCGATAACTTTAAAGAGTTTTTGCCAGAGCCTCGGATAATATGCAACCTTAACTATTCATAATAGTAAGGTGGTTGTTTCCGAATTGACCTGAAAGTGAACTGCAAACACTATCTACTACTTCACATTCTCGATAAGAAGCGTAGTTAGTGTAATGAGCCATTTTAATATATTCCAGTGATATGTTGGTCAGAAAAGCCATTCAAAATCATAAAAACCCAATCTTTTTGTAATGTAGAAGTTCAAACACATTGATCAACAATTTTGTGTTTGTTGGGTAAGTTAAGCCACTCAAAACCCCAAAAATTCTTTTGATGCCCAAGTTGTAATACATTGATTAACAGACTTTTTTATTTTTGTTTTTTGCTTTTGTTTCAGATTGAAGTCATCTTTTACAGGTGACACAAATGCAATTCATGTAGCAGCAAAGAACCGTGTAGTGTATACTGTTAGGAGAAGTGTAATAGAATGTAAAGAATCAAGAATTGGGAAACAGCCCATTGAAGTTCCTTCAAATGTGACTATTACTATGGAAGGTCAAGATTTCAAGGTGAAAGGTCCTCTTGGAGAGCTTGCTATCACTTATCCTAGAGAGGTGAAGCTTGAGAAGGAGGAAACTGGGTTTCTTAGGATCCGAAAAGCTGTCGAAACTCGAAGAGCCAATCAAATGCATGGTTTGTTTAGGTATCTACTTATGTATATTCAAGCAAATGAGTATTGGTTAGTTTTAAATGCTGCATTTTGATGTGTTTTTTCTCGTTTTAGTCGATTTGGCCTGCTAAGTGAGTGTGTAGCTTACTCTTTTGTGCTGATTTAGTTAGTTTCTTGCTAAATTTTTGGGAGTTGTTAGCTAAAAATTGAATGTTCAACAGATAATTCTTCTGATAGTAGCCTTAGTGTAGTGATATCATAATCAAATGCATGGTTTATTTAGGTATCTAATTATATAAATTCAAGGAAATGAGTATTGCTGATATTTTAAAATGCTGCATTTTATTGATACGTGTTCTCAATTTGGCCTGCTAATGTGTGTAGCTCACTGTTTTTGTGCTTAATTAGTTTAGTTTTTTGCAAAATGTTAAAGTGGTTTTGCCTACATTAAATGTTCAACAGATAATTCTTCTAGTAGTAAATAGCTATTAGGACCTTTTGGTGCATTGGAAATTTGTTTATATAATACCAAATCTTTAGCTTTTATATTATTGCTTCGGTTGATCAGTACTGTAACTAAAAGTTGAGATACAAAATTTTACTAGGCATGCCGTAATGTTTCCTAGGAACTAATCTTTTCTTCATGGTTCTCTGTAAAGAAGCTCACTGTTGCATGGCTATGAATTTCGAAACATCAAATGAGCCTGTTGAGCTTTATGGTTATAGGAGAGTCATTTTTCTAGCAATTAAGGAGTTCTTGTACCCATTGTGCAACTATCGAAAGTCAAAACAGACTGTAATCCTTATGCTCAATGATAAGGACTTCAATGCGATTAAAAAGAGCATAAAGTCGAGCACTAAAGCACACTCAAATAAAATTGATGGTCTTTGTTCCCGACTCTATACACTCTGTCAAATCATTCTTGCGTGGATGATCAATTACTCTTGCAAGAGGGGAAAATCCACCTTCAGTATAACACTATAAGTGGAATCTGATTTGATCCTAACTCGTAAGATGATAATTGGTACTTGTTATATTTCAGGACTCTCACAGACAACATGGTCATTGGTGTATCAAAAGGTTTCGAGAAGAAACTGCAGCTAATAGGTGTAGGTTACCGTGCGACAGTTGAAGGAAAAGACATAGTTCTCAACTTAGGTTTCTCGCATCCAGTCAGGATGCAGATCCCAGCCGGGCTGAATGTGAAGGTCGAAGAGAATACAAAGATCACTGTCAGTGGATACGACAAGTCTGAAATCGGCCAGTTTGCTGCTTCAATCAGAAAGTGGAGACCTCCAGAGCCATACAAGGGTAAGGGGGTGAAATATGCTGATGAAATCATAAGAAGGAAGGAAGGCAAAGCAGGCAAGAAGAAGTAATTAGTTGGTTTCTTTGTTTATTTGGGTACAAGAATGCAATTTGTTTATGAACAAGAACACCCTTATGGTTATATTGAACGATCAACAATGTCTGACAAGTTCATTTTCTGTAATATGATCTATTTTGTTCTACATTCATATACACTTGAAGAACAATCTTGTGCATGAGTTCTTGCTTATATGAGTTGGCCTTATTTTGTTATAAAGTAAGAGGCTGTCTTTTACTACTCAGAATTCATGGTCACAAATCACACATTCGGAACTTTTTTTTTTTTTTCAACATTTCTGAGCTAGTGAGCCACTACATTACTTTTTGAATGAAGATGCATTAGACTTCTATTCATAGGTTGATGATAATGTCAGAACGATTCTTCTATATTTGAAGTCCGATGTTAATGTTATGACAATTTTCTTCTTCTCAGATAAGTAGTCTAAGTATTTGGAGTTGAGCAATGTCAACAAATTTGAAGTCAAATTTATAAAAATGCCATAATTTTTCATACTATAGTAATCTTGGAATTATCCAGATAAAAATCGAATATTAAACTATAAAATCATCTAATAAATCAAACATTAAATTATAAGCTCATCTAATAGTCCAAAGTCTGATTCAATTCCTTTTCACTAATATAAATGATGTATTAATTTATCACAAATTAATCATATAATGTAAAGTGATATTTTTTTCTAAAAATGATTACACATTGACAACTCTTTTTAAAAGTAATTGGACCATTTGATCCACTCCTTCAAAGTACACGGCAAGAATAAACATAAAAGTAATACATTTTTACTTAATTCTATTTTATTGTTGTTATCATTTGTCTATATTAATTAATTTTGAACATCAATTACTTTATAATTACATTATAAAAAAATTAATTATATTATGAAAATACTTCTAAAGGCAAAACTAATATATCAAATGTATATTTATTATAACTATAAATAAAAAGATCAATCGACAAAGTTTAATACGAAAAAATGAAATATTGATTAAAATAAATTGTATTCCTTCCGTCCCTAAAAGTTTGTCACATTTGAGCTTTTTGGCTTTATGGTTGAGCTTTGAAATTAGATATTTTGTTTGTGTTTTATAATATTTTATGAAAAATATATTAATAAAAATATATTTTAAATTATTTCCATTGATATATTTTTCATCAAATGTTATACAAGCATAAATATAAAAATATTTCACGATCAATTCATTTATTAAAAGTTAAAAGTTAAATGTATTAGAGGTCGTCGGAGAAAGAAGGTATGTATTTATGATATGTGTTATGTAGTACTTTAGTATTGCATACGTACCACTCGTAATAAATAGAGAAAAACACGATAATTTCGGGTTTATAAATTGAATGAATCCTCATCTAATGCATGCATCACTTTCTTGAAAAAAAAAACACTAAAAAAATCCCTAAAAAAAGCTTAAAAACCATGGCTTTAGGTGTGATCAAGGCTGCAACAGCAGATGGATTGATAACTTTCATGTGGGTATTTTGTGCTTCAACATTTGGAATTCTTACAACACTCATTGCTTCAATTCTTGGTGTTGATGATTATGGGACTAATCTGTTGATTACTGCATTTGTTGTGCTCACTTTCTTGTTCATATTTGGGTTCATTGGTGATGCTTTGGGTGGTGCTAGTTTTAATCCTACTGATACTGCTGCTTTTTATGCTGCTGGTGTTGGATCCAATTCTCATTCTCTTGTCTCTGCTGCTGTTCGTTTCCCTGCACAGGTGATTCATAATTTTGTTTTGTTTTTTTGTTTTAATTTGCATGGCATGAAAAAAGATAGAATTTTGAAATAGTTTGTATGTCATCCACACATTCCAATGTCTCTATGTCTAAAGAGAATCTCGTCTAACAATAAGAGGGTGGTATGGTTCGCAATTGTATGATGTGATATAGGTATTATAATGAATTATTTAGATTTATTACATATAAGAGAAAATAAAATATTTTCCTCCAAGTCTCCATATGACATGTAAAAAGAGACATTTGTAAGTTAAGATTGGTGGTTCATGTCAAGAGTTCATTGGATTTCATTTCAAAACTAACTGGCGATAGGAGCAGTATCACATAAGGATGAGGTATTACTCGCCGACCTCTTATCGTCAATTGATTTTAGAATGGAACTTTGATTCTTAACATATTTTATTTCCTATTGCCAATCTTAATTTCTAGACACATTTAATACATGGAACATGTTAGCATCTACATGATTTCTTACAATGTTGATACTTTCTCAACCCTGTCTGTTATAATCTACTACTCCGTATGATACTAGAGTAAAGGTATATCTCAGGGGATAAAATGCTCATCTTTATTGGGTGGAATGGTGGATTGAGTTGCACAATGAATTATGTGCCTGGAGTTGAATATGCTAGCAAGATTAACATTCAATTGAAATAGCTATATGTATTGACCATAATAATAATTTGTCTGGGACAGGCTGCTGGTGCTGTTGGTGGTGCTCTAGCCATTTTAGAGATTATGCCAACAGAATACAAACCCATGTTGAAGTTGGCAGGGCCTTCGTTGAAAGTCGATTTGCATACTGGAGCTATGGCAGAGGGTGTTCTAACATTCGTTGTCACCCTCGCTGTCCTCTTCATACTCTTTAGAGGTCCTAGGAGTCCCCTTGTGAAGAATTGGTTGGTAGCAATGTCAATTGTTGCATCATGTGTTACAGGTGCACAATATACAGGACCTTCCATGAATCCTGCCCATGTGAGTATATATTAGCACCTTTCAATGTTCACTTTGATAATTGCATGTAGTTTGCCTTGGCTCGGAAAAGATCATCTGCCTCTTTAACGTGCCTCTTGTATGTTTTCCTAGTTCGTTTGTTTGCATAACGCCGTCTTCTTTACATTTCCAGGCATTTGGATGGGCATATATAAGCAACAAACATGTAACATGGGAGCAATTCTATGTCTACTGGATCTGTCCCTTTGTTGGAGCAACATTGGCTGCTTGGGTTTTCCGTTACATCTTTCCACCATCTAGGAAGTCTAGGAAAGGAATGGCTAGAAGAAGGAAATCCAAGAAAGCTTAAGAGGATTAAATAGATCAAGGGAATGCTATATACTCAATGCACCCTATTTGTTTTGTTGTGCATTATTTTTAGAGTTAATTTCTTCCTTTTTTTTTCATTTTTGGACCTAAACATAGCAAATTATGGCAATCTTTGTGAAACTTGAAGACGAGATTATGCGAATATCGATTCAGGGTAGCAAGAGTTTCTATAAACTTTCAATAACACATCTCAGATTCTCAGATAGTCATCGGCTCATCGCAACCCAATGAAACATGAAAAAAGAATATAGCAAAGAACAAGTGCTCATTTACAAGGACAATTGACACAACTGAAATTGAAAACCACTTTTGAAATTAGGAATGTATTGATATGTACATAACATCTCATCAATCAGACAAGGCAACAAACCAGCAATGAGAAGCTGAAAAACCCCGTTTTCGGCTATGATTTAAATCCAAATCCTAACAATAAGAATTGCCATTAACAACTCAGCTACAACATTTAACAAGTAGCCTTGAAGAATGCATACTAATTAGCATTATCAGGTAGCAACTTGTTCAAAACTACAGCGAGTGATACATATACAATGGTTCCCAGCACATCTTCACTCAAATCAGCCTATGGTTATTAACAACTGATTAGGTTAGCTAACAATAAATCTGCTGTTGTCTACATCATTCTACGGAACAAACATTGTGTGGCGAGACTTTCAACTATGATAAATGAATTAGTTGCCGTTGCTTCTGCAATTCAGGAAGTTGTTTTGTGAAGTACATATGATCTCAAGGGTAACAGAGCTTCAACGTAGTAGCAGAACGAACTTTTGTATACCATAATGTAGGTGCAACAAACTTGTACTCGAGTAATCTGTATATTACCAATACTCTCATCCACATGATACTTCTTGGAGCACAAGATTCAGTTCTTGGGCAGACTTGGAAATAGATCCCCCTCTTCTGGTCAACACACAAAAATTGATCTCAGCGGGGGAATTAGCTAAAAAAATATACATGTAAAATAAGAAAGCATACCTTGAAAGGTCAGGTAGACACCGCTTCACTTTCTCAAGCTCAATAAAACAGAGGTTGCAACGTTGAAGCCTGAAGAGGAAAAGAAAAAGGTCAGGTTTGCATTTGGGTACTGGATAGTGGATAGGCTACTGAATATAATGAACAATTCCATTCAAACCTTTGTTCAGCCTCAATATCCACGCCTACAGAAGATGGTGCTGATAGTGAGGAATAAATTACTTGCCCAAATACTTTGGCAAGCTTGAGCAGCATTACCAATGAAATATCGAGATGCCTATTTATCAAGAATGGTTAGTTTAGGTGTAGAATGAGACAAGGTCACTTTCATGTGGATATAAGCGTAGAGAACAACAGATATCATGTACAAATGACATTCACAATTGATATCACCGGATCACCCGAAGAATGCAAAGTAAGAGTACTAGAAGTAGGTGACAACTATTATGTATAATGATGGATCTCTCTAAATACCATTGTGTAATATAAAATATTACAATATAAGCTATATAAGATGGTATAGTATTACAAAGTTTTGGTGTCGTTTCGTGGTTTAATTAATTGCTTAGGTAATACTATACCTGAGGGACATTAAAGTCAAAAGATCTATCATCTTACCTATCCACATCACTTTCAAGAAGCCCCGCAAGAAGTGGCAGGAGAGATGTGCAAATCTCTAATGTGACAATATCCATTTTTTCCATCAAAAGGCCAAGGACATCAGCAAGTACCTGCATGAAGTTGTGTGTGGAGATATGTCAACTGCAAAAAATAAAAAAATCGTACAAGAAATATGAACAATATATTAACGTTCCCCTAAACATGAGGAGATAGCATGTACTTACAGCATGGTCAGCCATTTTCTCCATCGCACTGAGAGCCCCTCTGATATCATGCCTCTGCCAGTATCTGCGCACAGCCTGTAAGAAAGTATACGTATTATTTTTTAATCATAAAACACTTGAAGAGAACTTGATAAAAATCTCTAGCTTGACACTTTACCATCTTCTTTCTTATAGAAATGTCCATCATCATAAAGAAAAATCTAGAATAAGCATTCAATATCTTGTGGTGACCTATTCTTTGTAGAAAGAGCTATTTCTCTGCCACCTGAATGATCATCTATCACTTATTCTCACTTTAATAGCTAACATTTACTGAAGGCACATGCATAATTCATAAAGATTAAAAAGATGATGTCTCACAAGTTCAATTATTATGGGAGCTGGCACTCAAAATACCTCTAAATATGAGTGAGAACTATTATAACTTGCCTGTAATTTGGCTAGTCGAGAATGCATTGACCCAATAAATTGATCATGTTGTTCCATCATGTCACTGATAGCATCCTCCTCACTGCCAGCCACAAACCCCTTACAGTAGAGCCTCAGTTTTAGCATAGACAGATTTGGACTAAGTATATATGATACTAAAGGTAACAACCTAGCAGGTAGAAATCCAAAGCATGGAGACAAAAGGATAATACAGAAGAAAAGTAGGGCAAGGAAAGATGGTGGTTGACATTGCCATCTTTAAGACATCATTTTTTCATATATATTCTTTTCTATCTAGTGCAAATGATAGAAATACAGTGAACGTAAATTTGATGAAAGGCAATGACAACTCTCATTGAGGAAAATCTCCCTTATATGCTAGTCAGACCCAATTTTTTGTTTTAATTATGAACACAAAAGGACTACATTCATCATATTGAAGAGAAAATGTGTGAAATGGAGTGCGAATAGGAAGCAACCATACTGGGTTTGAAGCAAGGTCTCTTGAAGGTCGTGCTGTCTTGGAGATACTGATGGAAGGAAGATCTTCAACAGGAAATACTCTTTCTCTCCTCTCCAAACGTGGGAGTTCTTGTATTCTTCCTATATATCAATTTGAAATGATTAATCTAGCTGCAGCAGCTCCCTTACCAGATTTAAATAATAAAAAAATATACCCGCTCTTCGGACTTCCATAGCAGATGCTTTTCTAATTTGATTATGACCACCAAAAGTATCATCTGTAAAGCAAGTTGAGAGAGGCAGAAAGGGGAGAAGAAGATACCTTTAAAAACTTATTTCAGAAATAAGTATTCACATATTACATATTCAGAGACACAAAGGGAACTTGTGAAATTTTATAGAATGTTGTTTTAAATATTCAGCAAGACACCAATCTTGACATTTCTTGTTTCAGTTGGTGCTAGGAACGATCATCGCAAAATCGATACCATGCTCTTAGATCCACCCTTTTTGCCATACAATATTTATTTTCTTACTATTTTTATGTACCCTCCTTAATCATGAGTTCATGACCAATAATCGAAAAACGATTAAATATGTAACTCTACACTTGAAAAAATCTACCTGTTCCCTATTTGATGAAATAACTTTTTGGCAATATTTATGACCTCATAAACTGTTGACTATCTTAAAAACTCCTTTCGGAGTTGGCAAATCAAGTAAAAGATAAAAACGACAATTAAAATGGGAATGCATAACAAGAAAAGCAATTTATATTCTCAGGCTTACATTCTTGCTGAAATCTGGAAGCTGAATCGGGTTTTACGTAAATTTCAATTTTTCCTGAACCTGAATGCCTGTCATCCTTTACACTCCTGTCTGACACACAAGTTCCAACTGTGGCAATCTTCACGGAAGGAACTTCACTTTTGTCTACAGATTCAGCTGAGACAGGGGACTTTGGTACCTCCTTTTCAAATGTTGTAGATGTGATTGGTAAATTTGAATCTTCCCTGACATTCGAAAACTTTGGAAACTGGGGCATCATAGATTGTAAGGACAGTGGCATTCTTCTTCCCACAGTTCTGTCCTCTCTGGATTCAGTTGTCTGCTCCGACCTCGAATCATGTCTTGGGACAATAACAGGCAAGACATCTGATCTGTTAAAGAGTGAAGCATTGATGGTTGATTGAACCTTAAGCATGTTCTTCCTGGGAGTTGCAACTGAATTTGTTTGCGTAATTTTTGAACCAAAACCGACACTTGTCCTTTGCGGGGTACTAGGTGCATTCACAGAAGCTGACCACACAAAAACCAACTCAGACAAATAAAGAAATAAAAAGTATTTTTTTTCTAAACTGGACTTGATTCTTACTATAGTTGCATAGCAGCAAGTTCATAAAATAGATATTCAACTATCATACATGTCAGAGATTTAGACTCCTTGAGATCTAGGTTCTGGGATGCTGAAAGTCTTCCTGTGGATTTAGTTTCTTTCATTGCATCTGGACTTCGGGAGATAGACAGTCTCTCAAGATTAGTCTTTGTCGTATTCTCTCTGAGTACAGATGGACTGTTTGCATTAGTCTTCAGGTCTGAGTGGCCATTTAATCGAGCGTTGCTTCTCAAAGAATAAGGCTCGATGCGCTGCTCAAAATTCAAGCACGCATCAGTCTGATGAATCGAAAGTCGAAACTTACCTAAATATAAATGTTAACTGATGCCCAATACTCACCGAAATGTCAACAACCCACACTCCCACACAGCTTTGATTATATGAACAACCAAGAAGTTTTCCTTCATGAATATTGAGATCTGACAACTTAGACCATCCCACATCTACAGAATCGTGGCATTGAATTGGTTCCCATGACACCACCTTCAAGATGTAATGCCTTTTGATAAGACAAAAAACAGAATTTGTTAAGTACATCTCCAATAAACAGCACTGCAGAGAAGAGTACCTTCAAACTCTCATACAAGCCACACATTAGGGTTTTGCCATCAGGGTTAAAGGTCATGCATCTCACTCCTGAGGTCTACAAAGGAAAAATTAGGTCCATCAAAACGATTATAAATATTAATATGAAATAAATTAGTATTCCGAAGATGACTCAATTTACAAAATGATAGCAGATGGGAAGAAAAGACAGATTCAACGTGATGATTTTTGTGAAGTCAGGAGTCGAGATAATCACAACTTAAAAGATAAAATAATACCTCAGGGCCAGAGGAACCAATAAGTTCAAAAGTTTCAAGGTCCCATAACTTGACAGTTCTATCAGCAGAACCTGGTAAGAGAGTACGACAAATACGTAAATAAAACCAATATCAACGATATAAGGGTGACTGCACATTGCTAAGAAATTGTTGTTAGCAATGAAATATACTAGCAATCCTAGAAGGACCCGCCTGTCAGGAATTGTCCCCACAGAGAGTTCATCTGTTCCAGGAGTCATTTAGGTTTCTAAAACTTGCTTCCCTAGTTAATAGGTTCCAAGTTGACAAACACAGGCCATGCCGCCATGGTATCAAACATGTCGGACGACACAACTCTAAAGTTGAACATGAAAAAAATACATCTTCTTAGACATATATACATCTGACGAGCTTTGGTGTAATAGCATGTATTAGGAAGTAATAAACATTAACCAAGGGAACAATACTCAGGGCATAATCACAATACTATACTGCACTAAAACTAACTCAACTGGAAATGAAATATGCGTCCTACTATAAACCATTTGAATACCAATTTTTCACCTAGATGTCAACTATAGAAGGAATTGGTGGAGTCACCTGTTGCCAGTAAAAATTCATGCGGATGAAAGTCAATACATTGTATTTGTCCTTCATGACCTTTAAACTCGTGCATTAGCTTTCCGGCAGTTAAATCCCACAACTGTAATATTAAACATTGAGCATGAGTAGTGCCCCTGACGAACATTGTGAGATATCTACAAGTTATAAATACAAGATAATATGATCTTAAACTGTCGTATCAATAAAGAAAAAAAGGTGTATGGTTGCAGCATAACTGGAAACCTGGCATGACCTACTGTATAATATTCTTGAGACCAAGTTCCACTCAACGAGAGCAGGATTGGAAAACTGATCTAACCTTCACAGCGTGATCCTCCCCACCAGATACAACCCAGCGTCCATCTGGGGTGAATCTGATGGAACTGACACCACGAGTGTGCCCCTTGTAAGTGTGAAGACACCCTTTTCGTCTGATGTCCCATATCTTTAAATTCGTGTCCAATGATCCAGATGCAAATAACTCTCCAAATGGATGGAAGTCCAAGGTTGTACAATTGGATCGATGACCAGTCAGAGTACGGACAACTACATGGATTTAATTGGGTTATGGGAGGTAAGACGAAAGAAACTTAACAAAATTAGAGCCTCATTTATTCAGCAAAAAATTTGAAAATATTGCTAATCGTGCATAAAACACAAGTACTAGAAATGCACATACTCTTAGCCTCTTCAAGATCCCAAATTTTGATTGTACCACTAGCTGCTCCAGCTGCAACTAAAACTTCTGAAGAGTCGAAGCTTACTGAATCAATCCCACTTGAATGACCAGGCAAACTCTAGAAAAAAATCACAAACGACATCATGAGCAAGTACACATAAGCCACCCAGCTAAAATATTGCTAATCGTGCATAAAACATAAGGCTCGTGGACGCTTTCTGTGAATTTTCATACAGTTAAAACCAACCAGAGAAACGAACTAACCAGTAGGGCATTAGGCTTGCCAATAGACCATAAATTAACTTTGTGATCTTCTCCACCAGTCACAAGAATCCTCGACGACTTCCTCCCAATCTTCAGGCAATTAACACTCAAAGAATGTGCCACAAATTCCTCTAGATAATCAAAATCAAGGCTAAAACCTAATCTTTTCATGTACAATAAATGTAAACTAAACAAACTAAAGTACAAAGACCAAGAAAAATATACCACCAGATCAACTAAATCAGACCAACCATGTACAACATTTTCAACAACATTATCCTAACTTAGATGATCAATTAGCGATAGTAGCTGTTTAAACGGTTGATAATAAACTCTAAATAGTACTCCGTACCTTACTACCTTGCTTTCCACTTTAAATTGAGGGGATGGTACTTTAAATTAGCAAGTTCCAACCTTTAAACATCCATCATAAATTACTCTAATAATCAAAAATTCAAAATCAAGGCTAAAAATCTAATCTTTTTCGAATAAATGTACAAACATCAAGAACAATACTCGATAAGATCAACTAAATCGAAGCAACCACATACTACATCACCCTAACTTAGTTGATGGTTAACAATAAACTCAGGATCATAGTACCTTACTACATTGCTTTCAGTTAGCAAGTTTCAACTTTCAAACTTCCATAATAAATTACTCTAATAATCAAAACCAATGCTAAAAATCTAATCTTTTTGTATATAAAAAATGTAAACTAAATCAAACTAAATTACCAACATCAAGAACTATACTCAACAAGATCAACTAAACCAGACCAACCATATGCAATATTTTCAACAACATTATCCTAAATTAGCTCAAATTAATTACAAAATAAAAAATCAATTAGCAGATGGCTCAATAGATTGATGGCATCTGAGCGAAGACGTTTCGGGTTATATTGTTGGAGATATATTCTATTTGTAGCAGTTACTCTAACGGTCTTTACTTAGTAATTTTTATATTCGTAATTTATAATATTATCTATTGTACTCTTCATTGCTAATTTAAAAAAAAAATCAAGTAGCAAGTTTCAACTTTCAAACTTCCATCATAACTTACTCTAATAATCAAAATCAATGCTAAAAAAATCTAATCTTTTCTCATTTAATTAATGTAAACTAATCAAACTAAATTAATAACATCAAAAAAATACTCAACAAGATCAACTAAACCATACCAACCATATACAACATGATCCTAAATTAGCTCAAATTAATTACATCATTAAAAATAAAAATGCTAAATAAAATAAATTTTTTTAAAAAAAAGGATACGTAGCTTATAAGCACGTTTGGTGGTCGTCGTCATATGAGTATTTATACAGAAATTTGAATAAAAAATACAAAAAAATGGGGAAAAAATCAAATTAACTTAACAATTTTCATAAAAACAAAAAAATGGTAAAAGAAATGCAATTTTTTTTAATATAATAGCTGCAAATGTACATTTTCTAGTTTAATAAGTATAAATATGTTCTTCAAAATTCATGAAAAATGTGGAATATTTCTAGTTTTGAAAAATGAAAAATAAAATATTTCTAAATTGGGTTTTTGTTTGAGAGAAAAAGGAGGGAACCTATTTATAGTCAAAATTTTGTTGACCTACTGAAATTACTTTAGTCAAACAGGATTATTCATTTCGATGCTCATTAATTTATGTATAACATTATCCATAATTTATATCTTGTAACTGAGATTTGTAGTTGCGACCATACTACAGAATACAAGCGACGGAGTCGAACTAATTACAATATATAAAAGAAAATTAAAATTTCAAATCACTACCGACCAAATAATATATAGAGCCACAAAATTTATTGAAATATATCACATTTTTCAAAAAAATTAAAAGATAAAATTAATATTTAAAAATCGGGCCGAGACCTACTTTGACCCTAAAAAACTCCATCCCTGGTAATTGATAGAGTTGAGATTCAAGTTTTTTCTGCTCCAAGCGACACAAGTTAAGTGAAAATGTAAATAAGAAGCGAATATATTTATCAAACATTTTCATCAAAGCTCTCAAATCGTGAAATTCAGATAAATTATTTTCCTTAATTAACATCTTAACCCGGCCCCAGCAGACATATTAGAAAAACCGATATTTATATATTATACAAAATGTTATACGCTTTAATATTGGATTGATGGATCACAACCTTATAATGCGTATGAATTTTTCATTAATGATATGAATTATAAATTACAAATTTAAAAATTATTATCTAACTTGTGGGTCTAAGCAAAATAAATAGATTCGCCTTTCATATATGCATCATCATATTATTTTATTAGATAAAAATTCAATGACAAGTAAATGTTTGTTGAAACAAACATGCGTGGTGTATAATCCCAAATAGTAAACTTCTTGAACCTAGAAATCATTGCCTAAAATCTATCGAAAACTCGTTGAATAAGTTCCTGAAACCTGCAAAAATAATACTCCATAATATTCCATTAGGTAAAACTTTATTATAAGTTTTAGTCAAATATCACCAATACATTAAGTGATTGCATATGGAACTTGGTTCATCCGTTGTGATAGTTATGGTTTAATGATTGATAATAAAATCAGGATAGTACCCTACTACCTGGCTTTGCATTTCAAATTGGGAGGATGCGACTTTCAATTAGCATGTTTCAACTTTCAACATAAAGAATTTTGTAATTATAGTTAATCTCTATCTTAGGTCCCATAATCCCTTGGCTCATTTGCACTGGATCTTTAGGCTTTTAATAACGACTACTAATTGTAGCAGCCATGCAATCGATAGAATGTTAAGGACCCAAGGAATCGAACCCACCTGGCCGACCGGCCCTGAAACTATCCTCAAACGAAACCGATCCGTCCTAGTTCAACTTTCGATCCAGATCGGAACTGATCCGCACTCCAGAACTCAAAAAAACCGGATCCTTAGGGTTAAATATAAAAAAACCTCCCCTCCTCCGCCGAATTGTGCTTTTCTTGAGTTATCACTTCTCACCGCCCCATTTATCATTGGCGCTAGCATCCGATTCCAGCCTCTCCCTCCGACTAATCTCACTCCTTCGCTTCATCCAATCATCCCTCATTCTCTCTGTCAAGAATAGCTAGCTTTTCTTCTCCTTTAATTTTTAAAATCAAATATGCTTGATCTTACGCTTAATTGGGCTTTTAATTCATGTAAATGTGTTTGATTTTAGTGTGCTAAGTTTCTAATTTTATTTGATTTTTGTGTTATTAACTTATTATTTCCGAATTGTAATTTTTTTTGTATTTTTGAATATTTTGTATTGGGTTTAATTTTATTTTTTTGTATCTTCTAATTGTTAAATATTGCTAATTAGTTTATTTTCAATTTTTTTTGTATTTTTGAATTTTTTTTGTATTAGGTTTAATTATTTTTTTGTATTTTCGAATTGTTAAATATGTTTTAATTAGTTTATTTTCATTTTTTTGTATTTTCAGTTTTTTCAATTCATGTAAATATGTTTGTATTTTCAGTTTTTTCAATTCATGTAAATATGTTTGTATTTTCAATTATGCTTTTGCATTTACTAATTTTTGAGTGGTTTTGCATACGTTTTAACTTTTATTTCTATAATGTTGTAATTTATTAGTTTTTGTTTCTTTTTGAGTCTTTGACTTGAGGCAATAAACTTCTATAAATTATAATTAATAACGTGTTGAATTGTAATTGTATGCTTCTGTAATTGATTAATAAAATTGCCAAATAGCTTATGGAAGCTACAATCAGATAATAAGTTTTGGATACTAAAAACTATAACTCAACATGGTCACGTTGTCGACCGCTACTTTTATAGGGACGTATGGCCTGGGGATATGCAAAAAAAATATGATGCTTTTATTCATTATTTGTCACGATCTCGACGGAGACGGTTTAGATATCTATCGCTTTTGGAGGTTTTTGTCGGACAAGAGCAAGAATTATAAGCGGCACTTCTCATCCTAATCGCGGAATTTGTTCTAATGAACTCTATAGAAAGTGTTACTGATACACAAACAAGTGCTCGACTAAGCCCCACTTACAAATTCTTGCAATTGAAACGAAGATCAAGTACGATAAGTATTAGGCACAAAGTAATACATTGATCTCCATCGGGGCAGCTTGATCTAAGGTATTATTTGATAAATTATATTTTACTTGTCGGGCTTATAGTTTACTTGTTGCCTATTTTACTAAGTTGTATAATCAATTTCATTATGTTGCCTTACTTCCTTTTAGGTATAAGATAATTTTTATTATTTGGATTTATCAATTCTTGTATCCACGGGGACAAAAAATTTATCAAGCTTAGCCGGTAAAGAACTTATTCTCCCCTGCTTAAGTTCTATGAACCAAACTTTCAAAATGATGATAAACAATAAGCGCTAAATTAGTCAAGAAAGTGCCCGATTTCTAATGTTCCGTCGGGAAAGAGGATTAGTTGTACCTTGAAAATATCGAGGGATTAATAAGAATGTAAGTAGGGAACTTGCGGCACATCTCACGATGATCCATTGAAAGTTCCCTACTTGATGTATCGACTTGGTGGATATTGCAACGGAGCTAAATATCCTATTCTTAGTAAAATGGCAAAGATATTCTATCCATTCCGACATTATATTGTCAGTTTCTCGAATCAACTCAGAGCGCAGTAAAAGTGGTTATTGATCCAAAGCATCCTCCATGAAAACTAAGACCGCCGAGATGCTTCTTTTGTGGAGGGATTGGGGCGAAAGAGACGATTTAATCTTAAAAAGGACGCTGAACAAGTATCACAGTATTTGCTTATTTATTCTTATTTATGTTGCCTTATGCTCATTTTCTAATTGATACATTCATTTTATCAGAGCTCCAAGAATAAGAAGACGAAGCCTTTGCACATATGATTTTGGTGATCAAGTCAGTAGTGAAAGAACAATTTCAACCATTTGAGTAATGTATAGATTTCACTAATTCATTTTATTTCATATTGTTCATGTATTTTGCTCTAAAAGCTCATATTTTCTAACCCGATACATTTTATCAGAGTCTTCCAAGAACAAGAAGACGAGCCTATAGGAACAACAACTTCAACCACTTGAAATCAATTGTTCATGGATTTACTTGTTCTTTTCTTTTTTATGAACACTATTAAAATCATAATAGCTTTGACTTTGCTTTTTCGATTTTATATATATATATATATTATCATTCTTTACTAAGTATTAGTTTGAGTTTATCTCTTATCTTCACAAAATTTCATTGTCATGTTTTAGTTCTTTTCGCTTAGTGATTCATTTTTCCGCTCATGCATAACAATACATGCAACATGATTTTCGATTTATCTTCTAATCTAATTCATGAACTCGCCAAGAATCGACGGGAAATAAGATTGTTTTATTAGAGTTAACGTATGATGAGCTATCGAGCTTAAGATAGAAATCACACGTTTGAAATAATGATTAAATAAACTAATAAGGTAATCGAAAAATAATTACTCCCTTTGTTTAGTTTATATTTTATAAACTTATAGTTGGGTAGTATTATACCTTTTAAACTTGAACTCAAGTATCTTTTTTAATATGATGTATAATTATTTGCTGTTATACTTTTTAAGTGAATTGTTTAAAGAAGTTTGTTGATGCATTTAATTATGTTTATTTCCCTCCTACAAATTCTGAGTAATTTCATATAGATATACTCGAGATAATCATGATCATCTATAAGACTTTTTATATGTTCATTGCCTAATATATTATATAAATACACAATAACAATTCTATATAAACTAATAAATATATAATGGGCGCCGCTTATATATAGTCGTGAAATTTTTTTTACACGCTAGCTTGTAGTTTTAATAAAGACATAATTACCCTTCATATTTTTTAACATATTATATAATAACGAAAATGACAAATCATGATCAATAATTTTATTATTCATAGTTAATTGAAATAAACTATAGATTCTTAAAAATATGATTAAAATTTTAGGAGTGTAAAAATATGAAGGGCGATTTGGTCATAAATATGATTCTCTATAATTTTTATTCTAATTAGTTTATTCATAGTTAATTGAAATAAACTATAGATTCTCAGTGATATAGTAATTTTTTAAGATCACAGATACAGCCTACGATGTATAATTATTTAAAAAAAATCTAAGTAAATAACAAATAAAATTTTTCAACCATCAAATTCAAAACTTCTTATTAATACTATACTAAATACATCTCTAAAAGATCAGTAATTCTTTTATGAGTAGTCGAATTAATTAAAACTCAACCAACAAATTCTAAAATTTATGAATATCACATAATACCTTTTATCTCTAAATACCATATTGTTCAATTTATTTTTGAATAGTCAAAATTATTTAAACTCGCCATCAAAATATAAAACTTATGAAATACTAGATATAAATCCATCTCTAAACTATTGTTCAATTTTTTTATTAATAGTAAAATTATTCAATACTCAAACAATAAAATTGAAGTTATGAATACTACATACGAATTCTAGATCTAAAAAAGTTTGTTGATTTAAATAAAACTATCAAGCTCCTTACATTGCAAAACACCGAGGCTCTACAAACAAAGTCGAAGTTAGTATTCTTATTTTAGGGTGTTAGCCTAGATATAACCTGTATGGGGTGAATAAGGTTTTAAGTTGCTTTATTAACTTTTTTTCGTGTTTTAATTTAATAATGCGGAATTAACAAATAATGGAATAAAGATTAACGTGATAAACCTATTACCTGGGCTCGAGAAATGACATTAGTTAACAATTTAACAATCAAATTAATAACTATAATAATAAGAATACTTGAAAGTAAAAGAGAAAGAGACAATACACACGATTTAACCAGTTTCCCCGTTCCCCATCACCGACCGCCGGCTTTCCAACTCCTGATTTTCAAGAAAGATAACTACACAAGAACAAGCCAATACACACAAAGAACTTCTCTCAAGACATATCAAACACTAAATTCCAACTAAGCGGACCCAAGCTACCCGCTTAGGATTTCAACTCCTAATCAACCTAGATTAGAAACCCAAGCAACGCCTTCTTAGGATTTCACTTACTACTCAATCCTTAGAATAGCAAACCCTTATGCTTCACTCACACAAGGATTTCACTCAAACACAATAAATGATTTTAGATATTACACTTTTTAATAACTAGGACACTCTACAAAAGATAGCGGCTAATTAAATGTAGGAGTTATGACTTTTGCCTTTTGAATTCAATGAATTAATTGCCGAAATAGTCAAAATTATCAAAAGTTGTTTTTGTTTTTTAAAAAGAGGCTTTATATAGTGCACAAAATTTAAAGTTCGAAAGTCAAGCTCAAGATCAGCGACCCTTATCGGCATCGTGGGTCTCGACGAGCCCTCGACGGGTTAAGTGCAACTGGGCCATAATCCCGCCCGTATGTAATCTCTATCGGTAGGTCGTGGTCTCGACCATCGGGACCGTGAACCCTTCGACGGGTCTCGATGGTTCGAATTTTCTCTTTTCTAAATAAAGATCGCCTGTGCCCAATTCTTCGAAACGAAACGACACACAGCCATTTGTACGACTTAAATCCAATTTAATCAATCTATATTTAGATTGAAAGTACGGACTATCCATTTTAAAACACAATAAGATTAAATCGCAGTCATTACTGCGATATTTAAAACGACAATAACTCGTGAGTTGCAGCCTCTACAAACGCCTATAAACACAAAACACGAGTCTTGTGCGTTCATGCTTGTTGACTCATCCATTTAGCCTCCGAATATCCCGCCCGATCAACATTTTAAGCGCTTTGAACTTATTAAAGAATAAACCTCGAATACACGCTCACCGAAACGGGATTAGTTCGTTTAATCAATTTGTTATCTTCAAAAAAAGATTTGAATGAATACCATTATTCAACAAGTGGAAGTGGCTCGATTTTTTAAGATTATAATTAGGCCCTCGTGATCGAGGCTTCAATAAACAAAATTACATTTCGCCCCCTTAAAATCAACAACTTAACGCTCAAAATGCACGGAGTGACTTGATCGACGCACTTAAGACTTCTTTAAATTCGCTAATATCAAAAAGTTGATACATAAATGGCGAATGACAATTAATTTAAACACACCAATGGGCGTTTTCGCTTTTGCCCAATTCAAAATTTATAATTCTACATATTATGTCCATCTCTAGTATATCGCTCATTTACGCTAACACATTGAAAGCATATACGCATCAATCATAAATAGTCGAGTATATATATACCTCGAAAATACTTACGATGTAAGAAATATGTTTAACGTATATATATACTCAAATCATACACATATATACTCGAATCGAGCATGTTAACAAAGTCATTTAAGATATACTACAAGCAATAGAGATCTTTCTACTCTAAACCACTTTTTTGTTCTTAAAATTAATTGATGTGAGTTTTGTAAAGAATAAAATAGGGAATCTGAATTTATATAAAAGCAAAAACAAAGATCTAAATCCTTGATGTCGATATGTTTTTTTTGTCGATTTTAGGAAAAATTTATAAAAAATTTGGTGTAAATGCTTAATTATTATGAATTTGTCACAGCAAGACTTGAAACATATTCCAATTATCTCCAAATCTCAAAAATAATGTAACATGTGCAAACCTTGGAGGTACTTATCCTCCCCACATATCAATGTTAGTCAAAACTCGTATTATTAGTATATTTGTATTTTTTTAAGGAAAAAAACTCGTATCGTTACATTTAATAGATAGAAGAAGCAGGCGTTTATTTAAGCATCAATGATACCATATATAGTATACTCCAAACATAGGAAATGTAAGTTTGGACCACCCCTCATGTGTGTCCAGAGATTCAAAGACAACCTACCAAACATTGATGTAATATTTAGACAAAGACTCAATAGATCACTTGACTAGACAAATTTTGATGACAGATGCAGCGCCAATCCGATGAAGCGCGACGACAGCATCACCAACCTTGCACAGTCCTTTCTTTGTAGCGGACTTCAGAGCAGCTTCGAGTATCACTTCTGTGGATTCTGCTTCTGTAGCTTTTGCAGAGCCTTCAGCAAGAAGAGGAATTAGTCCCCTGTATATCAAGCTATGCCTGGCTGGAGACTCGTCGCTGACCTCCCAATCGAATGAGTCTGTGGTTAAAACTGGGACGACTACTGAGAGAATTGGCACCGCTGGCCTGTACTTGGCCACCAGATTGGCTGTGCTCCCACCACGTGTTAGGACAACAATCAGTTTTGCATGGGCTTTGTTGGCAGTACGGACAGCTGAGGATGCTAGAGACTCCAGTGGGCTCATTGGTAGAGGTGCTGAGTTTATCATTCCTTTAAATATTGCCTTGTAGTCGAGGGAAGACTCTGCCTCGATACAAATTCGTGCCATGATTCTCACAGCGAGCTCTGGATAAGCACCAGCTGCACTCTCTCCACTGAGCATTACACAGTCAGTGCCATCAAGCACGGCATTAGCTACATCAGTGGCTTCAGCACGAGTGGGGCGTGGAGACTTAATCATGGATTCAAGCATCTGAGTTGCTGTTACCACGGGTTTACCAGCAATATTGCATTTGTAAATCATCAGCTTCTGTGCCAAGAAAATTTTCTCAACAGGAATCTCCATACCAAGATCTCCTCGAGCAACCATAAAGGCATCTGTTTCTCGAAGAATTTCATCAAAGTTGACAACTCCCTCTTGGTTTTCAACCTTGAGAAAAATTCCAAGTAATTGACATTAAAATTTACAAGTTGTATTGCACGTGAAGACATGATATTACCCGACCACACAATACATGAAAAACACCAGGAAGGGAGACTATGAATACGACATCACATTCATTCTATAAGTAGGACTGTACATACAAGAAAGTAGAATGGTGTAAATGGGAAATGACAATATTTCCAGTCGATTTGATAAAATTTGTTTAACTCACCTTTGACATTAACAGAATACGCTTGGCATGAGATCCTAGAACCTTGCGAACATTCACTAGATCCGAACCCTTTCGGACGAAAGAAAGAGCAATCATATCAATTTGATTGGGAACACCCCAATCAAGAATGTCTTCTTTATCTTTCTCTGTGAGTGTTGGAAGATCCACTACAACACCAGGAAGATTAACATTCTTTCTCTCACCAAGCATAGCAGTGTTTTGACAACGACACCTCACAGTACCAGCTGCTGTGTCGCATGACAGAACAGAAAGTGAAATTGTCCCATCTGCACACAAGATGACGTTGCCAGGCTTTAAGTCAACAGCTAACTTTCCGTAGCTCATCGAGATCATATCCGTGTTTCCTTTTATACTATAATCAGTAGTCACAGTTATCTCCTGGCCTTCTTTGAGTTGAATAGGCTTCTCATCTTTCAAGAAACCAGTTCGAATCTCAGGTCCCTGATACAGATAAAAATAATATCATTATCATGAATTTTAAATACTACTCCAATAAATCAACATCTGAGAATTGAAGTATAATAAAGACATGTAGTGAGGCATGAAGTTAAGCTGATTATCAAGCAAGTTTGCCAACTTTGGAAATGCATCAGAGTACAATGATTTATCATGATGACACAATTCAATGACACTAACATATCAAAAGCAGCACCAAGATACAAAATACAAATATTTTGAGTAAGCATGGTACTGAACCTTGGTATCAAGCATGACAGCACAAAGGATCCCGGTGTTGTGCATAGCAGCCCTGAGATTGTCGAGCGTTCCCTGATGATAGTCGTGGGTTCCATGAGAGAAGTTGAACCTGGCAACATTCATTCCAGCCCAAAGTAGCTTCTCAATCATCTCAACAGATCGAGAAGCAGGTCCCAAAGTACACACGATCTTAGTTTTGGGTATCCTGCCATCATTTGGCTGCTCCTTCAGTATCCCCTCGATTTCTATGTTTGCCATATATACCTCTTCAGAACCTATATCAATATAGTCAAAACATTTCACCAAACCTTCCAGGTCAAACTGGATCAAATTTAACTTACATGTAGCACATATAAATTAAGAAAAAAGTTCAAATTTTTGATGTCCTCATTGAATCCCCCGTTCAAACACGAATTTTACTGAAAAGACAATCGAATTAATTACAGAAATGGTAGAATACAAATTACTTGTTTGGCCAAAACATAGTTGATTGGTATTCAAAATCGACGCTCAAATAAATTTCAACAATACACTCCTTTTCATTGGCTAGATTAAAGGCGAACCTTTCTCTGTAAACCCATAACTGATCTTGACAACAAACAACAAATCTTACTATGAACAAACGATATCTAGCAACATCCTTAACTTGATTAATTGCAACACTTTCTTCAACTCCACTGAGCAAAATATAGAATAAAAAAGAAGAAATATACTTTGAAAAAACCAAACTGTACCCACAAATACGGCTTGGATAAATTTCAAGAATATACTAGTGCTCAAGTTAGATAGTAACGCTAATGAAACAAAATGATCATTTGTGCAATAAGTTTGTAACTATAAAAAACTACAAGTTTGTTACACTAATATTAAATCTTCGAAAACTGAGTCTCGACTTTTTTCAAATTCCAATTTTTAAGTATGGTTTGTAGAATTATCTCATTCCTTAAAAGTTCAACTTTTTACAGTAAACCCATAAGTGATCTCCACAACAAAAACTAATCATACTAAAAAAAAAAACTACTAATCATACTCAAAACAAATGAAATCTAGCAACATCCCTTGACTTGCCTAATCAAATTAATTCCTCAACTCCACTTAACAAAAATAAAGAGCATAATTCATAAACAAGAAAAAAATACATTAAAAAAACTAAAATATACCCAATTATCAGAAGCCTGAGAAATGAGAACCCTTTTCTCGAATCTTCAGATAATGCAACAAACAGTACAGTTACTGGTGAGTGTTTGTGAGTGTTTTTTGGAGAAATTTTCTTTTTTGGACAAAGTTTTGGGACAAAAGTTTAATGTAATGATATTTTCCTATGAGTCGACACTGAGAAGAAATATTAGGAATTTAGGACAGAAGAGAATATCCGAGTCTAACAGTGGGACCTACATTGATGCTGACTTGACTGACAAGTCATTAGCATTTAGCAATACGGTGGGTGCGCTAGTGGGTATTACTAGGGGCTTAGCTAGTCGAGTTCGAGTATGAGATACTCCCTTTTTACATATGGAAGAAGAAAACGTGCATTTCGAGGCCAATCAACACAAAGTTCCGTTCCGGGCACGTGGAATATCGTGTGAATCATAGAGGACTATCTTGCAAGATTAAATATTCCTGATTGACCGAGAGCGAAGTAGTATCGTGAGGAAAGGGTGAAAGGAACCCATCGGGGAGTGAAATAGAACATGAAAATGTAAGCTCTCAAGAAACGGAAGGAGCTCGGGGCACTGACCGATTGTGTGCCTGTTGAATAATGAGTCTGCGACTCATAGGTAATGGCTTGGCTAAGAGAACACACTGGAGTTGTAGAGAAAGCGAGTCTTCATAAAGCAATTGTCAGTGCTTATAGACCCAAACACGGGTGATCTATCCATGACCGACCAGGATGAAGTTTGGATGAAACTAAGTCGAGGTTCGAACAAACTGATGAATCACTTTATCGAGTCAGGTAGTTAAGCTTATTGTTATTCATGTATCGACAAACTGTTCATACTTAAGTCATACGCAATGAATCACCGGGTTATTATCTAATCGTACTTTCAAGTTGAAAGAACGAGGGAACATCGAGATACCGGTAGATTCACAACATACTCCATAATAGATAGTTTAGTAGACTAGTAGAAGTATTATTACATTCATAATCTCATGCTTTTTAAAATGTTATCCA
This sequence comes from Lithospermum erythrorhizon, assembly GCA_019722365.1. Classification (NCBI taxonomy): domain Eukaryota; kingdom Viridiplantae; phylum Streptophyta; class Magnoliopsida; order Boraginales; family Boraginaceae; genus Lithospermum; species Lithospermum erythrorhizon. The sequence goes on along the minus strand of JADFUC010002248.1, from coordinate 161,015 downwards.
AGTTTTTATTTCTAATATTTGAGTATTTACACTTTTTAATATATGAACTATCAGTATTTCGTATAAGAGTTTATCAGAAAATATATTTATTAATGGTATGCTTTAGAACATGGCATTTTTATAGTTGACGATGAATAAGTGAATAAGAAATGAGCAATAATAGGTGTATCAGGTCTCCAGAATTATGTGCGAAATTTACCCCTGAACTTTCTATCTTTTTAATCTACTCTGTATCTCATTTTAATTTTCAATTTTCCTCATACAATTCATTTTCGATATTGAAATTACCCCGAAAACATATTATAGGAGCAATAGGACAACTTATAAATTATCAATAGAAATACACAAAAAAGGTTTCATTCCATCTAACTGACATTTTACTAAACCTTTAAATAAAGACATTTAACTTCTCAACTTTCAAGACACTGTACAGACATTTTGCAGACTAACTTTTCAAAATTATTTTTTTGAGCTGTTGATTTCCATTTGACTTTTAAATGGTGCTTAACCCAAAGACAAGTTAGTCATATTGAAAATATTTATTTTTTGGAGGGAAAATTTGCAAAAAAGTTTAGGTCCCAATAAACTAAAATTATTTTTTCGAGGCAATATTGTAAAGAAAGTTCGATGTCACATTAAACTTATTATTATTTTTCGGCCCCGGTCGTTTCCCTTCGATTTACACTTTAAACTCGAAGTTTATAATACATTTTATTAAGTAGTTCGGTTTATCGACGTGGTGTGACCCTTTAGACGACTGACAAGCATTAATATATTAAATATTATTAACCTAATATTATATTTAATATAGATTTCGAGCGACTTAGTAAGTCATCGTATCCCTAATGTCATCGCTTATTTCTAAATATTATTTGTCTAAGCAATTAATATATATTGAACTTATATATATATATATATATATATGAGTTGTTTAACTGCATTTTGGCGAGATCCGATTTTTAGATTTCCAACACTATAATCATCACCAAAAACAAATTAAAAACCCTAAACACGAAATAACAATTAATTTGAAAGTCTATCCACAAACTATAATGTTTCGAAATAATAACAAAAAGCAATCCAATCATAAAGACTCCAACGACAAATATTAAAACACAATCATAAATTTCGTTCATTGGGACTTCAATATTCACATTAATTGTGTGTACTTTTTCTCCCAACTAGAAAATAAGTCGATTTGAATCATCATTAATTTTCTCTGCTTGAATCCTTGACATTAAATGACTCTTCATTTTATCCAAATCCCCGAAAACAAAGTGGCTACTATTACCAAAATCCCCGAAAACGTCAAGACAACATGTAGGATGTGCAATGATGTTTTTTGGCATACATGTATCTCGTGTCCCGTGAAGCCCGCAACGAGTACAATAACCAAAAATACAACACGAAACAGAATTTTGGGTATATGAGCGAGACTAATAAGTATTAACATAATCCTCAATCTTATCTTCAAAAATCTTAACATTATCTACAATTAACTTTTCAAAGGTTAAAATATTTGAGTGGTTTTTATCATTGATCAAATTTTCCAAACGTTTCCTAAGAAACATTTGAAAGTTTCTATTTTTGAATTTATAGAAACGAAACGTTAATATAATTTCAAAATTAGTTTGTTTCCAACGAAACGTTAAATATTTATGTTATTGTTCAGATTATGATTTTTTGTTAGACAATACAGCATTATTATTTTGAGATAACATAGTAGAGTTCTCAGAGATTATACTTGTTGAGAAGATTAGGATTTATTACTTTGCATGCAATATCAAATTGAGATAGAATTTGTTGTTTTGAGATTATCTCTTCTACTAGATAGAATTCTCAATATATTATGACTCTGAAATTTCCCAACGTAGATAATTACACCAGACATTAATTCCGCTCAATTAATCTTTTATATATATTTTCAAATAGTATTAATTATGAAAATATTTTATGTCAAAGTCCAAAATTTCATTAAAGTTTATTTCAAACATTTTAAATTACATAATATTAATTTTAAAATACTTTCTTTTATTTGTAATTCTAGTTAATGAGGTTGAATATTTATATTTGTTATGTAATATTTATGTTTATAAATATAACTTTTAGTGTATATAACTTATCTTAATTTTTCAAGATTTTACATTGTTTCTTAAATGTTTCTATAATATTTTCGAAACGTTTCTTATTTTTATAATTCCAAAACTATGTCCGAAAAAGAAACTTTGAACCTTGATTTTCATAACTAAGAGAAAGTTTTTCATTTTGTAAATTAATATGAAACCCAATATTTTTGGTTATCATCCGCCATACTTGTTTCGGGTTATCATACTTGTTTCTTTAGAATATCATCCGCCATATTTTGAGGCTTGGTGTTTGTTTTTTAAGGGAGGTTTGTTTATATAGGGGATTGGAGGGGAAGTTTGATTGGTGGGATTAGAAGGATGAGGATTGTTGTGGATGGACGGTCGAGATTGAGTTTGACGTGGATTGATGAGGAGATTTGAAATTGGGGTTTCACTTTGGAGGAAGATTACATTAAGGGAGCTTGTTCGAATACTCGAGGTTTTATTAGCGTAGTAGAAATGTGTGTTATACGAAGCAAATTTGCATAACTGAAAATATAAACCGATATCATTGAATTTGTTTTAAAAAATTTTCATAATATTATCTTTTTAATTTTTCATAATGTACATAAAAAAAGAATTGACTGATTAAAGCCAGGTTCTCGAAAAGTGAGACATTTGGCCGGAAAATATTTATTGTTAATAAAAAATATTAGAGTATACGTTAATATGTCCTCTAACTTCACAATCATGACTATCCACTCTTCAATAGCAACATCCATTTCCAGGTCTTCACGCAACAAATTCACAAACCAGGTCCATGATTATGTGTTTTCAACCTCAACAATACCACACTATCGGGATGGGGACGCAATTATCCGCATCCAACCTGCAACCGTTAAAGAAGAATCGCCTTGTGCCCCTTTCAAAAAAACATCCATGTGAGACACAAATTCTCTTCGACAACTAATCCTTTAAAACCAACCTTTAAAGGTGAAAGACACACATAAATCCTCATAAATTTTTGCTCCTCTATCTTGATTATAATAGTAGAATCGCATGGTCTGTGAAGCTCATAAGCATACTTTGAATTACTCCTGGCCTCGCTTTCCATAAATAAGGTAGTTCGAGCTTTAATGGCCCTCCACGCCATCATTGTACTAATCTTAATATTGTACTCATCATTCACATATCCGATAAACTGCTCAATATATAAACTTTTGACCATTCTCACCTGATTAACGTATTTCGAGCTAGGAAGTTCACATTCACTTGTCTATTCTTGATCACTCGACCACATGTATGAGCCCAATTGCTATTAGTGCTCATGTCTTCTTCTACTCATTATTCTTAGAACAAAAATCTTAAATGGACATTCCCGACCCTACAAATGTACCGCACTCTATTCTTCTCATTAATTGGTAGTTTGCTATCTCCTCAGAACGAAATAAGATATTCGTATTCGAAAAGACATTTACATGATTTCAAAATTCAAATTGCCAAAAATACATCAAGCATTTGAAAGCTGGTAAATTTAGATTGCTATTCGAAAGGCCGCAAGAAGGTGCATAGATGAAATTAAGACCCAAAAAAAAAACATAAACAATTAATTTTTGCTAGATATTCAATTTTTTACCATAATATTTTCACTACATATTTTTATTTTTGTTACCAATTTACCATCTCCTACTTCTATACAAAACCAATCCTGCTCTGTTCAATGCTATAAATCAAGAACCAGAATATAATGTAAGTAAAAGTTGATTTTGGTATCAATATTTCTGCTTTTATATTATGTGAATCATCAATTAGTTGGCTTAATTTAGTTCCCTTTTGATCAATTTTATTGTATAGTTTAATTTTGCAGAAATCCTGTAACTAGAAGTTGATTTTGTTATCAAGATTGAATCTTTTTGCTTCTATATTATGTAAATCATCAATTAGTTGACTTAATTGTGTACCCTTTTGATTAATTTTATTCTAGCTATTGTATAGTTTGATTTTGCAGAAAAATTGTAAGTAGCAGTTGATTTTGGTATCAAGATTGAATCTTTTTTATTCTATATTATATGAACCATCAATTAATTGGCTTAATTTTGTACCCTTTTGATCAATTTTAGCTTAGCTATTATCTAGTTTGATTTTCAATAGTTAAAATTAACAAATTTTACAAAAAAAAAGTTGTTTTTGGTAACAAGATTTAGTCTTTGAGCTTCTACATTAAGCGAATCATCAATTAATTGGCTTAATGTTGTACCCTTTTGATAAAGTTTGTTGTGGTTACTGTCTAGTTTGGTTTTTCAATTGTCAACCATGTAAGTAGCAGTTGATTTTGGTATCAAGATTTAATATTTTTTGCTTCTACATTGAGTAAATCATATCAATTACTTGACTTACTTTTGAACCGTTTTGATTAATTGTATCGTAGATAATGGATTCTTAGTGCTGATAATAAATGATTTTTTTTACCAACACTTGCATATCGTAGATTATAGAATTGTGAGGTCTTGTTAATTGCGGAACAAATTCATTTTAGTATCTAAGTTACTGAAATTGTAGTTTTATGAAGATAAATTTTACTTGCGGAGAAGTTCACCTCTAGCGTAATTTGAACTAGTTACGTCTGCCAATCCTTAGTGGAAAACAACAAGAAGAGATTGTCAATACACTTTAAAAAAGAGAGCATTGTTTTCATTACCTCAGTATCTATTACTATCCGGTTGTGGGTTTGACCATTTTAATTTATATGGGGAACAAAGATTTTTATTTATTTTATTTGACTTAAAACTAAAGTAGGATTTCAGCATTTTGAGTTTTAGGCTAGTTATGATGACGATTGGTTCTCAATTGGTATCTTGTGGAGAAGGTTGATTTTCACCCCTTTGTTCTTCATCTTAATAGATATATATTTAATTGGGGATAATTGGAAGATGATGAATTAGTCTCTGAAATCGAGCTTTATGCTGTTTACAACCTGTGCTCAAGATGTGTTGCAAGATGGTTATGCACAAAATTGCCCGTTGATTGATACTGTATTCATCTGTTGGCCGTGTCCTCCTTAGAGAGGGTACCTATGGATTCTTTGTTACCCGGCGGTCCCTCTCATAATGGAGTCAATGATGGCGGTGCATACAAGGTTGCTCAGGAAAGGTGTGATGAAGGTGGTGGAAGTTGGTATTTCTCCAGGAGGGAAATTGAAGAAAATTCTCCATCTAGGCTAGATGGGATTGATCTGAAAAAAGAAACTTATTTGCGAAAGTCTTATTGCACATTCCTACAAGATTTGGGTATGCGACTCAAAGTGTAAGTTCTGCATATAGTCTCTCTCAGTCCATTCCTTTTAGCCACAATTTACATTTTCTGGCCGTCGTAATAATTTAGCTGTTTATTACCTCATGCAATTTTCTAAATCATGTCTATAATATGTTGATGCCATACTTTGTTCAAGGAGGATAAGTTCTGGCCGTATCAGCTGTAGCGCTAAATTGTTTATTATTAAGTATTAACCTATGGTAGAGAATCCCAATTTATATAGAGGAGTGGATCGGTTGTTGCTGGATGTTGTGGTCAAATCTTTGCATCTTGCCTCTTGTTCTTTGACTCATGTTTTTTCTATATTTTGAAATTATGTTCCTGATAGGGCTGCTTAGCACCCAATTCCATACAATCCATCTGTTACGGAAATATAGAGCTGTTTGCAATAACATGTACCTACCTAGTGTTTGTAATCCCTTGATGTGTTCTTGTATAATTTCGTTTAAAAATTATCTGATGATTAAATGTTTGTAATGCAGGCCTCAGGTGACCATTGCTACTGCAATAATATTTTGTCATCGTTTCTTTCTTAGACATTCTCATACCAAGAATGATCGAAGGGTACGTGACCTTGTATACTTGTTATGTAGCCAGCTTTATGAAAATATTTGTAGAGACTTATATTTGACTTTGTGAAGTTCATTTTTCTCGCAGAACATTGCCACTGTCTGTATGTTTCTTGCTGGGAAGGTTGAGGAAACTCCTCGTCCTTTAAAAGATGTTATAGTTGTTTCTTATGAAATTATGCATAAGAAGGATCCTGCAGCAATTCAAAGGATCAAGCAAAAGGTATGTGGTCAGAAACATATGGTCCTGTGAACTGCAGCTTGGGGTTTTGAACCCCGGAAATGGCTAAATAGCTAACTGCGCACAATATTTTTTGAGGCTGTCAGGCCTAGTACAATATGAATATGTCAGTTTGATTTATGACGTATGGGATTCCTGAACATGCAGTATTTTGTTATTTACCGTGTTCTTATATATTTAATCTTGCCACCCATCTCTTTGACTCTCTTTTTTTTATCAATTATTATGCAGGAGGTGTATGAACAACAGAAGGAACTTATTTTAGTTTCAGAGAGGCTTGTTCTTGCAACTCTTGGTTTCGATCTTAACGTGCATCATCCGTATAAACCACTGGTTGACGCGATAAAGAAATTCGAGGTTGCTCAGAGTACACTAGCTCAAGTTGCATGGAATTTTGTAAATGATGGGTATGATTCATGCTTTGTTAGTTTCTACGATGGCCACCATGGTCATTTCCCTTCTCTTTTTGACCTGGGAGAGCGGCATGCAGGCTGCGGACTTCACTGTGCTTGCAGTTTAAGCCTCATCACATTGCAGCAGGTGCAATATTCTTATCTGCCAAGTTTCTCAAAGTAAAGCTCCCATCTGATGGTGAAAAGGTTTGGTGGCAGGAGTTTGATGTTACCCCTCGCCAACTGGAGGGTTGGTGTCTTACCTCCCTTCGAATAGAATGTAGACAGAATACATTAGTGTAATGTGTATTACTGTGTTTCTGCTGTAGGTTGATATCACTGTTAATTAAATATTCTAAACCTTTCCTATCCTTTAAAGAAGACGTGAATAAAAAGTAACGAAGAAGTTTATTTGCTGATTCAACTAGAATATGATCATATTTAGGTGAGCTTATAATCTACTATATCAAGAAAACTTTGTGCTCCAACCATTTTTTTCTAACTCAAGCTTTGAAAAAGCTCAGAACACCCTCTATTACTATTGTTGGCTACAGGAGAAATGTTGTCGAAGAACAATGATGTAATTGGTGTGTAGATAAGAATTTCCTATTAATTCACGGATTCACCGTTCTTTATTTTTTGCAGAGGTAAGTAATCAAATGTTGGAATTGTATGAGCAAAATAGAGCCCCGGCTGCTCAGGCTAGTGAAGCAGCAGGAAGTGCCGGTGTTGCTCAACGGCCACCAAAGAAAGCTTCTGGTGTCGATGACGAGCATGCTGCTGTAAGTAGTAATTCCGAAGGCGGGGGATCAAAAGCTGGGTCAGTGAGGTCTTCAGCGTCCGCTGGAGAAATTCATGTAATACCACCGCAAATTCGAAGTCCTGAAAACGAGTATAGAAGTGCTGAATTTATTGGTAATTCAGATAGAAATGGAGATGTTGGAATGAATGATCAGCATCACGGACGAGGGATGCCAGGTGACTCAGATAACATGGGGGAAAACCAGAACAAGTTGAGATTCAATGCAGATCCCCAAAGTGAAGAAGACCAAGAAAGGCCGGCTAGGAGAAGTGAAGAGCGGGAAGCAGGGGAGTTGAAGAACAAATACCATAGTCAATCTTTGGTCTACAAAGATGGTTTAGTTGTTCAATCACCTCAGGATGCCATAAAAAAGCTCGACAAGGAAAAGCTCAGGCACAATAGAAGCGGCGGAGAAGTTGGGTGAAATACCACTCGGAAGATGGATTATATGGATGAAGACGATCTTATAGAAAGAGAACTGGAAGATGGGATTGAATTGGTTTCTGAAAGTGAAAAATCCAAACATGAAAGAAGGCATCCTTTGCCCAAGACAGTAAACAAGCAGCACGATGATGGTCACTTTCAAGGAACGAAGGACCAAGAGTCGCATGGAGGAGATTCTGGCATCGTAGAGGAAGGTGAAGTAGATCCAGTTGATGGTGTACATAGTCAACATCCTTCCTCGAAACCCAACAATCGTAAGAGAAGAGCCGGGAGCTCTCCTGAAATATCCGCGGAGAAAAGGCAGAGGCAAGACTACGGATCACATCCTCACAACCACAACCACGACCATTCAGAAGATAGAAGTCGATTGGGGAGGCATGGTTTCTCGGAGCAAGAACATAAACGGCACCTGCAGGAGAATCATGTTTGAACGAGATTCGTTGTTCCTCCGAAGTTTGTGCCGACTTGAGTGCGTATGTTGTAGTTTGGTCCCCATTCGACCCCATGCTTATATTGCTAAATAGATACTCTGCTAGGCTTCCATTATGTCAGGTGTACATTTAATTTTGTTAATTATGGCTCTGCTTAAATTGTTAATGAGAATGGCTCCTATTCTTTTGCCTGCACTCAGTGATGAATGTTTGAGTTACTCTACGGACTATATTTTATTTTGATTCATCTGTCTCCTCTCATGTCTTTTATAACTTATTTCGGGATAAATACATTACTGGCTTTTATCTGTCTTCGCATTCTGCAACTTCTATTTAATATCTATTATTTCAATTTTTCAAGCACACTTCCTTTCCTTAATCAATTATCTTCCTAATATTATTTTCTATTAACTCCAATTCAAAATATTTATCATTTTTACTTTTCAAGATAAAATTTTACATTTGGTATTTATATTACTCTGCACGATATCGATCCAAGACACCATGCATCACCATTTTAATCTCACCCACAAAAAAAAGCAAGACACCATGCATCACCATTTTAATCTCACCCACAAAAAAAAAAAACAAAAAAAATCGAGAAAAAAATCAGCTTAATTATTATTCTGAAAATTGAATAGAACGTTGGCTTCCCATCCATGCAACTTCAAGTAGGCGTTGAGAGTATGCCGAGGCGTAAGTCCCAGTAAGCTAGAAGTCTTTAAATATTATCGCTCGCCTCTTCATGCGGTGGGTTAAGGATTCTCATAAGGAATCCCATCTTTGTATTAAAATGGTTAAAAGTAAAGCTATATTCTAGTCCCTTAATTGTCAATTGAAATACATGTCGCGATATGTAGGCGTTGAACAAATGCAAGTGTAAGTTTGTTTAATTTCCTTACTAATAGGAGCTGATTTGATTTGCTTGAGTTAGTCTCGATATGATTGTTTCATCAAACGGCTATTTGAGAAAGCCTATTTATTTGCTTTTAGTTACCACTACATCTAATCCTCAGAAGGCTATATATATAATGAGCCTAATATGATCATTAGTTTCACTTTCATCACTTCATCATCTTCTTAATTTGCCCAAGTGGTGTAGTGATTGAGGAGTATTATTGCACTTGCTTACACCTAACAAATGTATCAAATTCTTTAAATTCCAACATTTATTTTCTCAAATAATAATCAAACACATATTTACTAGTATTGGATTTAAGGGGAATGTCATCTGCTTGATGTTGCATTGCATGCAGTATATATAACAAGAAAATGATGAGTTTTCATTAATAAACATGTCCGGAGAAACTTCTCATGAGCAAGGATAGTGAGTTAGTGATCTTTGGTGATAATAAATTAAAATAACTCTCAACATTTTAATGATGTACATTTATTTTTTTTGTAATATCTAATGATGATCGGTATTGTGTATGGAGCTAGTATTATTTTCTCAACAAATAATTATATACATCATAAGTGACAAATCAATGAATGCCATGTAAACATATGTTATACACACTTGTAGTATAATCGTGTGACATGAAAGTGATGGAACTATAAATTTCCTTTTATCTTATTTATTGAATTTGGAGAAAGCGGAAACCATCGGGGAGCCAGTCCTAAAAATCGGATCGATACTCGCCGGTAAGGTTATCGCTTAGGTTTGGGAATAATTTTGGTCAGATCTGGAAATGGAACTGAACTAATAATGCATTAAATACCAGAAAGTTTCGATATATGACAAATATACTTATTCCGGATGAAATACCTGAGTGGGTTCAAAATACCCAATCAAGACAAAAAATATCCAAAATCGGACGAAATACCCAAAAATTTAATAGCATGAGACCCACACGAAACCGGACAAAGAGACCAGTATCCATCCGTTAAGCCTACGGTCGGTCCGATCAATTCTTTTTGCCACGCAACCAATCCGGACCGAGGCGAATGCGTTTCGGTCCAACTTTAGACGATATCCATTACCCGAACCAATAACAATAAGCCTGTACGTGTGATGATTAGTTGATTCTTTACGTAAACACTTCGCTGTCGGTCTCAAAATTGCTAAATCACGGGTCTCAAAATTTGATTTATTTATTATATCCTTACTACTTTTTATATAAATATTAGTATGAATCTATTTATAATAAAAAAATATATTTTCTATTTAAATACATACACTAATTAAATTATTAATGATTAGATAAAATCATTATTGAAAAGTACATATTCATATTTAAAAAAAAAATATTCAAATTATTACAGAAACTTATCACGTAGCTTTTCGCCAAGGAGAATTGACATGACATTAGCTTTAAAAACTAAAGAACTTGTATGTGATGGCTTTAAAACTAAATTACACGTTATACTGAGAATATTGTGCATTAAATCCAAAGTAACATTTTGTGATGGCATGTGAGGGTGAACTTTGGTAATGGGCGAGTCGATGATAATGCATTGGCGAAATGAGCTACATTAGTGTCACGCGGAAATAGACCACTGATCGATGTATCGATTTAAGGCATCCGTAGGCGCATCTTCATACGTTTCGAGCAAATATAAAATGACCTCATATCTAAATAAAAAAATATATTTGCTTCAAAAATATGTGTCGATAAATAAAAAAAGCGTGCCGTATATAGTGACTAGTATCGTATAAGTATCGTGGCAATTTACGCATCTACACAGCGAGCCCAGGCAGTGCCGATGGTCGTAATAATGGAAGAAAGTGAAAAGAGTAATCAAGAAGAAAATATCACAAAAGAGGCGTTGGTAGCGTGTAAATACTTGGGACCAATCGCACCTCCAACAAATCCATTCTCAGTGGCGCTGTCTTCCACTTTAAAATATTGTACACTTTCAAGTAAATGTTGAACATTATACGGAATGTCCAAAACACGTACTTTAATACATACAATTCAAGTGGTCGACTCTAATTTCACTTCACACAAATCTGACCGTGCGTGTAGCCATGCTTCTGAGTCAATATATCTCTGGTATTGATACGTATTCGCAATTTCCATCGTCTTTTACACTATGCCAATCAACGATAAATGGTCCGATAAATCACCTTATTTGATTGAAATATGGGAATGCCTTACCTGATGGCACTTGTGTTTCCATTGACTCGTTCCCTTGTCCTTGGTGTGAATCAAAAGTATTTTTACCTTGTTCAGGAATATTATTTTGTGGTCCACGACCTGGTACTTTAGGTGGGCGACCTTGACCTCGACCCCGTCCTACTTGATACTTTTTATCTACATACTCCCATGACGAAGGATCTCTTGTAGTAGAATCCTTCTTCGGACGACCCCTACGTCGTTTTATTGGTGGCTCGTTCAACTCAACATCATATGGAAATACCACCTCTTTTGCTTCACTCCACAAATCTCTGCGGCTTCCAAACCTTCCGTCTTTAACATGGTCGAATAACTCATCAATTTCATCATGGACCAAACTTTCTTCATCAAATGATTCCTCTTTAACTTTGGTCTCCATGTCTAGAGTTCTCCAGTAGTTGTGAATGATTGAAATAGGAATTCCAGAATTTGAATATTTAAACATTTCATGTACACAAGGCAAACCATGAGACTTTCTCAACATACACACACATGAATTTGGAGTGTTATCTAAAAGATGCACCTTCTTCGACTCACGATACAATATCGAAAGCTTCCAGGCTTTACGCTACAACATGAAATAATCGATCAAGCGCGCCTTGGAAAATGTCGACAACGTGATTGTTCAAATTTGATTTAATCTCAATGACCCTTATTTTAACACAAATGTGTCCTCTCCGATATAAAGTCATACGCGCCACATCGCGTTCGATGTACTCTTGTTGCGTACTCCAACTTTCCACTCTGCAATTTATCAAAATATTATTTAATAACATTGCATTCGACCGGAATCAACCAATATTATTTAATACATTTATTTCCCCACCACTTATACTATGTAACGAAATGAGAAACAAGACTTATACATCTACTTAAAATCTACTTCCTGTTATATCCCTCGTAATACTTCATATATGCTAGCAGAAATTTGTATCCATGTATACCTGTTCGTTGTGTAATTTCCGAAGTGTAAGTGATCGTCTGTCCATGCTGTTGCATTTTCATATTAATTCCAAAACGTACAAAATGATAGGCTTTGTCTTACCTATGAAAACAAATCAAATGCGTTGAAGGAAAAGTTGATAGTGGATGACGTTAGAAGTGTTGAAATGAAGTTGGATGCCTGAATTATCTACCCACGATACTGTTCCGTATTGTGTTTCTGTTAATTTATTCAGTTGAAAGAGTTAGATACGCTGCACGTGGTTTATGCTTTTGGGGATTGTTATAACACTTGCTACAGTGTTATGTATTCACTATCCTTTATGCCAAACCAAGGATCTGGATACTATGAAGACTCACTTAGTGGCCAGGATTAGGCAGAAGAAGTTGATGGTTATTTGGATGTGCCAATAGTCTCACATGAGAGCATGACTGTAATCCCCAGTGCCATACATAGGTCCCATAATATTAGGAGGCACAAAAGTGACCAAAAGTGAATCAGGCACCAAGAGCCCTGATATCATATACAAAGACTATTAATAATGAGATGAGCAGATAGTGACTCAAACAAATCGCTAGTTACATGTACAAGCGAAGAGAGAAGTAAGTACTTCAAAAGAAATCACATGCAATCAAAGTTTTTGTAGTTTCTGAAATATTGAATATTCTGTTGCCAGTAAAATTCTGGTCATTTTAAATAAATGGTTTCTGAACTAAGAAAAATTCATTAAAAATTGAGTAATACAAATAATACATATTCAAAAGCAGGGGGATGGACTCACCCAATTGGAGCAACGTCTAACAGAACGAATTTCAGCCTATTGTCGGTTCGAAACAACTCCAACATGCCTACATACACCCATATTATAGCGCTAGTGGGTCGGATGGAACATGCTAATGCTGCTAAAACCAAGAAAGGAAAAGTTGAAATCAGAAAGGCTAAAAGACAATAATCCTTAAAGATGCCGATTTATTTAATTATTTAAAATAAAAATATTTTATTAAGACAATTTAAGTTGAGTTGTATAATTTTTAAGGATAAAAAAAGTTATCGTCGATAGAAGAGAAAAAGAATATAGAAGATAAAATAAATTTCAATGCAAAAAGTTACACTCGTAAATAAAACAATTCTTATAATGAAACAATTTAACTTTGAAATAATTTTTTTAAATTGAGGCAGAGAAAGTATATCGAATATCGTCAGTCATGGTATTAAGTACTGTCTTCGTGATGGCACACTCAGTTGCCCAATTTCAATAACATCAATTTTATTATGTATTCTTAGTATGAACATTTTGACATATTTATATTATTTCACTGTAACTTGATCTCTATATACTCACTTAGATTTTAAATCAAACTTGGAATACAGATGGTCAACATATACAATTCTTAGTTTCTTACCATTCAATCTTTGTATCGGTCACAAAAATTCCAAGTTTAGTTTATTAAATTCAAGTAGTTTTTGGAGGTTATGGTGAAATAATATATTATCAAAAAAGAAGATATCCACTAATCTATATTATATAATGTATAAGGGGTGGATTGAAGGTTATAAGTAAAGCTAAATTAATGTATTTTATTTTATCCTCTGATAAATTTTTTTATTTTAATTTTCATATTAAGCTTCTTACGTGGTGTAGCAGATACAACAAGATAAATTAACCCGTAGCTACTACCCCATAAATATTATGCTACGTAATACTCATGAGTATCACCAGAAAATAAAAAGTTGTTTCCACAGTCCTCTATCTTTATTTTCTTGTTTATTAACTTTTTTCATCTTATTTCTTTTAGTTTTTTTTTTTAATTTATTTATTTTTTCATTATTATTTTATTATAAAAATAATAAAATAATTTACTACAATTTAAGGCGTACACATATAACTAGTAATACATAAAATTCATGTGCTAATTGAATAAGTGAACACTATATACATATTTAAAATAGTATTTTTAAGAGTAAAAATGACCGTTTTACTTTTGAATATAACTTTTCTCGATTACTACGGTTAAAAATATTAAATTATTCAAATTATGTATGAATGTCATAAAAATTATGACAAGGCGGCGTTTAATTTGAACTCAAATACTTTATAAAATTTGTTATATTATGTGAAATATATATCAACATATAATATTTTGAACTTAGGTTATAATATGTAGTAAATATGTATATCAACATATAATATTTTGAACTTACTTTATAATATGTAGTAATCATAAGTTATCAATTTTGTTGGTGGAGTTTTAAATAATTGTGACTACTGACAAAGAAAATTAGAGATGGAGGTAATATGCAATCTGTTAAAATCTAGTATGAATTATATTTGTGATTAATCACCAATTCATACATACAAGTATCCTCAACGATATAAATCGATCTAAAATCACATAATTATTCTTATATGAATACAAAATGCTTTACATGTGAAAAGGAAAGGTATGAGAATCGCCCGCCAATGATGCCCTCCCGCGTATCCCCTTCAAATGCTTTCTCGATTCAACGTGACGCCCAATTAAATTCTCTAGATTCGCCCGTCGGGAGGAGTTGAATCCAAAACTTGAAGCTTTCTTGGGGGTTTGATGAACAAATGGAAGAGAGAATGTTCTTCCAAATGAGAGGAGAGGCGGCCCATGTTGGATGAGGCAAGTTGTGATGTCGTGTCATGAAAAAAACCACTTGTCTCGTTCATATATACCAATTCCTAATTTAACTTAGATAAACTGACTAGTTAAGAAATCAGCTTAAGCTGGGTAAGCTTAATTAGATGGATTTGTAGCTAATTAAATAATGAGTCACTAGTGAGTTGTTCTATTTAATTAACTTAACAAGTCAATTAAAATACTAACAGTAAACTATCAAAAATAACTATCATTCATTAATTTCAATTACTTAATTAATTAAACTAGCAAAATTTAACCAATTAATGTTCATCGATATATATTTGACAAATATATATACCATATATATATATATATATATATATACTCTTTCTCATATATATATATTGAAATACATATCTCAATTACCGTCTTGTTTAATTTCGTACATGAAATATAATTCAAATAATCATTGTATGTGTGACCTTTACAGGCTCAAATAATAGTAAGTTGTATAATAATAATAATTTGACCAATTACAGCCAATATAATGAGATAATAGTAGATCCTTGATCTCATAACCCTTAAATTATCATGAGAACCCAGGCCCAGTAATATCTGATTCTTAAGGTGAGCCAGCTAAGTTTCATTAATCACGTTTAACCACTACGGTAAAATGAATTGATCTATGATGTCGCGATGGGCATAATAAAGGGAATCGTATTCATTGATTTTGACACAATCTTCATAATTTTATAGTTTGTCGGTTGAGTTTTAGAATAATTTTGACTATTGAGCAGAAAATTGAATTATCTTTAGAATGGATGTGAAATATTGTATTTGTAAATTTTAAATTTTGGTGATTGACTTTTAAATAATTTTAATTATTCAAAAAGAAAATCAATTAACCCTTTAGAGATGGAGTAGTACGATATTTTCATAATTTTTAAGTTTTGTTGGTTGAGCTTCAATCATGAAAGTTGAAGAATTTTTAAATTTTTGTTTTGAAAGCGTGTAAATTTGTTAACATTGATTGTCCGTATTGGAAGTAAGAGTATAAGTCAAAGTCATTATCACAGATTTAATGAAGAAAGCAGGAAAACACATTTGTATTGTTTTATGTTATCTGGTATTATATAATATAAGATATGAAAATATTTAAAGTATTAATATATTTAAAGTAATTTACTAAAAGCATTACTAACTTGTTATTCAAATCAATATTATGTATATAAATTAAAGTTTGTTAATTTATTCATTAAATTAATCTAGACAATCTTTCTGTGATGCATAAAAGTATTCAAATCATGTATGAATGACGTAATAATTATGACAAGTTGATGTTTTAATTTTGAACTCAAATACTTTATAAAATTTTGTAATATTATTATGTAAAATATGTATATCAACTTATAATATTTTCAACTTACTTTAGTGTTAATATGGTAATTTTGATTCAAACCAAACATGTATATCAATAATTAAGATAATAAAATTTATTAATTTTGACTATTGAAAAATCTCTTAGCTATGAAGGTAATAAGTATATATTAATAATAAGTTATCAATTTTGTTGGTAGAGTTTTAAATAATTATTGTTGTTGAAAAAAAAAATTGAGCGATCTTTTAAATGCGATGTCATTATTTAGTATTTATAAATTTTAAATTTTGAGTTGAGTTTTAAATAATTTTGTATTTAGAAAAGAAAAATTCATGAATATTTTAGAGATGAAGGTGGTAAAAGAAAATTCATGAATATTTTGAAGATGAAGGTGTGTCGGTCTTGTGAATTCTTTAGTTTGTGCATTGACTTTTAAATAATTTTTATTATTGAACAAAAAAATTGAACAATCTTTTAGAGATGGATGTGAAATTTAGTATTTATAAATTTTAAATTTTGGTTGTCGACTTTTAAATCATTTTAACTATTAAAAAGGAAAATCAATTAACTTTTTAGAGATGGGGATACTATGATGTTTTTATAATTTTTAAGTTTTGTTGGTTGAGAACTTAACAAATTTTGACTATTGAAAAAATTTAACTCTCTTTTAAAGATGGGTTTTGTATGTAGTATTCATAGTGGTTAAATTCTTAATAATTTTGATTATTGAAAATAAATCGAAGCAACCTTTAGATATTCATAATTTTAAATTTTTGTTGGTTGAGATTTAATAATTTTAATTTTAAATTTTTGCTGGTTGAGATTTAAATAATTTTAATTATTAAAAAGAAAATTTAACTATCTTCTAGAGATAAATTAGGCATGTAGTATTCATAACTTTTATATTTAAATGATTGAAAAATTATATTGGTTATTTAGTTAGATTTCTCAAATATATAGGGATCATTAATTTACTTAGATGATCATAATTATGCTAATGGAGTAATAATGTATTAGACAATGAATATATACAAATGTGTTAGATGATCATAATTATGTAGTATTCACATCTGAAATAGAAGAATTTGTATTTCTTGAAAAATCATGCTCGTATTGCGTAAATGATATACTTAACTTTTAACAATTTTCTAAAAATTATAATAACAATCAATTGTACATAAAAAAAAATATTGAAGTTCAAAATTTATAAAAGTCAACTAATAAAAAATCAAACTTGACAATGTTTAAGTAATGGGGGTTGTACCACAATAATATTGAAATTATAATTCTTAGAGAATATAATGTAAACATATGCGTATAATTTTCTCATCATCTTATTAACTTATTATATAGTCATTGTTTTCAAACCATGCGATTCATTTTTAAACTCAAAGAATGTATTAACACTACTAAGAAACGAATCTCGTTACGTGTGATTCTTAAAATCGATGAGTAGAAGCTTGTCTGAAAGTTGATTTTTTCTTAGTGAAATAATGATCTTTAATTTTTTATGTGATGACATATAAATTTTAACTGATAGGATATATTTTATTACTAATATATATGAAATAATAGTTACGAATAGTAAGCGATGTATAATGGTTTGTTTAGTTTTCAAAACTTCGTACTATTTTAATTATTATTATTAGATCTACTTTACTATAATAATTTAATTATATTTTATACATATATCATCTTGTATAAAGATGGAGAAATTTTGACGATTTAAGAATGAAAATTGAACTTTTAGATAATAAAGTTTAAAATATGTAGATAATATTTTCAACTTTTACGATTTCATAGTTTTAAGAATTTAAGTCGAAGATCGTCTACCTCCTTTGTGAGCACCATTTGGTGTCTTCTATTTTATAATACTAGTCAAATGTATGGTTGCACGTAAGTATTTATGTTTCAAACATTTAAATCGAGATAATAGATAAAGTAATTAACTATTTACATAAATTGATAAATTATACTTTTGATTTATATTATAATTCATTTTATTCATATTATATAATCCTTATAATTTTTAACAATATAATTTTAGTTGGATTTCATGTAATTTTATTTATTGTTAGATTACATCCTTTTCTCTTTTAATTAAAAATGCGTATGTTATTTTATTTATTTATTTAAGAAAATATTCTTACCGATTGATTAGTAGTATAAATTATTTATAGTTCTATTTATTGATTTTATTTTATGTCTCGCTTTTAACGTATTTTAATTGATGATTATTTCAGTAATATTTAGACAATCAGAATAATATCAAGACCTTTTATAGAAGTCTCGATTTAGCGAAAATACTTAAAGAAAAGTCATGCGTTAGATGTCGCTTGTTCGAATGTAAAATCTTTCCAGGATGAATTATATTAAAATCAATGGAATAAAGATGACATACCCCTTTTTAGAGCCCATGTCTTATCGATAATTTTTAATAAAAATTAAACGATAGTATATATGTGATTAATATTGCGATATAGAGCTTTTAGAATTTTGATATAAATAACAACTTTAATATAAAATATCACAAGAAGTCGTTCGAATAGAAGATGAAGAATGCAGATTTATGCGTGAATGTTAAATGACCGTAGATTATATCATATAATATACATGTAGTGATAAGAAAGGATACCGTAAATGAAATAATTAGCTGAACTTTGAGGAATAAAATGGGTCGGGTGACTCTGGATGATAATGCAAGTTCTGTGCTTTCTTCACATGCTGTTTAGGTCAATTAAATAACTATATTGGAAATCCCTAAATTCAATTCAGCATTTATCTGAAACATCGTACCCTTTTTGCACCAAGAATGAGCACAAAAAATAGAAAAGATGCCATTCACAACCAACATCGACCACGACTAAACCATGACCATGAGACATTACTTTAGTCTCCAAAAGAAGGTGAAAGTCAAGTATATAGAACTAAATGAGTTTATATATCATTCATTCAATTTTATTATGCAGAGCATCACAAACTACCTGAAGCATTGTAAAGAATATAGCAGTAGATGAGGACATTTTAAAACTAGACTAAACTCTTGTATAAAAACACTTGGACGTGAAAGAGGAAAAGGAAACCAATTGTAGATAGAGTATGTAACTTACTTGCCTGCAATCAACCTCTGTGGTAATGCATTATAGCATTTCTGTAAGTATCAGTTCGCACACGATCCTGCATTAAAGTCAGATATTAGCACATCTAAGCATGCTCAAGGAACACATGCATTCTACCCTATAAGAATTGTTTCAAGAGTAACATAGTATCAAAGATGAAATTAATAAAATGGGGTTTTGCTGGTCAATATGACAAAGTGAAAAAACAAACTTTTTCTAAACAATCAACTATTAGTACTACCAAAGATGAGACATTTAAAATGAGGTTTTCCTACTCAATATGACAAAGTAAAAAGAACAGAAACTTCTACTAAACAATCAACTATTGCATGTACTGATCTTGAGACCTTCTTGGGACCTTCTTTTTAGCTATCCTCCGGTCCTCCTTAGAATTGATATCTAACAATACATGTTAATAAGCTGATCAGTGCAATTTAGTGATCTGGTATTTTTTACCGTTTTGTCAATTTGATTAGTGCATGCTATTTGATACTTTGGTGTTGATGATTTTAGGTATAAGTGATTTATATGTCCATGTTGCCGTGGATAATGAGGCAGCGAAAAACCTATACAAGAAAAGCGGATTTATTTACGAGAGTGATGAGCCTGCATGGCAAGCCAGGTATCTCGATCGGCCTAGAAGAATTCTATTGTGGATGGGTCTCCCTACCACATACAGCTTGTAAAGCCGTCATGATTTTGAAGAAAGCAATCAAAAAAGGGTTGTAGATTTGGTAGTCTTCTGTTGTTGTGAACATATGCATACCAAGATCAAGATAGCTTCTTCTGCTATTTATTTATTTGTTTCCTCTTTCTATTGCTCTACATTGCTAGTGTAATTATGTAACCTTTAACCTGTAAATCCTTTAAACTATACACAAGTTTATAGAAAAAACTGATGTTCGAACGGTGAGTCCTAATGGATGAGATTCATTAGATCTCTGCAAGTGCTAGAATGGTGGTGATTTGCTGGAGTTCGTTTCGGAATGTCGAAAATAAGAAATGTTCAGCAATGTAGAAAGAAATCATATTATAAGTTATGTTAGCCAAACAATTTTTTAATTGTGTTAATTAGCGATGAATAGTACGATTACAAAGTATCGATTACATAGTATTGCAAATTATGAATATATAAATTTATAACTAAAGACAGTTAAAGTAAGTGTTACAAAAAATGTAGAGTAAGTGCTCCAAAGAATATAATGTAGAGTATAGTTATGAAGGAAGGCAGATTAAGTATCTTGAAAAGCAGGCTATTAGTCGTTAGCGTATTAGCCAAGCAATTAACAATTTATTTTTATAAGTTGTATTGTCATTATAATTAAATAAATAATCTTAGCCCTGAGGACTTTCGTTAAGTAGATACATATTCACAAAATTAAAAGCTAGAAACGTAGGCGATAACGTTGTTTTTGGTATAAGGAAAGCAGCGTAACTTGTGATCTTTTCTGCATGTTTTCTTGGTGACATGCATAGGAACTTTGCACGGAACACCAAGGGGATAACATTGTTTTTGTATAAGGAAGCACGACGCAATCAAACATTTTAATCTTCTTTGACCCCGGTGTTTCAAGCTGCCTGCTACGATGGGTCTCCAAATGGTACCCATACAATCCTTTCCAATGGCAATTGATGAAGGTAACCAAAATCTCGTTGCTTCCATTTTGAGGGCTCCCAATTCTTAAGCCTCTAAGATAATGACCCATACCACTTCTTGTGGTCGATCGGAATATATTGTGAATGGATACAAGGTTGACTTTGAACTTCTTAACCCATGATAATCCCCAGTTGTCATAATCTTCCAAGATCCAAAGGTCGACGGCTCTTTCTTCAACAATTGAATGGCAGAAACACAGTTGTCCATCTTTAGCTGTGAGTTGCATGTAGCTTTCATGAGTATCAAAATCACATGTAGTTGTGGCAGATATCAAATTGCCTCCATTATTACCCCCTCTTGCTACAGGAGGATGGGGCAAAGAGTACAACTCTTGAGTTTCAATCTTGAACACCACCACCATCTTGGAGCAAAGATAAGGATAAGAGGAATGCGCAATCCAATGCAGAGCATCACCCACAATTACTCCAGGGTACCAACTACTAGGACGACTATCTAAACAAGACTTTGTCATATCTAGTTTTCTCCACACGCTCTCAGACAAGTCGAACATGTAGTACACATCATTTATGTTCGAATTGGACACATCAACATAGAGTAGCTTGTATCGACCTTGGAAGCGATCGAAGAAGAAACCACAAATATATCCATTCAAGCTTGGAGTTGAGATGTCTCTATTTTCCCCGGTGATAGGGTTGACAATAAAGCAACCTTTTTCGAAACTGCTCCAAGAAGCCAGTAAACCTCCACACGAACCCCACATAGTACAATTTATTTCAGCAATGATACGATCAGACACCAAATCCATACATTTTGTTTTCCTGGTACAATCCACAGTACTCAATTGAGCCTTGCTATGACATCCATCAAGATATACAGATTGGACGCGACATAGATAGGATCGGCTCTGCTAGATGTAAGTCTACGAATAAAAGGCGAGGATATCAAATTCCATAGAGTGGACACAGTAGTACAACAACATCCGCAGGAACTCGAACTAATATCTCAATCAGAATATCTTCGGTAGCTTACTTAAGAGAGTTGAGGAACGAGTATGGGAAAATCCTAGTATGTTCATTATTATAAACTCGTTTGGGAATTGTATCAGAAACAACTTTTGATCTTAGTAGTTAATCTCTGAATCCATAGCCATGTACTGATCTTGAGACGTTCTTTCTGGAGACATCTCTTGGTTGGTTCGGACAACTAGTGCTCTTGAGATCTTCTTTCTTATAAGGGCAAGTGTAATTAATCAAAATACAATTTGAATACTAATAACAACCTTGTAAATTAGTGCTGGTTTGTGTACTATCTTATTTCTAGTTTGATAAGCAGTAGTATGTACTTTGTCTTTATAGTGTACTTTGTCATCTTCTTAGATTCTTAGTCGGCTTAATAACATACGGATTCGAATTGGAATAAGATACATATAACATATGTTATATAACTGACGGCTATTCTATCGCTAGGATGTTTTCGGGTTACATTAAATTTTTATGTATCAGAGTTGCTATTAGATAATTTTTAATTGAGTGGCAAAGTATCTTAACTAATTAATTAAATATAATTAACTCTTAGTTATATTCAGAAATAATTAGTGTAGTTAAATTAGAAATATTTTTTAATTTTTATGAATTTCGAATTTTGTGGCCAAATATTTATATCGATTTCGTTTCATCGATTAAAATTGATTTAGCTATAAAAAAAATGTTCTGAGTATACTTGGACAGTTGGACGTCGTCTTGCACGTTTGTGTGCTGTAAAAAGATTAAACAAACACGTCCCTCGAGCTGACAATATCTGTAGGAATAGTAAGCTTTTAATGAAATAATAATTTTCTGGCAATAAGCTTCACCAGCTACTACTGAGCACTTGAGGGCCATTCATTTCTGCTTTGGCCGTATTATTTGGGTGTGTGTATAACAACTCAGAGTCCCCCCTTCTCACCCATTGAAACAGGGTGGGACGATAAGCACACCGAACAGTAAAATTTAAGTGAAATTATGGTGATGGTCCTGGAATGAGGATCGTATGTTATGCGATCGGTGGGGTGAGGATCGTGTAGAGGTGCATGATCATCTATGCCACATGATCCTCCACCCTTAGATCGTGGAGAATACACAATCCTTCAACCAGTAATGATTAGCCAATGATTGTCCTTTATTATCTTTTTAACATTTAAGTACTTATTTTTCTTAATTGTCGTTTTAATGCGAAAAATTTATTTATTTTAGTTGTCGTTTAAGCGTAATAAATAGCAATTTTATATTTTGAATATATTTTTGACTAATTTTATAACAATTAACAAGCTAATACGTCATGTGTTTGATTGAGTTGTCATTCACGTAATTTTTGATACGTTTTGGCTTCTTTATATTTTTCTTAATCCATGTGCAAATGACTAAAATGACAACTAAAAAAAGGAAGGGAGTAGTAATTAGAATTTAATTTTATAATTCTAATTTGCATGTTGAATACATAAATGTGATATATTCAATTTATACATTTCAAGTAAAAGAAATAATGATAATGTGTTACACAATGCGGATACACCGCGAGGTGCTACTAGATATGATTCTAATTTTCATTATTAATTGTATTCGCCAACTTATTTAATTTTTATATATCATTTGTTTAATATTTAATTATAATTTTAATATTAATTGTGTTTAACTAGCAATTAATAATTCAACACCATTTATAAATATTGTACTTCATAAATAAATATTTTCAAATTAGAATATAATAAGAGGATCGTGTAGCACTATTTAAAATAAATAAAACAAAAATGGATCATGTTGGAGCACGATGATCTTGCTCTCACGGATCGCCCCATACACAATACTAATACATAAAAAGATAAAAGGATCATGTTGAGAGCACGATCCCTCCATTCATGGATCATGTTGAGCACAAGCCATATGCAGAACAATTAAGTAATTTCATGACAAAAAATGTTACTGTTTTCCGTGTGCACATTGAAACTCACCCCACCCCACCCCCACCCCCACCCTTACCCTTCTCCCGTAAACCCTCCCCATTGAATCTCTAGTCTCTTCTATGATGCATGTTTGTAATTTTCTAAAGCATTTTAAGGTTGATAGTTGTACATCTTCACATCTTTCATAATCACGAGTAATAAAAGTTTTGAGCTTTCAGCGATGCCACGTCTGTGGCTTAAAGCGTAAATTATATACAATAATGTACCCCAGTGAAAATTATAAAATTTGATATTTCAAAAATATAGAATTGAAGCGAATCTAACAGATCATAATTCACAGTCAAAGTTTATAAAAGTTTGGCTAATAAATGAAATGTGACATACTTTTTTGGGATGGAGGGAATAAAAAAACTTTGAAACAAAGAGAAATTTGTTAAAGAGAATAATGACTCTTGTATTCCAATAATAATATTTTTACACAATATATACATCATTAACCTAACGGGCCATATCTATACTATGGAATAATACAAAAATACAATCATCTATTTATTATCTTTATTGACCTTGCGCCGAGTTGGCGCGTCTGAGTGAATGCAACATGCAACAGTGTTGTCGTCAGGTGGTTTGGTGAGCAAATGCAAATTTGGAGGCGAGTCGAGACGTGGCGTAAATGATCATTAGTGTCGTCGCGTAAAATAGCGATCAAGCCCGATATGTTTGGCGCTCACCGGATTCGCTAGCTAAATCAGCCTTCGGCCCGGCTATCATAGAATACAGAAGCTTGGCCAGGCTGCGACACCTAAATCTTTCAACAAACCTTTCAACCATTTCAGCTCACATGTCACCTTAGCTAAAGCTCGATACTCGTGAGAAGAGGAAAGAATCACAGAGTATCCTATTTATCGACTTCCGTGAGGCGGTGAAAAACCAGATCACGATCCACCAGTAACAGGCGTACCAAATGCGAGGACATCTTTGCCCAATCACGAATTAAACTCCGTCAGGAGAGCTGCGAATCCGCAGGTTTCGCCCGGTAATCTGCTTGGTGAGCGATGCGCCCCTACGAGATATTGAACCACCGCCAGGCGGTATGATGATATCTTCGCCGGTTACTGTAAAAGCGAGACAAACCCATTGCAGAAAAACACACAAATCACGGTCAGTAAAAGCCAAATCGTGATCGGCCTACCAAGCGCCCTATATTTGCCACCATCGGCCAGAGAAAGCGGGGCGGTAAAGCCCACCGCCGATGGTTCTGCTATCCGGGGAAACCTTGACGGTTTTGCCGTGATCCCCGATTAAAATAATATCAAAAGCGTACTTCGGCCAGAGAAAAATACGCCGGTGCTTAGATGCGACTTGATACCCAAAAATATTTCCAACTTACCCGAATCCTTCATTTTTGAAACACGGCAAATGTTAGCGAAAGTGAAATTTAGCAATTATTACTGAAATAATTAGATAGTCCATAAGCCAAAACATTCAACCGGACCGTGATAGCGGTAAATGCATGAGAATAGTCGATGAAGCGCCTGAAAACCATATTTACCTGGCGCTTCGTCAATTTAGCAAACCATTCGCCGAACTCTTTGAAACCATCTGACGACTTACAGTGCTGCCTTGGCAGTTAGGCTTAAGCACAGAATCCGGGAATCTCGCGTATAGACTTCTACGCGAATCCCAAATGCGAGAAAGGCATTATGCGTCATCGATCATGATTCGATCTTTTCGCGGTTGCGGCAATGAAATGTTGACGTCGCCATTTTTGCAAGCGGGCAAATGTATCACGAATTAATCAATGCCTTCTACTTGATGATTCCGAACACAACCAACCGGAGCTTTATACCGCTCAATCGTCCATCCGGTCGATGCCCGGTTTATAGATCCATCGACTATCGAATCATCTTGTTTTCGGAAGCTCATCATGGAACTCCAATGTTAAGCGTGCTTGACACAGGAGTAATTCTAGGATGGGTGACGCTGGGAAAGTTTCTCGATAAAACACTTGAGTGAGGGTTAAGCGTCTTTGGAAAAGACTCGTGGTGGTTTTGTGAGGTCGATCATCAAATCTAATAACGCGCCGACCAGTGCGCCCAATCCGGTAATTACAAGCGAGTCGATTTTGCGAAATAATTTCATCATCCGGGTTATATAAGGGGGGTTCGGTTCGGTGGTGGTGGGGCGGATACTATAGCAGAATGTCTGTCTCGGTATTAGGAGGTATATTTGGCCATCGGGAATTGGTCGGGTGTCGGGCGGTGGGTCGGCGATCGAATCGGTGTGAGTTAGTGGTGGGCGTCGGATTTAATATTTAGATGGAGAGCTAGGGTTTTTCTTTTAAAGACACGTATCTGTGTTAAAATAATGACTCTTGTATTAGAATAATAATATTTCTGTGATATATAAATCATTAACTACTTGATCCCACATGCTCATGCTATGGAATAATAATAATACAAAAATATAATCATACACTATTATCTTATTTAACAAAATTAAACGACAACTTCATGAAAAAAAGTAATATTATTATTGTTCTTAAATGTGTATAGGTGTATGCAGTTAAATTCGGTTCGATTTGAACAATTGGAACCCGAACCTATTTTTGTTGGAAATCGGTGAATATTGGTTTTTAATAATTATGTCCGTTATGACGATTGTTGTATGATTCATTTTACTAGTTCAATTAAATGAGATTACTAAAACTAAGTGTTTAATAATAGTAATTGTAATTATGATGCAGTTACCATTGATAATCTGGGGATTTTTCTTGGGATTATTAGATGCAAATGCATGTGGTTATAATAATAATGGTCAATTATATTCATTCTGTTCTATTATCGAGCCTAGAAGGTCCACTGTCTGTCTGATGATGTTGAATTATTTTCGTATGAAATTAAAGAGTACTTGCTTAAATTTAGAGTTAGATTTATGTCATCAAATATTCACAATTGAAATTTTACATTAACATTGTAAAATATAAATTGTTTGAATCGAATTAATTAACTAGTTGGTTGAATTAATTCAATAGTTGAATTGAGCTTGTTAATAACTTGTTGCGTATTTTGCCAAGTTAGTTTAAATTCTTAATTAGAATTAGATTAAGCTATTGATTTGGGTTTAAGTTAAATAATAAAACTCTATATATATGGGGTTTTATTAGTTTTTATTAGACAACAAAAACCAAAACCCAGCCTCACTCCCCCGATGAAATCAGCCCTACCGGCAGGTGGCCAGGTATAGTGAAGAATTGTAATTCTTGACTTGATTTTTTACATCGATCTACCGCGCGTTCCTATGAGCTTCAGTATTGAATTCAACTCCTCCACGATGAGGATCGGCCTTCTGAGCATTGCCAATTTGTGGTGCTCAAATTGGAATTCAAATGAGTTTTGTGAAATGTTGTTGAGTAATTCGGCCTAGCTACTGTATCTTCTCTTTTGTTCTTATTGTAACCTGTTTTTAGATCACAGTGATTATAACAATTAATTGATCTGATATGTTATTTGTTTAAAGTTTTTATTAAATAATGCATAATTTTCATCAATTTCATGATTCTCAAAGGCGAACTGCATCGGTTCGGTTACCGTCATATTGTTTTGATTCGGTTCGGTTTTGAGCCAATTTTTAGTCTATCGTTTGAGCTCAAAATTAAGTCTTAACACTAGATATAATCCATGTAATTCCTAATAAATTCCTTGGATACACATTGAATACACAATGAATACAAATACCACTACAAATCATTACATATGTTTTATTTCTTATATTATTAACTTTAAAAGATTTTACATTACATTATATCAATAATAAATAAAGTTAAATCAAATTTCTCTCATAAAATATACACATGCAAATATTACAATATCTTAAAAATATAATAAATGAAAGTAAGAAATCTATATTAAATTTAGATATCGATTACATTGAATTAAAAGTTGAACCTAATTCATTCGGTTTCGCCAGGACAATCGATTGATTATGATTGATTCACGAAATTTTGTTATTTTCGGTAGGTTTGAGATATTGTGCACACCACCCTAGAATTTTACATGCTCGTCTTATGCACTAACAACATCAAACTCAAAAAAATCTTACCGCAATCTCAAATCCTCGAACATCAGAAGCAATGAGCTTACCAGTATATTGAAATCGATTGAGTTCACACTTTTAGAAGCGTCAGGCTAATCTTCATCGAGTTCCGGACATGAAACAACGTAAAACTCGACCTCTTGAATCTTCTCGAACTCAATATTGCGAAAATCGACCCAAATGCTCACTGCGCCCAAAACAAAGAATTCCCAAAAACTTCATTACAGCAATATATTTGTACTATGTTTGTGTTTTAAATTATTAAATGCATTAATGGTACAAACTTGTTTCAACCACGATGAACATTGACAAGCTCTTGAAATTGCATAAAATCACCTTTGGGTAATTATTGCTACTGTTTCTTATTTATTCCCAAAAAGATTCTTCATGTTTCAAATATTTTATATATGTTGTTTTTAATATTTGGGTAATTATTTATTTTGTGTCAATTGTTAATATATATGTTGTATAACTCTTTAGTTTTATGCTTAGTTCTTCCGTTTGTCCCAAAAAGAATATTCGAGTTTGAATTTTGATGGTTAGCTTGTAAATTTTGAAATCTGAGTATTTTTATGTATGTTATTTAATATTTGATGAAGAAGATCTGAAAAAGATAGTATTTTAATGTTAACATTATCATTTTGATTCAACTAAAAGTTTTATTATCAGTAAGGTTAAAAAGTTTGTTAATTTTGACCGTCGAGAATCGAAGTGGGCAATCTTGTTGTGATGGAGGTTGTATTTATTTGTTTCCATATTATTTAGGCGAACTATATATTATGTGTGAAACGTGCTTTGATATTGAATGGGCATTTGTGGGAATGGCAAAAAATTATCGAGTTTACTTAGCCCTTGTCTTTTTTCTTGAACTTTATAAAGTTCCTTCACTTTTCAATCTTGATAAAATCCCACAGTTGTGATAAGATGTTCACTTATTTATAATAAATTCATACGTTTTTTTTGGCAATGTTGCTCTATACATTCAGCGTTATTTGTCTCGGTGTGTGGCCGTGAGCAATTAGAGGTGGCTTGATTTTGTAATATTTGGTATAGAACTATAGAAGGTTAAAAAGTGAAACATGTGGTGAAGAATATGGAATGGGTTATTATTCTTGTGCATAAATGAGCCATTCATTCTTGCATATCACATAGACGGGTTTATGTAGTTTGATAAGTGATGAGTACCGCTGAAGACTTCCGAAAAGCATCCTCAGCGGCTGAGGGAAGTGCCGCAGATATACCCGATGGCTATTTACGCAGGTATAGTTCACTTGGGTACTCCCCTGACTACTAACTCCTTTCTGTCCAAATCAAAGTATAAATGATCCATGATAATGTGGTTGCTTTGGATTAATTAAAAGTGTAAAAGAGCGTTAGAGATTCGAAGGCGGGACTTGTTCTTGAGTGAAGTGATCCAATGAGATGAGATGAAGAAATCGGCCGGTGAGATCACTTTGAGAGGTTGTTAAATTTGTGTGAGTTAATTAGATAGCGTGTAGCATTCTCGTTTGTACACATGTATATCAAATGTAAAAAGATATGAGATCATTTTATAATATCAAATATATCAATATGAATTTTCCCCCATCTTTTTCGATTTCCTAATTTTATGCGTATGAACCTAGTTCATAATCGTTCGATTCTGCTTTCAATTAACACTTAATTTCAGAGAATTGATCGATTTTTTCATGGTATGAGCATAAGGATTAAATATCCAATTGCTAAATAAAAATGGCGTATTTACCAAATCAAAATCAACAAAATGTTCAAAATGTTGATCAAACTCATGTTGGGTAGAGGCTATGAAAGTATGATTCGAATATATCAAATATATCGATATGAATTTTTCCTATAATTTTTCTCGGTTTTCCCCGATTTTATGCATATAGACCCTAATTCATAATCGTTCGATTTACTTTCAGTGCTTAATTTGAGGTGGTCGATTTTTCGTAAGGTATCGAGCATAAGGATTGATCTCCGGTACCTTTAAATAAAAATATGTTATTTACCGTATCAAAGGCCAACAAAATGTTCAAAATGTTGATCGAACTCGAAGCGAAGTTAATCTTACATAAATCAAACCTGTGATCCTTTGTATTTACATTATTTATATCATTACAACTTAGTTCTAGTGTGTGATCCTTTTAATTAAAATGCCTCCCTACTTTTTTATAGTTGTCGGTTTAAGCATAATTAATATTTTTGGTTGTCTTGCTTGATGTTTGGGTACCATGGACTTTGTGCCTCTTAATTTTACGAAATTCAATTTTCTCTCTTTTGGCGGATACTATTATGGGACTGTGTATGGCATTGGTACTTAGCACAGGATTTACAATCATGCTCTTTACGTTAACGCCATTCTCGGGGAAGTGCCATGAAACTGCGGTGGTGTTTTTCCTACTTGCAATAAATATACTGTTACGA
Source organism: Lithospermum erythrorhizon (assembly GCA_019722365.1). Taxonomy (NCBI): domain Eukaryota; kingdom Viridiplantae; phylum Streptophyta; class Magnoliopsida; order Boraginales; family Boraginaceae; genus Lithospermum; species Lithospermum erythrorhizon. The sequence continues at coordinate 130,518 of JADFUC010002248.1, read as the reverse complement.
GTATAGTTCACCGGGCATCCTGACTACTAAGTCCTTTCTTTTCAAATCAAAGTATAAATGATCCATGATGATGTGGTTGCTTTGCATTAATTAAATAGTCTTAAAAGAAAGGCATTGCAGGGGATTAGAAGGCGGGACACATTTCTTCAGTCGAGTGATCAACCGGATGAGATGAAGAGAGAATCGGCAGTGAGATCAACTTTGAGAGGTTGTTAGAATTTGTGTGATTAATTGAATAACGTGAAGTATTCTCATTTGTACATGTATATATCAAATGTAAAAGATATGAGATCATTTTATAATATCAAATATAGCCGATATGAATTTTCCATATCTTTTCTCAATTTTCCCCAATTTTATGCGTATAGACCTAGTTCATGTCGTTAGATTGCTCAATTAACACTTAATTTCATGGATGTTCGATTTTCATGGTATCGGAAGGATGAGATTGAATATCCATTTGCTAAATTACATAAAATGGTGTATTTACGAAATCAAAATCAACAAAATGTTGGTGAGCTTCGAGAAAGCTTGAGGGGTAATGCTTCACAAATCAAACTTTGATGATCCTTTGTATTTACATTGTTCGGATCATTCTAGCTTAGTTCTAGTGTCGATTTCTTCCAGATAAGACGAAACTATGTCTAAATGGAGTAAGAGCTATGAAAGTAGCTTTGGAAGCTCGAGATAAGTTTGGATTTGTGAATGGTGAAATAGAGGTTCGAGCTAGATGAACTTACATATAAACAATGGAAAAGTTAATTCCTGGCTGATTTCATGGAATAGATCACTCTATACACGGCAATAGAGTAGAGGTTGTTACATTTACCGAAAATACCGCAGACTTGTGGAATGAGTTTAAAGAACAATTTGGAGGAAGTAATGGACCTCGTGTTTGAATTAGAAGGAGTATACTCGTTGAAGCAGAAGGGGATTACATTGTGAGTTTACTATAATAAGATCAAGCATTTATAGGATGAGGTGATTCACTATTTAGTTTGTTCGATTATTTTTAAGTCGTGTAACATCTCTTAACAAGCCTTGTTGCCGTATTTTGGCGGGAGTAATTGACTATTGAGTTATACATAGATGCTTACTCTGGGGTTGTAAGCATGATCTTCTGAGGTAAAAGGATAATTTATATTTTAATGAAATAAAAAAAATAAATCCGCCCAAAATTCGCCCAAACCCAAATCAAAATCCACAAATCAGTTTTCCATTCATTCTCCATGTCTAATTTCGGTCCCCCACTAAATCAGTTTCCTCCAAATCCACAAATCGATAATTGTTTCCTAATTTGTGTCGTTTCCTAAACCACAAAAAAGCCACAAGCCTCAAAATTTGTAAAAACAAAATTGAAGAGAATTAGAGGAGAATTTGAGGACAAATCACCATAAAACTAATTTGCAAATAAAGAAGTTGGAAAGATTGAAGAAAAATGAAGAAGACAACCAAATCATGGAAGGGTTTTTTCCATTTACTAAAATTTCACTATTTTAGGTATTTATCATGTTGCGTGACCATATATTTATTACAGTTTTTACCATTAAAGTATTGTGTTGTTGGTTTTATAATCTTATGTTGAATGGGTTTGATATCTTATGTTGAATAGTTTTTTAGAATTAAGTATTGTGTTGTTAGAATTATTTTTTAGAATTAAATTATTGTGTGATTTTATAATACTATATGGGTTTGTTCGTACTATTAATAAAAGAATATCATGAAATTGAATCATATATTGGTTTCAATATTTCATTTAAAGTAATTCTTCGTGTTGTTATATTGCGTACCCGTATATTGCCAATGGGTCACATGTCACGCATGTTTACCATGCTCGTGGTATCAGATTCATCCAGTGAAATCTGCACAAGTGGTATCTTTGTTAATTATTAGATTTCCGTGTATATAAATAATAGAACCATTAATACCTTTTTTCGAATTTGAGTTTACCAAAGTATATTTGAATTCCGGGGAGTTTTGGGATCAATGATGATGAATAATTAAGTAAAATTATATTGAATTATAATAAAATAAAAAAGGTAAAACCGAATTAGATAAAATTAGGCAACAAATCCAAGTAAAATATATTGTGCATGCTATAATTAATAGGCGTGGGATGCTTTTTTTATATAAAAATGGCAACAACAAAAAACAATTCCACAAATGCAAAGAAAGTGAAGCGTGACGTACTTTGTATAAAGAGAATCTGGTGAAATTAAAGCTGTGGTAATGCAAGACGGAATACTAAATCAAAACACAAGCAGCGCTAACGAGATAGAATAAAACTTCTGCGAGCGAGAGAGTTATTGGAATTGTAGATTTGATGAATAGAGTTAAGCACATGACTAGTTTACAAGCGAAAAATAATCCCATGATGATGAATAATTAGAAAAATGTATAAATTAGTTTTACAAGTAAAATTATGAATCATCTAAAACCTAATATAAACTAAAAGGAAAGAAAATAAAGAATGCATTAAAAAAAGAAATAAAATTCAAAATTACGAAAAAATTTAAAAATAAAGAGATTAATTGTGTATCTTTCTGATTATGGAAAAATGCTAAAAAATCAATCTCAAAAATGCCCACTATTCAATCTTAGCCATTAGATCCAAATCGATAGCCAAAATACTAAAAATAGCGTCCCAATTGTAGCGTCCAAAGAAAAAGCAGCAAAGGCATAATGTTTGAATATTGTATTAAAAGCCGTCAAAACAACGTAAAACTATGGCTAATCAAAAAAAAAAAAAGGTAAAAAACTCAAACCATTGAACATGTCCAATGATTCTCACACTTTGATCTCTAAATATTGTTGATTGTTTGACCCTCAATAGCAATTAAGACATACAAAATCAATCCTCATCAATGTCGATGAGTTGATAATCAGTACAGTAGTTAACATGAGGAACCTGCGAAAACAACGCTAGAGTAGTATCTAGGACTACAATGAACAAGCATTTCAATTTGAACACTATAAAGTAAATAATTCTACTCATGGTCATATTGCCACAAATCAGTAAATAAACAGTTAGCCTGAAGAGTGATTAAACATGCAAAATACACTTACTTTGCTCTAAACAATCACTCAACAATAACTAATCATAATCCATTTAACTTAAACTCAACAAAACATCACCTCAATTTTCTTGAAAACCAAACACTATCCGCTAAAACTTGTAAAAACACCAAATTAACAAAAATCCAACCTTTAAAAACTTGAGATCATAAAAAAAATATCCCTATAAAATCTTTAAAAAGAATCCTCTCAAACTATACCAAACTTATCATCTAATTAGAGATATTCACAGATGTATTTCTTAGTTATGTATATCTACCAAGTATTTTGAAATTTTAAGTCAACTTTTACAAAATTGGGTAAATATATCGATCTTTAGGGACCTTGAACCACCAACAGTTTGCTCCTAATACAGTTTCATTCCCCTGACCCCTATATCCGTCAGATTAATAAGCTAATAAGATTGTGAAGCCAATGATGTCTTGATATAAATCCAATTTTTAAAATTTGGATAAAATATTTCTGATTGAGATTCAGCTTTATTCAAATAAAAAATCAAAATTTCGCTTAGATTTTGGTGGCCAATTACTTCATATTGTTCGGTTATTAAATGGTTAGTTTATTTTCGTCATGGATTTCGGAATGATAAAAATAAGAAATGTTTCGAATATTATAGAAATATTTAATAGCAATCTGAAATCTTAGGCTTCAAAGATAAGTTGTATATACTAAAAACTATTTTCATAAACATAAATATTATAACAAATTTAAATATTCAACCTCATTAACTAAATTATAAATAAAAGAAAATATTTTTAAATCAATGTTATACTCGCTCCGTTTCAATTTACTTGATCAAGGAGTTAAAAAATATTTTATTAAGGGCTTGAATAATATTACTAATATATCCTAAAAAGTAATTTATCAAAAATCACTTTAGTTGAATATGAAGATAAAAAGTATTTTATGAAGTGATAAAAGTGAAAAAATTAAAATAAAATTTCATTGAAATCATATATGATCAAGTAAAAAGGAAATAAAAGTTTTTACTATATGATCAAATAAATTGAAATTGAGAGAGTATAATTTAAAATGGTTAAAATACATTTTTACCAAAAATTTGGACTTTTAAATAAAATATTTTCATAATTAGTAATATTTGAAAAAATATCTAAAAAATTGACAATTGAAATTATCTCGTACGTCGAATTTTTTTTGACTCATTATATATTAAGACTTATATGTAGTTGAAGATATAGTATCAAAACAAGAAATTTTAATCTTAATCTACTAAATCTCAAAATAATCCACAACAATATATACAATATTTATCTCCTAGTAAGACATGCTATATTATCTAACAAAAGTTGAAAACTTCATGTAGTTTCTTTGAAAACAAAGTAATTTACAAATTACGCTAATGTTTCGTTTCTATAAATTCAAAAATAGAAACTCCAAATTAAATCTACTTCAAACAAAAATTAAGATTTTATGAGCTTCAAATTCTAACAATCAATTAATCTAGAACCCTAACCAAACAATGAATAGAAGTAACAATGAAAATGAGCCTAATCCTTTGACCTCAATCGGAAATTTTACTCGAGTCACACATTTCCTCAATGGTACTCAATATTGACCTCAATTTTTCGAACCTTCTCTCTGATTGGTAAATGACCGATTCGAATCATACTTGAAACTCTTTGGTCGAGTCTCTCGAGAAGCGGTCTTCCTAGTATTCAAATGGTGAAACTGATCCTTGGTATCGAATAAAGGAGGTGAACATAATACATACTGAGAAATGGCATGCGAAAGTATGTTGGGTATGATGATATATTAGTATAAACATGACAACCTTCTCTTTAAAACCCTAACATAAATACCTTTTAAAGTGATTTAAAATGTTTGATCGGTTTAGTAGATAAAACAAAACTTCGTTTGTAAATTTTGTAAATTGATATGACCACATGTGATATTATTACGTGCGCCATATTAGGAGAATAGAGGATTTTATAGAAAATGATAGAGGAATGTAAATTACTTGAATATGAAATATAATAGTGTGTCAATATTTATGGAAGCCATTAAATCTAACACTGGAAATTATAAACACAGAGAGTAGCCTCGAAGATACTAAAAGTATAGCCCGATACTGAGTAATTTGATAAAATTTCAATGAGTTTACAACAATGATAACAGTAAAAAAGCATTGACAAAACACGTCGCTTGAGATCATTAGTCGGAAATACTTGAAATAGTGGCGGTGAACCGTCGCCAGAAAACCAAACCATCGACGAAAGAACGTCGTCACAATACCAAAACATCGGCGGTATGATAATTCGCCGGAAAGAAAAACCAATTTCGAACCTGACAGATTTTAAATACAAAGGAACGTCTTTCTTTTCGAACCCTTTAAACTTCAAGCGAGCGAGAGCCTTTTCTTTTCGGGACTCGTCGATAATTCCATACTAGAGGCGCCTTTTTCGATAATAATATTTTCATAATATTATCTTTTTGTAATTTTTCATAATATACATAAGAAGTAATTGATTGATTAAAGTTGTCTCGAAAAATGAGACATTTCACCGGAAAATATTTATCTTTCATAAAAAATATTAGAGTATACATTAATATGTCCTCTAACGGTTAAAATCAATTCAAAAATGTTTCGTTTCATAAAAAAATACTCCCTCCATCCCTAAAAGATCGTCACATTTTGACTTTTTGGCTTTTTAATAGTTGAACTTTGACAATAGATATTTTTGTTTGTGTTTAATAATATTTTATGAAAAATATATCAATAAAAAATGTTAAAACAACAATGTCTATATTCCTAATATCAAAACATGCGTGTACATATGGTTGCACAATTACAGCACAAGAAAAATGAGCTACATGATGAAACTACAAGTACCTCGAAAATAGAATAAAGTGGCATCAGAATTGCAATGTGATACAGCTAAATACATTCTAAACCTATTTTTAATACTTAAGCTTAGACAAATGATTCACATGCTGAGATGCTAAATCATCAGGTTGAACCTATAAATGCAGATGATCCTTTACATGGAAGTCGAACCTCAGCAGAATCTGCATAAGAGCACCCCGGAGGTGGTGCATCAGGAGTCGGTACACAATGAGCTTCATAGGAGTGAAAGAACAGGGGGGGAAAAAACAAACTGGATCATCTCATAATTGACTCTTTAACAACAGAACGACCGCCAGACCTGCAGATAAGATGCAACAGTTGAGAGTTGAGACTAAAAGCAATCTACAAAAAAGATGGTACTGTATTGACCAGCCATTTTGTTCTGCCATATCTAGAAGTCACAGCCTCAGCTTCAACTTACACATATTCAAGACGAATATTCATAAACCGGGGATTTTCTTTACTTTGTGATAACGTTAGAGAACCCTCAATAACTTGATCTTGCTCGACGTCTATTGGATCATAGAAGTAGATTAATGTCTGCAAAAGCAAAAGAGGGAATCAAATAACTATGAATACTGTCAGACCTTCAAGAACAGACCCAAAACCTAGAAATAAGAATACCTGTTGCCAATGGGTTGGTGGGTCCTCAGGGGCAGTTGATAGGATCAATGCTTCACTAGGATGAGGCCGTTTCTTCCTCTGTATAGTGTCGGAGAGTTGAGTGTTGGAAGAACAAGAAATAGATGGCAGTACATCACTGTCAGTAAGAATCTCAGGGCCACTGAATGCCACCTCGAACCAGAAGGCAAAGCCATGAAATGGTGCTGCACGATAGAAAAACTACACGAAATCACAACACTACAGATCGCATCCGTAATTGAACAGAAATAGGTGATACTATTTCACACTGAAATATACTGAAACAAAAAAGCGAACACGAGTACACTATCGGATAATTCACCTCTCATAATGGACTGAAATTTAAATTTTGTTGAAATAGTCTCAAGCTCCTGATTTGTGATTGTATAACAATCAATGAGCTTCACCTGCCAAAAGATATGTCAGAGATCAGCAAGGAAAAAGCCTAAAAACACTAAATTCTAAGATCCATATGTAAAAGTAAACCTACTTGGCCACAAAAGCCTTATAACTACACAAAGAGAATCAAAGAAACTGAACCATACCACATGTGGCCACGTCAACACATTTTCTCCAGTAATAGTTTCCACTGATGGCTCTTCAAATGCACATTGTTTGGCAAGTGGTAACATAGCAGACACTGCAACAAATAGCATCAAGGGAAGAAAATATGTGAATTGATTGATGTTTTCATAGGCAATACCAGTAGATTATATTTCACAACAAAAATCCAGTGAAGAATGCTAGCTAGATAGGTGTGGTTATTTTATCATAGCGAAGTGTTGCATCCGAGCATACAAGAATTAGGCAAAATACAAGGCCATTATTATACAAAAATATTCTCGTAAAACTAAAGCAAATGGTACATTCGGCACAATCAAATTGTCTCCAACAAAGGTCGGAGCCACTTGGGCTTTTCCTGAAGATTTTCCACTTGATCACATCAAAGAGTTACAACCATCAGTTCAAAATGAATAGAGAGACGAATTTATCAGAGTAAAGTCTGAATGAAATTCCAACGGTTGGGCCACAAAATACGCTGATCGAACATTTAAAAAGAAATGAAAAGCACTCTCAGATTTAACATATTTGTATGATATATGAACTTACTATCTATTCCATACACATTGCGCCAAAAGTCAACACTGTGGCTGTAACGATCTGGATGTGTAACTGGTGCCATGAATAGCTGCACAAAACAACAAAAATTTGTTACCTTTGCAAGCAAAAATAATACTCAAGCAGGGTAACAAATCATAAAGTTGTTGACCATAGATGGAAGAAAGGATCAGCAAATTATATCCTTGACATGCGCTTGGTCACCAGTACTTCTCTCAATCTGTTTTAAGTTCTGACTCCTGATGAGGCAACCTGGTTAAGGCTCCATGCTCAACACATCACTGACTATTTGCCTATAGTGGTAGTATACGATAGAGAACTTGAATGATACAGCAATGCAAGGACAACAATATTTGATCACTTATGATATGAGATAACACAGTAGCCACATGAAAGCTTAACAGTTAAGTTATCATTACGTATACTCTCAGTATAGAAACTTCAATACCGTGGCATTTGATGGTAGAATAAGACCTCCAGGTTTCAACCAGCGGTCTCTGGCAGTAATGACACTCCCCAACATGCTCTACAGAAGTAGTAAGATGAGATATATTGAGAGGAGTTGAGTAAGAAGATATAGGAAATATACTAAATCAAACATGTGTGCATGCACTCTTTAAAATATCACCTCGTAGAGCAGCATGTAACCCATCCACTCAGAAACTATGACATCAACCTCTTCATCAATCTCAACATCCTGTAGTAGTAGCAACTACATTATCCATTTCCAATAACAAGAGTGAAAAATTACAAGCTGGTGGAACTTATGGTGAGTTCAGAAGACAAAAACGAACTTGAACAGTAACATGAATTGACTTATGCCAACTATTAGCAAAATACATTTTAGAAAGAAGAAAAAAACAGTTGAGCGTCATTTTTTAACTATTAACAAATTCAAAGGATGTAGCTTCCCCTTAAAAGGTTTACCTCAACACGTCCGTGTAAAACTATAATGGTGTCAGACAACTTGTTTGCCTTCACAACTTCGTTTGCCTGACGAAATATTTCATAAGAAAAAATAAGTGAACAACAGAATCAGAAAAGGGACTTTCAGTTGATCTGGTATCCAAACAATCGAATCATAAAAAAAAGGAGCATGTCTCATAAGAGGAGAAGAAAAATCTGAAATTGGGAAAGGGTGATGGAAGAAAGGAGAACAGTGAGTAGCTCGGATATGCCTAAATGAAGTTTCGATTTTGATAAATCAAGGTGAAATTGGAAAATTATGAAATGAATGTAGAATAAGTCAAGTATATGAAAGAAAACAAAAATGGTTTTGCCAGAAAGGATGAAGAAAACGATCATGGACTTCAAGTTCACAAATCCAATACCTGCACTGCAATGTCACTAGCATCCACAGCATACACCTAATGAAAGGAAAAATTTAGGGGATGATTGAAAATGTCAAAGAAACAAGATATGAGAGTTTGGATGGTGCCTTAAAGGTACCATAGTACGAAATATTAGTTAAGGATTGACATCTTATTTATGAGATCTTTCATGCCACTAATATTCTGGCCATCTTATTTATCTCTTTTGGATGAAAAATTGGCAAAATAATCAACCTTTTACAAAGAGTATCAAGAAAAAGTTAAGGATTGACATTAACAGAATGAAATTCTTGAAAGTAAAATAACAATATAGCACACCAAGAGTAGAATTAGACTATGTATTCAGCTTTCATAGTTCAATTATAGACCAACAGAAGAGTGACACAATGATATGCAAAATCATTTAAATGTAATAATAATTTCCTGCAAGCATAAACAACATTAGACTACCACCTGAGGCACAGGATTTCAACAAACTCTTGTTGAAAGGTTGTATAATAGTGATACGAAAGGATATAACAAATGGGAAATAATTAGCTGAATTTTAGGAATAAAATGGGTCAGGTGACTATGGTTGTTAGTTTAGTACTGTGTTTTCTTCGCATGCAGTTTAGATTCAATTAGATAACTTCATATTGGAAATCCCTAAAATTCAATGCAGTTGAAAACTTGAGAAATCTATCAATTCAGCATTTTATCTGAAACATCAGTTATTTAAGGGTTTACAGTTAAAGGGATCCATATAAACGTACCCTTTTTGCACCAGCCTGAGCACAAAAAATAGAAAGAATGCCTGTTCCACAACCAACATCGACCACGACCTAAATCATGACCATGGAACATTACTTTATCCCCAAAAGGAAGGGACAAGGAAACCAATTGTAGATAAAGTATTTAACTTACTTTGCCTGCAATTAAACTCTGGTAATGCATTATAGCATTTCTGTAAGTATCAGTTCGCACACGATCCTGCATTAAAGTCAGATATTAGCACATCTAAGCATGCTCAAGGAACACATGCATTCTACCCTATAAGAATTGTTTCAAGAATAACATAGTACCAAAGATGAAATTAATAAAATGGGGTTTTGCTGATCAATATGACAAAGTGAAAAAACAAACTTTTTCTAAACAATCAACTATTTCAAGACTTACATAGTATCAAAGATGAGGTTTTCCTACTCAATATGACAAAGTAAAAAAAAACGAAACTTCTTCTAAACAATCGACTCTTTCAAGACTAACATAGTATCAAAGACGATATTTTTCATATGAGCTATTCCTAATCAATATGACAAAGTGAAAAAAAGAAAACTTTTTCTAAACAATCAACTATTGCAAGCCTAACATAGTATCAAAGATGATATTTTTCATATGAGCTTTCCTAATCAATGTGACAAAGTAAAAAACTAAACTTCTTCTAAACAATCAACTACTTCAAGACTAACATAGTATCAAGGATGAAATTTTGCATATGGATTTTTCCTAATCAATGTGACAATGCGAGAACTTCATATAGCAACAGAAAAAATCTCAGTATCAACAAAACATATACTAAACAATCAACTACTTCAAGACTAACATAGTACCAAAGATGAAATTTTTCATATTGGTTTTTCCTAATCAATGCAACAAAGTAAAAATACCGAAACTTTCTCGAAACAATCAACTATGTCAAGACTAACATAGCATTAAAGATGATATTTTTAATGTGACAATGTGAAAACTTCATATATATAAACAGCAAAAAACTTAGTATCAACATATTTCTTCCAACCAATCAACTATTTAAGACTAAAACAGTACCCTATATTAAATTTTTAACATGTTTTTATTTTACATTTTCCTAATAAATATGAAAATGTATTAACTTCATATATAAACAGCAAAAAACTCAGTATATACAATATTTTTTCTAACAATCAACTATTTAAACTAAAAATACCAAATATTAAATTTTTAACATGCCTTTTCACATTTTCCTAATAAATGTCAGAATGTAATAACTTCATACATAAACAGCAAAAAAATCATGAAACTTTTAACATGGGTTCGACTCTAGTCCTCCATGGTATCCAGAGCAGCGAACTCGAGGGGTCCAGTGGGTCGTTAGTGTAACGATTTTACAATTTAAATATAAACAGCAAAAACCTCAGTTCTAAGACAGTAATAACCTTAATCATTTCAGCATGAATTCCAACATCAGCATAAGCATTAAAGTAGGCCATATCGAAATCCGTACACGGCGGAGGAGGAGGCGCAGCCGCCGCTTCCGTCTGGTCATATCCGCCGTTGGTGGTGGTGGAGTAGTGTGAGGTTGGTGGAACCCTGGACCTGGCTCGGCTGCTGCTCCGCCGTGAAGTGGTGGCGCCGCCGTTGGGGTGGTGATGGCCGTTGGGGTGGTGGGGAGGTGGGGAGTACATTGTTAGTGGTTAATTTATTTAATTGTTTTTATTTTTTGGGTTTATTGGTGGATTAATAGGGCTGTTAAAACCTAAAAAAAGAAAAGAAAAAAAAATTGTTAATAACGGTAGAGTTCAAGCCCAGTATCAGGTTCGGACGGGTAGATATATTATTGAGTTAGGTAGATATATTATTGAGTTAGGTAATTATCGGTTGTTTGGGGGTATGGAGTAATAGATCGTCACCGCCGTTAATGTTTAAATGCGAGGTTTTCAAGTTGATATTTTGAAATTCGAATATGGTAGTATCCTAAAACTTAGCTCGGCCGTCAGTGAGTGGCACCACTTGTTGGGGTGGTGGATTTATTATGGTCGATGTTTGTAGATTATTTTATTTTTTTAATTTATGAAATTTTAATTTTTTTCATGTATTTGTTGGATATTATTGCTAAATATTGTTTCGCCTTTTTGGCGTTAATGCGGATAGGACCGGTAGGCCACCCGAGCAGGTTGTGAATACATTAATAAGTGGAGCAGACCGAGGCCAGAAGGTATTGAAACCAGCCAAGGAATAGTTATCATAGAAGTATCCAGGTGGATATTCGGCGATCGATTAGTCACTTAATAAAAGGTGGGCCGTTTGGATAAGCGGTGGCCCTCAGTTTGGCTTTGGCCCAAAGTTTTGTGAATGTTAGGGTTCTTTGCCGGTCATGAGCGAATTTAATGCGAGTTAATGATTTGTTAATTTGTGTATAATAGTGTCAAGTTATTTAGTTTGAAATAATATATAAATGAAAATAAGATTGATAATATATTATCCTTTATATAATAAAACATATTTGTGACTAAAGACTATTTCAAGAAATAATAAAAATAATTCTATTTAAATTATGAAAGTTATTTAGTATTACCATAATATATTATCCTTCAAATAATAAAACGTATTTTCTAATTAAAAACTATTTCAAAATATTGATAGATTTGGTATTATTTGATATATCATGAAAGTTATTTAGTATTGCATAGTAAATGCATAACAACATAAGATTTATTAATATATGAATAAAAGCATTAGATGTATCAATATATTATTTTAAATGATTAAAGACTTTATTATTTAAAGAATAATATGTTAATGTAATTGTACTTTTATCAATATTTTGTAAGGAAAATGTAACATTAAGCAACTTCTATAATATGTTTAAATAAATTAAAAGATACATACAATCTTTTATATTTAAGCAAATTATAATTAAGTATATGATTACTTTAACCTGTATAACATATGGCCGAGTGGTATGTTGGTTGATGATTGGTGCTGCTTATTAGGAGGTTGAAGGTTAAAACGCTTGTTAGACAAGTCAGCCGAGGGTTGTGGGACGGATTGAGCTCGATCGATGAAAAGAACCAATTTCAAGTTTTTCGTGATGCAGTTGTTATAAAGAGGACTAGTCGTCCGACCCGCCAGTAATTAGGTAGGATTTGGGGCATGGTCCTTTTTTTTGGTTTTGATTTTTCGATCGGTTTGATTTTTTCGATAATCATTTTTTAATTACTCAGCTACGATTGAGCTTCGATATATATTAATACTCGATTATTTAATAAACTATACAAATAATATTTTAGACCGCTTCCCGGGCTTCGGGGATAGGGTGTTAAATTAATAATTCGTCTTAGCTTTCATTATTTTACGCGCGTTCATGATATGCTTTTTTGTAGTAGTAGTAGTTCAACCAACTATTGAATATGGCATTAAATCTACCATAAAAGTCATTTGGCGCTTATAGTCGTGGAATTGTTGTACGTGATTTTCCCTTTTTTCGATTTTGGGTTTTTTTCTTTCAATTATCATTTTTTAATGAGCTCTCCAAGATAATGTTTTTTGTCAAAATTAAAATTTCCGGGAATAGGATCTTAAATTAATAATTCGTCATAACTTTTTCAACTCTGATAGAAACTCGATAAATTAATACTCGATTATTTAATAAACTCTTTTAAGATAATATTTTTTGGCCTCTCCGACTTCGAGGATAGGGTGCTAAATTAATAATTAAGTACTCTTTTTTAAATTCGCTTTTGCATTATTTACATGCTGCGGTCACATAAAATTTGTTTTTTTGTTCCTTTTACGGTTAATTTTTCCGCTTTTTTTTGGTTGTTTTCAATTATGCTCAATAGAAGTCGATAAATTAATGCTTTTGTTTATTTAATAATATACGATAATATTTTTGGCCCTCCCCGGAGCTTCGAGGATGGGGTGTTAAATTAATAATTTGTGTTCTTTTAGTTCATTTTTCATTATTTCTATATCTGAGTCATATCACGTGCTTTTTTTAAAGTAGTTCGACCTTGACTATTGAATAGAAACGTCGTCTCGTCGTTTGGCGGGCACTACTAACTAGTTTTGCTTTATACTTACCTCCTAATTTCTTGAAAAATACTTCTTCCATCCCACAAAGATTGTCGATTTTTAACTTTTTGTTATACTTTTGAATTTTGAACGTAGATATTTTTGTTTGTATTATATAATACTTGATGAAAACTATATCAATGAAAAATACATTTAAACTCTTTCCATTGATATATTTTTATAAAATATTATCTGACGCAAAGCAAAATATATTAAGGTTAAAGTTTGAAAATTACAACTATAAAAAGTGGACCCCGTCTTTTAGGTAAATATATTTATTATTTATTTTTTATAAATTATATGTATTCTTTCAAAAATTAAAAATTACGTTCATTTCCCCTAAAATTTTATATTTTTTATATTTATATGATAATAAGTTATTTTTCCTTTTATACAAAAATTCCGATTCGATCATTGATGTTAATTACTAGTACAATAACAAAAGTGTTCAAATCATATTCATGAGTGATTGATTGAATCTATATGTGAATCGTAAGTTTTAGAGAAAAACAAGCAAGAAATAACATCTGTCTCCTCTCCTACCTCTTTCCATACCTCTTTATCCTATAAAATTATACCCCATGTTATTTGAATATCATGAATAGTTATATTATAATATTCAATGGTGGATGTACAATATCATCAAAGAAGACTTATAAAGAAAGTAAAAAGAATCGTCGAGAATAAAGAGTATATTCAACACTACTCGTGGTTGGAATATAAGTGTAATACCTTGACCCTTAAACATGTGATATAAATGTAATGCATACCACCAGATACACATCCTACTAACATTTCAGAACCAATGAACTGATACAATCTACCACTAAATTTTGAAATGGTACAAATTTGAGAAACTACAAATAATAAAATACAACATAACAAATCTTGTGAAGTCTTTCATGTATAATTCTTTCTACAGTCTACTACAAGAGCCACCAAAAAAAACAGAGGTAAGGAATGTCATGATCATGAACATCATGGAGGAAACTGCATCTGTATTACTTCCGTCGTGTTGCCTGCTTCAAAACTTCACACTCTTCCAACTACTTCGTGAACGTTGTAAGACAAAGTGTCAACTAGCCGGTATCATTTGCCTGCTATGCAAAAACTGGAAAATAGAAGCAATGTCGGAATGATATACAAAGATGTTACGGTTGTAATGAAATTCCAAAAAATTGCCTTACATTTATTGTAATTAGCGGAACTCATCATGGTACTCATAGTCCTCATCGTTATCATCTTCATTGAATATAGCGCTATAGAATACATATGGATTCTCAATCGCTTCAGTTAAGGTAAGACGGCCATCTTTATCCAAATCAGCCTGCAACCAAGCCAATAAATATCTATTTCTTCAGTTAAGTTTTACTTCAGCTAACAAAAAGGTCCAACTTGAGGAAAATACTGTTCAGGCAGGATAAGCAAGAAAGCTCACTATATACCTGCTGTATGGTGTAATCTGCTTGTTGTTTAGCATAATAACGTTCTGAAGGATGAAGCTTTTCAATTATAGGCATCAATTCCACATCAGACAAGAATCTA
Source organism: Lithospermum erythrorhizon (assembly GCA_019722365.1). NCBI lineage: Eukaryota > Viridiplantae > Streptophyta > Magnoliopsida > Boraginales > Boraginaceae > Lithospermum > Lithospermum erythrorhizon. The sequence goes on along the minus strand of JADFUC010002248.1, from coordinate 115,128 downwards.
AATAGAAATAATTTGGTAAGAAAGTCAACAAAATACTAAAAACATAAAGAAATCAGGTTAGGAACTTGAAGCTGAGAATCCGTCACCGTCTTTATCAAGCTGAGCAAACAGCTTTCTAGCAGGGGCATCTTCCAACTCATCGGTGTGATGTGAAGCATTATGATGACCTTCCTCATCGTAATTTCTGACCAAGTCAAATAGTCCGTGGAAAAACTCATTGAAGCCAACTTTTCCGTCTTTATCAGAATCTCTTTCCCTGAAACAGACAGAAGCTTAAAAGAATGAAGCATTACTAGTAAAAGTGATCAATAATTAAGGAGGCTTCAAGAGCGTGTTTGGCTGGAGTTCCTTAAGCCAAAAAAACAAAGCTTATAGCAAGCTTCATGCAGAAGGAATTCACAGTTAAAACTTATAAAAGAGGGAATATCTACAAAATAAAACTAGAAGAAGATATTTCACCTTATTTCTTCCTGGCACAACCATTGAAGTAACTTTGGATTTCTTGTGTCTGCAGGGTGAAGAAAACTACAATGACAGGACAAGGAAAAAGTAATTAGTAAAAGTGGAAACTCCGGAAGATTACCGGGAAGAGATTGCACGAGTGCTCTTTCTATTTCTTCTAGAAGAAAAGAAAAGAGAAGAGAATTCATGGAAGACTAAGGTTGATCAATGAACAAGGTGTAAAGAAGTTCCAATAACCTCTCTTAAGCTTGAGCTTACAGTATTGTGCTGCTAACAGGATATTATTAGAGTAAAACTTACTCATTGAATTCTGTAATATTTAAGAGGCCATCTCCGTCAGCATCTGATGCATTAAAATGATCCTCTTTCCACCAGCCCATATCATATCCAAAAGAGTTATTATCTGGCCCATCAAATCAAATAAGGAAGTTACATTACCAAGAAATAAACAACATTACGTCTATAATCTAGGAGAGATAAGAGATCCAGCGATGCCTCAGCTTCCAGTCTTGACCACAGAGAGTTCGGACTTAAGTTATGTTTACAGTACACAGACCTTGCACAAATTAATTGTGGTATGGTGGTTGCACTGGGTTTGAGGCTCCTAGCATAAGGTTAACAGTAGAATTCCGTTCCGCTTTATCCGATTACAATAAACAAATATCAAATCTTTCTCATTCCTCCCCATTTCTTAAAAATTAACTTTAAAGACCATCCATCTGATAATTCTTAAACCAAAACAATATTTTAAATGCGGGCAAAAAAGAGTATTTAATGCCGTGAAGATTTGATGTAAGTCGGTCACATAACTTTTTTCTTTTCTCACTGACATCAGTAGACTTCAGCCGTGGAAAGCTAAGGAATGTGTTCTGTTTCCTCTGGTTGTTTCTCTATTCACAATGCCAACCATTACCATCACATACTATCCTCATCCCAAGAATATATCCCTAGAAACAAAACCATTAATATAGAAGTACGAAGACACCAGGAATGATCAAATGCTTGTGATGAACTAATGAAGTCAAAGTCAACAAAGTCAACCAACTTACTAAGCAAATTAACTCAAGATCAGTTTAAGGCAGTGTAAAAAAGGAGACATTTTCCCTTATTCCTATTCCTCTCATAATCTAATTGGCTTATAACTAGTTTGATAAGTAAATCTACCAGCTTATAGATAGTCACCAAGTAATAAACTACAGAATTCATTCAATGCAAGGATCGAAAGCAATAACAAACTTCACATTAACCAGTCATCAAAGCAAACTTTTGACATTGCAATTATTTCTAGATCAGCAAATGATAGTATTACAGAAGAACGCAAAAAGATACTAACTTTATGGCTCACCTGAATTTTTAACCCAGCTTGGAGGCTCATATTCCTCAAAAGAAATAAACCCATCTTTATTCTTATCATGAACCTCCATTTCCCTCTCAGTCCTATGCAACACCTCCTTCTGGCTCTGCTCCATGTTCCACTGAGTCAATTCCCTCTCACTCACAAACCCATCAGCTGGATCAACATCAATCTTGGGAAACAACAAGATCAACCTACTAGTCACATTGAACTTATCCTCATCATTCAAGTAATCCTCGTCATCATCTTCAAACTCCTCCAACTCATGCTCCAACTCAGTAGCGGAACCTGGAAATTTATGTAGTAGGCATAGCAAAAGAACTATATTAGACGAATGAAGTAAAACATAAAAATTCAGAGGGTCGTACAACATAACTTTTGAATAAATCTCCCCCCTCTTGCCCCTTATAGTACGTTTGGATCGGGGCGAAAGCTAGATGAAGGTATGTTGAATTTTATGCCCATCCTGTTTCGTGTTAAACTAGTTTAATTAAGTTTAAATAATTCAACTCCATTCAACTAAATTCACCCCATTTTCATTCATCCAATTAGGGTGTAATACTGTAATGTAGATGAATAATATTTCTATATATATATATATCATCTTTTCTTTTAGTTAATATTCTGAATAATTAGGCCTCCCTCCCTAAGCTAAAATTTCAACCCTGCTTGCTCAAAGGATAATGTGCTAGGCTCAACCGATGCTCGCCATTCGATTATCTCATTTATATTTACCTTAGTTATCCTGGACAATTAAATTAGTATTCAAACAATCTTTTAAACTATTCAACTAGAGCTAAATGATAAGGTGCTAGCTCAAGTACACCATTCAATTATCTCATTTATATTTCATCTTAATTAACCTCGACAAATAAATTAGCATTCAAACAACCTTTTAAACTATTCAACTAGAGCTAAGCTCACCTAGCATCACCAAATCCAAACTTTAGTTCCTCAACATCTGAAACTCACCTGTTTTAACATGTTGTTGAGCCAATTCATGATGGTGGGTCTGAATATAATGCTGTTCCCATTGCTTGTCCTCCCTCCTCCTCTCGATCTCAGCAACCACTGGATCAAATGGAATATGGTGAACATGGGCATCTCTGGATTTCGAATGTGGATCATTCAAGGTGAAGTTTGACCGGAGTTTCAGGCGGCGGTGGCGGTGGTGGTGGCGGTGGAGTTTGGGGTTGTTTTGTGATATGAGGAACAAAAGTAATATTGCAATTGTTATGTAAATGATCACAGATAAATTTCCCATTTATTACAAAAGTGAAGTAAACAAACAAGAATTAGCAGAAACATATATATAGGGGGTTTAAGAATCTAGATTTAGGAGGAAGTACAGAAGAAACATCATATTGTCATGGTTCTTGTAAGGCTTTTTCATAAAGCCCCTAAACTATCACCAACATTCAAATCACCTCCTGAACTATCTCAATATTTCAAGTCACCCTCTGGTCAATTATTATGCACGTTTAGCAATGAGCATACCACTTTTCTTCATTAAACAAAGCATAATATTCACAATACAAAAACATAATAGTTGGACATAATATTTTAAATTGAAAATAGGTAACCTTTCATGGCTGACAAAATATTACGATGGTTTCCATCGTTCAAAAAGAGTAGTCTTGATAGAGACAATCAAAGGTTAACACGTTTAATACGGACTACGGTCGTTAGTTGGAGGCGGGTTGAGACATGGAACCAGACTTCTTAGGGTAGGTCCTTGCGTTGTAGGCTGCCCACAGCGCACTGCAGGTGTATATGGCCCTAACGTTTCCTTGAAGCCTTGAAAACCTGCGAATACGCCCATTTAATGGCTGCTTTTTTGCGCCTTGTATTTCATGACAACACACGCCTTCTCTTTAAGTTCTTGTGCGTCTATAATTCGGCATTTTTTGGTCTTCGCAGTATGCAATATATCGGGGAGAAGAATCTCAGTAGTTAGATTTGGCCAAAAGATGGGGCCCACAATTAGGCTGAGAGTATGATTATCTTTGCTTTGAAGGTATCTATAGTGAATCTCGATCGGCAAAGTTCCTTGGATTTTTGTTGTGTGACTTGTAGACCTGTGGCGTGGACTAGCGTCCCCATTTGCCAAAGACCACTTGAACAAGTCTTCGTGTTAATGTCAACTACGAACCCATGAGCTGCTCGATGTCACCGAGTACCTAGAACGCTTGATGACCTGGTAATAAACTCATTGGTTCGCTTTTCTCTACTTTTCAACGGTTAAATGCAACTACAGGACAAGCATGCTTTCAACTTGAAATGCTTCATTTTGAAGCTATGATGTATTAATCATAGATGTATTAAATGGTGTTGAAGCTTATTTATTATTAGATCTCGTCTTTTGAGGATAGGCTTTGTTAAATGATTGACCCAATTCTTGTCGACTTTGGACAGTTTGTCCACGACACAGCATCGTGTCCTTTTTTCTAGCAATTTATTGAGCCTCGTATGCATCAACCGAAAGTCTTTTAATTGACTCCATTGTCGACTCAAAGTATAACACGTTGTAACTTTTAGCGACACTTCAGCATCAGATCCTTAAATATCTCTCCACGAAACCTCTTTGCTCCAGTTGGCATGTAAATGTTTCACGCATAATCTATGTTCAACTTGAGGCACCTCCCTTTGAATTGCAATTTCCAACCCCTAACACATAATCAAAACATGATTTAACACATAGTTTAGGGGCATCCAATAGTACATGAGGCAAATAAAGTACTTAGCGTAAGAGAAATTACATACGTTGGTTTTGTCATGAGTATCCAATTTTTTGGATCTATATCCATGTCGAGGTCCTCCTTAATTAAGTGACCAAACCATGTCCAAGTATCAGTGTTTTCCACTCACTATTGCCACCAGCTATAGGAGTAGATGCCATTTTACCATCATCTCTGGCCTGACCAAAATTTGTCTGTGAATGCACCTTTTAGAAAACATCCGTCGAGACAAATGAAACTTCACCCCAGGCTCAAACACCTTTGAGAGGACCTGGACAAACATACATCCTTTGGAATTTTTTATCATCCAACTTTATCCTGACTGTAGAAGTAGGCATAATCTTTAGAATTTCATAGCCGTAGCTCCGGGGTACACGGTATTGCTTTCATTTCGAACAATAGATAACTTGACTTCTTGAATAAATTTCTCCGTACCGTGATGCCGATTTCCGCCCCAATCATCACGCGTCCCCGATAAAGTTCCCAGTGACGGTTTAGGATCCGCCGTATTTTCACGTACTTGTATTCGCGAAGATATTTGGTTGTCACCATTTTTTTCCTTAGTGCATCCCCTTGAGATATGATGATCAACTAAGCGTTTTTATTGCCGTCATTTGTCTTCCATGCTCGACGCCCGAATAGTGAAGTTGCGGTCTTCGACCACGACGCTACTTGCGATCTCCGTTGTCAATTCTTGAGATGCAGGGAGCTTCTTTGTTTTTCAGCATGCTCACGACCGATTCCACGAACTGTCTTACGTAGAAAATACCATACGTGGTAGGAATAGCGGAGTTCTTTGAGGTGGACAACTCCCCCATTAAAATGCTTTGGAGTGTAAATGGCTTTGCTTGCTTTGTCTTCATTTTCATAACTGGATTGATCAGATTGTATCCGAGTCGGGGAGCATTGGAATCTTCCCCAAGCAGGGACCCTGCTTTCTTACAGTGCTAACCGTTTGAGTAACATGTGCGTGAGTTAGTAAACATCCGTGCATTGAACATCCTAAATGCCCGTTCATAAAAATTTGTCTCCAAATGTCGTACCTACCACCATTATCCTCGAATCATCATAACCGCGTCATTATTTTCCATATATAAATCGCTTTGTTATTCAAATCCACCGACTCTCGTCGTTATAACTACCACGTTCTCTCCAAAAAACCCATATTTTCCTATAAAGAAAACCGGGCAAAAGCAACTTTATCTTATTGAAGACAAACTAGATGAAATTTTTTTTTTACACAATCTAAACTCCAAAAGCAATATAATAACATAAAAATCAAAACTTTGTCAAGCTGCGTATACAAATCTTGGAAGATTGATGGTTTATCGACTCTCTTTCTTTTGACCGATCGTTTGTTTCTATTGGATGCCATTTTTCTAGAGAAATTTAGTTAGGAAGTTTGAATTTTTATTTTGGAGGTGATTGAAAGCATGAGACAAGAAGAACAAACTTTGGTGTACTGAAGAGGCCACAAAAATATCTTGAAAAAGTGGTAAATTATTTTGTTTAATGAAGAAAAGTGGTATGCTCATTGCTGAACGTGCATAATAATTGACCAAGGGGTGACTTGAAATATTGAGATAGTTCAGGGGTTATTTGAAATGTTGAAAAGTTTAGGGAGCAATTTGAAATATTGGTGATAGTGGGCTATATGAAAAAAAGCCTTCTTGTAATAATGGAGATAAATGAACTTGTATTAGAAGTCAATGTTTGTAAAATACGTGACAAAATATACTATCCGTATTTTCGTTGTATAAAAGATGATTGTCTAAACAAATTATTTAATGAAAACATTACGAAAGATTAATATATCAATATAATCACCCCACTTATGTCGAATTTAATTATCGTTTGAAACTTTTTTTGAAATTCAACTTTATTGATTATTAATTATTCATTATTCTAAAAAAAATAAAATTTATATAATTGGATTCGTCTTTTAAAATACTTTCATAATATTACTTTTAATTTTTTAATAATATAATTAAAGAGTAATTGAATATCAAATATTTGTCTGATATTTAAGAAAGTCAATTAAAATGGATTGAAGGTAGTATTGTAATATCTAATTAGTTAGAGGGTTGAATGTCAGAGAACCACCGAATCCCGGCAGAAAAGTACGGACCGAGTATCGATCCGATGATAAATCGGTCGATAGGTAAGATCTAAGTTGTTATCTGGCGCGAGGGGTGAAATGACTATTTGCCCCACATTTTAAATTAATAATGGATTATAGAAATTATATCCGGGGACAAAAGCAGTCACTTGTACTAAAAAGCACTATTTGGGTGTGCGTACAGTGGTTCCCGGTAAGAACCAATAGGTAAGATACCCGATAAGGAAGTATAAAAGGAAATTCGCCCCTTACTAGTATTTCAACTCCCCGAGCTCGTACTTGTGATTTCCTCTGTAAAGATTAGAGAACCATGATAATGATGACTTGTGCTAAAATCTGAGCCTTTCCTTCCCCTCTTATATCTTCATCTTTCAATAATTATTTAATTTGTTGATCTTGATTTTTAATTTTTTTATATGTTAATTTCGATTCGATTTTTATACTAAAATCTGAGTCTCTAATTGAATTCGATTCAATTTTTTATATGTTAATTGCAAATTCAATTTGTATTTTAGAACTAAATTTTGGGGATTTAGGATTTTTTTAATTTTGGTTTTGGTTTCGGGCGGATCAATTTTACCCGCCCGAGAATTTTCGGTTCCGGTCCGGATCTTTTTACTCGAAAATATTAGCGGCCTAGTCCGGATAGGACCGATAACCTACCCGGCTTTGGTCCCGCGGTTATGGTATTTTTGATGGAAATCACCCTTAACTAATTCTGTAAAATCATGAGCAAATGCAGCAGGATCATATAAATGTATAATAGCAATTCGCCATAAAATCATACGAAATGCATTTGTATGAATAAACGAAAACTTACAAAGTTACGCAACGGATGTTTGGTCAAGCGTCTCCCTTTGAGTCCTGCATCGCGCCGAATGAAATGCCTGGGATTAGTCGCTGAGAGAGGTAAAGTGCGATTTTACTTGCTGAATCTCGAACAATTGGATGATAAAATTTGAGTAAAAAATGACTCAAATTCTAGAGAGAATTCTATAAGGGGGCGGCGGCTATTATTGGAGGACGGGATGAAAATGAAACTTAGGTTTTCTATTTTCATCTCTTCCTTTTATACCACTTACAGTTTATTGCTTTCGGCTAGATTAAATAAATGGGTTAACTCGTTAAGCCGTTTAACTAACTTATTAGTCGTGTAATTAACTTAGCAAGTTCTTGTGAGCTTTTTCTAGTTAAACCTTCAATTTAACTAACAAGTTAATTGATTGACTTTATCCGATTTGTATTTGTACATTATCGATGTAAATACTGGGTGGAGTAATCACGTTGATTCCAGTAACTCCCGATTTAACATCATTGATTTAATTCCATACATGGAATATAACTTCCAGCGATCATTGTATGTAGTGTGACCTTTTTGGAGTGATTAATATTAAGCCCATAATATAATTGGCCGTTATAATTATTATCAGTTTATGCATGAGATCTAGCGATTTAGCATAACCACAATATTATCGTGAGTTGCGATTCTAGTAATTTATAATTACTATTTGAACACTTAGTTTGAGTAATCATTTAACTAAAGCTGACCAAATGGTGTTACAACAATTGCGATTGGCATAATTATAGAAATCAAAATACTTTGATTTCAATGATACTGGCCGAACGGACCGGTAACAACCTTGGTGTGCGAGGATCGGTTCGGTTCGGAATGAGCCAAAACTAGAACCGGAAAAAAAGAAAGAAAAGTCGGTTGGTTCGGTTGGTTTCTGTGGTTCGGTTTGAGACAATTTTGATCTTGAACTCAAAATGAAGTCTTAAGACTAGATCTAATCTATGTATTTTAATGAACTCCTTTTAATATTAATTATATTGCTACATACATTCAATATCTATTACCACTCTTTTTATACATATTTTGTATTCTCTATATTATTAGTTTTAGAAAGATTTATATATGTCTTATTCGTTATACGAATAATGAAGAAAAGTTAAATCCCAAATTTTATTCTTAAAATTACATGAAATCTTCTTGAATCTTGAAAAGATATTAAATGAAGTGAGAAATCTACATAAAGTTTAGAAATCGGCTCGGTTCGGTTTGATTATTTTAAAGGCAACCTAAATTGGTTGGCTTAGATCGGTTCCAAAATTTTGTTTATTTTTAGGTTCGAATTCGGTTTCGGATTTTATACGCACCTAGGTAACGACACTAATAATATCAAAAAGTAAAATACTCCATAAATCCCCAAATTCTTAGGGACTTTTTTGCCAAATAAATTCAATTGATTCCTTGCTTGACGATTAGGTAGGTTGTGTAATTGAGGAAAAAATTGAATTTGTGAATGTATTTCAAATTTGCATACAAAGTTGTGAAAAGTCAAATATTCCTAAAAAAATGGGATGGAGTGAGTAACTATTAAAAGAGAAGGCAAATGTAGATGCAAAAATGAAAAAATGAAATCAAAAGTACATTGAAATCGTAAACGATCAATTTTTAATGAAGAAACATATTTTTTTTAGATATTTATCTAATATGGATCGGATACATCTACAAGTCGTGATTTATATGTGTATTTTCGAAGAAAACATGTATTTTCAAGGTTAAGGCTATGTATGATGGTAACATTATTCAAGATCTTATTTTTCAATTCTCAACATTTCATATCATCTTCTTTCTCTTTTATATAACAATTCAACACTCATTCAACTTTTACACTCTATAATGATTTTGTTTAATAAAATTCAACACCCTAAAAAGATATTGAAAGATTAAAAATAAGAGTTTAATAAAAGATTATATAATAATTATATTGAAAATAGATGATTTTGTTATATCTAAATTGAATGGAAGATGTCTCTATTTGTAGAGAATTTTTTTATTAATTTTGCTAAAAAAAAATTAAAAAAAAATATTATCAAATAATTAACCCCAAATAATTGAGATGAGATAAAAAATCGTAGTGAATCATCTGATCTCACTCTCACTGCGACACGTGTCCCATGCAACATATATTCAACATGTTAAAGAGTTTTACTCCTATTAAATACACCTCAGCAAACAAATTTTTTCAACACCCCCTTTAATGGTTTAAGCTGTTGAACAAATTATTACACACCCCCATTGCAACTAGTCTTATATGTATTTTTGAGGTTAAGTGAAAACAACATGTATTCTCGAGTATAGATGTGTTTATAAGCGTTTTTACTCGGCAAGGAATAGCCGAATAGTAGTTGTAGGATTGATGGAAAGTTAAAGGAAATGGTGCTCATTGTCTCTTCTTATTTATTTTTTGAATCATATTTATATAAAAAACTGTTCTCATTTCTTTCTTCACATGTCACATAATACACTATTATTGGGATTATTATTGGGATTACATGGTTATTATTGCTAATCTTATTGTAGTTTAATGAGAAGTGTGATTTTTAGCTTGAGATTTCATCCAAATATATTATATAAATATTCAGATAAAATTTGGGAACGTGGATGTCATTCAAGCTATATAAATGCTCATAGTTTGGGGGTCCGAAACTTTGGGTCCTGTTTGGTATGCCCAATCCGCCTACATTGAGGATCGGGCCTATGTACATATTAAAAGCTAACTCAAGTCAAGAGTCCCGAAACAAACAATAACAAAATATTTGATGTCAAATTGTCTAACTATTTCTGACTTTTTTGTTGCTCAATTTCAAAGAAAATGTGTTACCAACTTACCATTAGTCAAACGTGATTTCACATAAAGTACGTATATTCCTTTTGACCCCCATTCTATGAGGTGAAAAATTATCCCCATAATTACTTAATTTTGCAAAATATGTTAGCCTAATAATACGGAGTATATGAAGTTAGATGATCACTAACATACTTGCAATAACCATTAGAGCATTTTTTGTTGATATAAATGTTAGTCTAACTTGATTGTTTAGTATCTTGCGCACAAATATGTGGTCATATTAATATCCATGTTGTGGTCTTGTGGATCAAAATGCAATATCCATAGACACTATTGAGGACTTGAGGTGGTAAGATTCCATTTTCACTAAAGGATCACATTTGAGTGTTGACGATGAATATTGTTATTTTATTAGGGTTAAATTTTTAAATAAGGCATTGAGCTATGAAAATATTTTAAATAAGTATTTAAATATTTGAATATTTTAAATAGATATACGGAGGTAATTAAATGTGACTTACAGCTTGTCTTTTTTTGGCGCTGAATTAAAACATAACATATAAACTAGAGCTACGCTTTATGAGTCATTTAAATGATAAATCTTGGTGGATCAATGTTTAATCGTTAATCGATTTTAATTAATTAAATAAAATACGTCGTGCTCAGCTACGCACTCAACACCATTCTAGAGATGCCAAACTGGCCAATTTTTGTAATAAACACAACAATAACCACAAAAATCCAAAAAAAAAAACAAATCTTTCAGTAGAAAACCCAAACCCCACCATCCTCCATCTTGACATACACCTAACATCATTCTAAGCATCTTGCAAAGGAAGCTGAACCTGAGCAAGCAACATTAGATAGTGGGCTCATTTTCAAGTATGAGTCCCAAGTAATCAATTTCTACACTTAATAATCCCTCCTAGTACTCTTCGTTCACCAAATGTTCTTCTACTTCACCCCTACTTTCTTCATTATCTTTCACCATTTTTGGAGGGTGTAATGGAATTATGGACAATTGTTTGAATTGGTCTATAGTATATGATTTAAAGGTGTGATAAAAAGGAAGAAGTAAAGGGTATAGGTTGAAGATAATGTGTTTATTTAATTAATTTTTTATGTATTAAACATTGATCCAATTAATTGTTTGTTATTTAAAGAATGATCTATAAAGTATAATACATATATAAAGTATTTGTTTTGTCCTTAAGTTTATATATTAAATTTATATGTTATAGTGGAGTTGAAATGTTAAATTTTTTTTTCACAAGTTTAAGTGTCAAGTATCTCAAATGTATTTAAATGTTAAAATATTTAGGTATTTGTTAAAATATTTTAGTTAAATCTTTATATGAAATGTAAAGACTTTTATTATAAAAAAGATTCATTTAATAAATTACGTGCAATATATGTACACAATACACTTTAAATTTAATAGTTAGGTGAAATTACATGAAAATAAATTTGTACACATATATTAAACTTAGTTATTACGGAGTAAAACATTATACTCCCTCCGTTTTTAGAGATTTTCAATTTTAAACGATGGTATGCTTTTAAATTTTTCTTTAAATATGTTTTGTTTGTCTTCATTATGCATGAATTGTCAGCTTTTGTTTTAAAATTTAAATAAAAGTATATATTAACATAGAACTTCACTTTACTCCTCAAATATTTTCATATTAATATTCTCGATCATCACTAACTTGTCATTTGACAAGCGAATAATTTCATCAATTAATTTCCCACTTAATAAAGGAATTCAATTCAACATTAATTTGATAGTAATTTGAGCAATTATTTGAGTGGGAAATATTATGGAGAATTCGAATTTCAACGATTCAATTTCGACTTGTTGAATAATTATCTCAATCAATGTTTAGTTGATTTTGGTTAGTTTTAAATTTAATTTCTATAAATCATTCGATCCACTAAAAGTTATTACCATTTGCATAATTCGGGATGCGGCGTAATAAAATTTATTGAATTAATAGAATCAACATTAAATTTATTACCATATCAGTTTTTTTTTCTTCAGAATTAATCAATATTAGGATTCAATTTCATAAATTAATTTTAAATCGACATTTAATTTGAGTGGTCAGTATTTTGGTTAGTTTTACTCAATTTTGAAATTTAATTTCAATCATCATTCAATTTTATATTCATCATTCATAATTTCATTTAGTAGAGCATTCAATTACACGATTCATTATGCTATAAAAATGAAATCATGAAATTACACAGCCAAATTCATTATGGTATAAAAATGATGTAGATTATTGACGATTCTAGAAATAAATTACTAGTTTCAACTGAAGAAACATGATTCAAAATCGAATTGCTAATTGAAAATGAAGAACTTGATTCAAATCCGAATTCTTAACTGATTTAAATCTAATTTCAAATTGAATAATAAATCAACTTCAAGTCAAAATCGAATAAATTGAAAATTTGATAATTAATTCAAATATGATGAAAATCGAATAAGGTAAATTGAAAACTTATTAATTAAATCAAATTTGATGAAAATCGAATAAATTAAATTGAAAATTTGATAATTAAATTAAATTTGATGAAAATCGAATAAATTAAATTGAAATTTTGAAATTTGATGAAAATCGAATAAATTAAATAGAATTTGATGATGTAAAATAGGAGATTTATTATTCAATTTGAAATTAGAACTTAGTGATTCGAAAAGTGATTGTATATAGTGATTTCTCCCAAAAGATTATCCGTTTTGAGGAGGGCTATTAGTGTTGGAAATCAATAGTTATTGGTTTCATTTATTATGTTCATTGCGACAATTGGTATTAGCAATTCGTTTCTTAGTTTAATGAGATGTGATTACATAGCGGAACATTCAATCATAGTAATTGTAATTAGCAGTAGGGTTCTCGATAATACAAAGTTATGTCGGATTCTTTAGATCGAAATGCATGTCGTTATAATAATAATAATGGTCGATTATTATTATTATCGACCGCCGATTATCTGACTGAAGGTCAGCCTTGTCTGATAGCGTTGATAATATTTCATGTATGAAATTAAGCTGCATTCTTTAAATTGAGAGTTGATTATGTCAGCGAATATTCTCAATCAAATTTTACATTGATAATGTAAAATATGCTAAATTGGATGAACTTAGAATTAATTAAGCTAGTAGGTTTAATTAATTTTAATAGTTAGTTGAGCTCGTTAGTAACTGGCCAGTTACATATTAACAAGCTTTGGTAATGATTAATTGCCAGTTTAATTGAATTAAATGAGTTATTTCATTAGGTTGACCTATATAAACGAAAGTTTATCAGGTTTTCATAAGGTTAATTGAAAAAAAAACCTAGCCTCGCTTTTCTTTTTGGCAGTGGCGGAAATTATCGAGATAAGGTGAAAATTCTTCTCTTGATTTTCATCCAATGCTTTTGAGGTGTATGACCGAATGTAAGTTAATATACTGCAGTATTAGATAAAGCTAGAAATTTCTGATTGGAGTCTTCAGGGAATTGGAATTCGTAGGAGGAGAAGTTGTGAAAGATTGTTGATAGGAACTTCGTTAGAATACTGTAAGTTTTTCCCAATTTTTTTATTTGCTTCAACTAGTTTAAGCCTTTTAATAGATCTTTGTATAAAAATATATTTTGATTAAAGTTTTATATCAAGTTATACACATATTTTTCCAACAATTAGATGAAAATTAAGTAGGGTAGCTATGTTTTGAGGAGAGGGGTATTTTTCGGTAGATTGGTTTAGAATTTGGTCAAAGTGGACAAGTTATGGAATATGAAAATTTAAATAAAAGTAGATAATCTTTGTGGGATGGAGGGAGTATTATATAATATTTGATAAAAATATACTCAGTGAAAATAATTTGAAAGTTATTTTAAGGTGATATAGTTTTCATCCAATGTCGCAATCTGAATAAATATATTAAATTGAAAGTTTAAAAAATCTGACAATCAATCGAAAGTGAAGCAATTGTTTAGGAGATAGTAATTTGTATAAAAACGAACAAAATATTTATATCTCCCACGTCAATGTTCCATAAATTTGATAAGACGTACGTATTTGATTTCATTCTATATTACAGTATATTTATCAGTAATTACATATTAATAACCAGCAAAGCGTCATGAATGAAATATGATTTATGCATTGAATATCTTGTTTTTAGGTGGATGGATTGTTAAGTGAACATCTATTATTTAAGTTAGTGGTTTGTTTATTTTTTCAAACACAATTTTATTTGTTATTCCTTAGCTTGTAATTTCCAGAATGGCGTTCAAGCTCTATGTGGTTATTTTTATCCTATGTTTTAATACGTTTTCACCTATTGTGGTTTCAACTTCCAGTAAGTACCAATTCTTGAATCATGCAAGTCCTTATGTGTAAATGAAAATATTAGGTCGAATGGCACCAAAAATTATTAAGATTAGATAAAATTTTTACTTCAATCACCCTATTTTCAACAATTGTAATTTGGACATTAGAAATTTTGTTAAATTTTAATAACTGGTCGTATTTTAAGAGTTCACTATAAAATTTGGGACATTTTTAAACATTTTAATAGAAGTATTTTAATCTTTTTACCTATGAATTATTAATTCAACTTCTAAAGATATTTACTGCCACCATCCATGTCCCTCCTCACCTTCCCACCCCCACCCACCCCACAGACAAACCCCCATCTCCATTTTCATCTTTTTTGCTCCAAATTGGAATTTGGGTGCAAAACATAAAGAAAACTTTTAAACAATAAACATTTATCCATATTACAATGAGTAGACTTTTATCAAAAGCTAAAACCTTTACACATAAAGCTCACTGATTCACTTCCAAAAGATACTGAAAATCAAGAAATTTATTTGGATTTTTATGCTCAAAGATTGAATCTTTTTGTTTACATATTGCATTTTTTATGCTTACAGATTGATTTTTCTTTTTTGTATAATTGGATGTGTATGCTTAAAGATTGATTTTTTTTCATAAAGATTGAATCTTTTTGCTTAAAGATTGATTTTTTTGCTTAAAGACTGATTTTTTTTTGTGGTATTGGAAAAATAATATTGATTTAGTGGGTTTTCGTTGTGTGTAACGATGGCTTGGTTCCCTGATGGGGCAAATTCCAAGCAATTGTTTGTGACGATTTATACGTTGTCTATTTCAGCGTAGAAGCGGCCTCAGCAGTTGGTCCCATCATACGTGTAGGAAGGTAAATTCGAGATGTCTTGAGAGGAGATTAAAATGCTTGGCATTGTATAGCAGGTAACCCATGACTCACCCAGAGACACGGCGGACCAGCCAGCAGTGCTGCTGGCTGCCCGAGTTGGCTTATGCGCGGGCCTTGGCCCATGAGGCGGCCGATGTCCCGGAATTGAGATGTCTTGCCGTGGGCGTTTGTGACGATTTATGAGCACCATTGTTGCGGGAATTCTTTTTCTCTGCGTTACATGTTTCGGCTATTTATTCATCGAAATGTTTTTCAACTTTCGAGGGTGTATGGTTACCGTAGAGGCGGTAGGATGGGGTTGGGTGGTTTGATGTGAATGAGGTGTGTAGGGAGGAGATATTAAAAGCTATATGAGAGCTTTGTGATAAATTAAATAATAAGCTTGTCCAAGCCGAGCTTGTGCGAATCACAATCTCGCTTAAAACAAATTTCCTCTACTGCAGAATGTGCTCTGATGTATCAAATGATTTGTTCCCGAATACGATGGTGTAAAACCAATATTTGCTTAGAATATTTCTAGCGGTGTATAGCAGCAAGGAAGAATAAGATACATCGCGGTGAAATATTTTATTGTTTGTGTAAAATGTATTTCGTTTTTCATGTCTTGGATGAAGAAGAAGGTTGGGCATAGATCGAGTGTAGGAGGGTAGTAGGTCTCGAATTCTCTGGTATTAAGCTGCTGATGGTTATTAGATGATGCTTATTCCAAATGAATCTTGGCACTCCCAAGTATTCGAACTTCCTGAAGCGGAAGAATGTCGAGTTTCCAGGCACTTTGGGGTGCAAACAAAATGTTTAGATTTTGGGGTGTAATATTTTATTTCGAATCAAAGACCTCCGAGACCAGGCCCTTCTCGGGATTAATATATATTTATTTTACGAAGAACAATCTGCGTTAGTCCACAATGCGCGTATTTGTCTGAAACAACGCTGAGTGTTTGATTACTCGTTTAACGAGACCAGCCCCATATAAATCGATTGGCCTTGCTCTTCCTATGTGAGTGCAAGTACCTTTAAATTTGCATTGACATATCCAGCAATCACATGAACTAAAAAATTAAAACAAATTTTGACTGAATTTTGGTGATAAGCCTGGCGACCCGACACACAATAGGATAGGTAGGCCGAAGCCATAGACCTTCCCTCGTGTTTTGCATGTACCATGTGAACCAAAGCACGATAGACCAACGTCCCTTGAACCATTACTTTTTTACTGGTAGACAACGACATACTACTGTGAGTATTGACCAATACTCTTCGAAGTTCTGTGAGTGTGTCCGTTTGGCATGGGCACTAGTTCATAGAGTTGTTTTCGAATAATCTTCACATTTTCCTCTAGAAGCGGCCCCGCTCATTTCGTAGGTGACTTCTCCAAGTTATAGTAACTGCGATACTCTTTGTGATCCGTCGATCTTATTACGAGAGTCGTTGGAAGCCCAAGCTCGGCTTATCCCTACTGGTGTCAGTACATTCGTCCTAGGAATGGGTGAGTCGGAACCCCCACGGTGATTTCAATTATGATTACAATTAGGTTGTCCATTGAACTGAATCTTGGGATCTCAGTCGACTAGGATGGGTTTTCCTTCATAATCATACTATTCTATGGGCTTAAGTCCTATTCCTTTTTGATGGTTTCTGAAGCTAGTTCTCTATTTAACCCTTTGGTTAGTGGATCCATATGTTATCTTTTTGATTTGTTATAATCGTCTTGATAACTCCGGTTGAGATTAATTAACTAATAGTATTATGTCTCAAACGAATGTATCGAGACTTACCATTGTACATTTGAGCTTTGTGCCGCTTCCAATTCTTTGATTGACTATCACAATGTATGCAAAGCTAGGCGCAGTGCTCCCAGCTCGAGGGGATGTCCTCTAAAAATAGGCGTAGCCATTCAACCTCTTCTCGACTTTTTTGTCAATGCTATGAATTACGATTCCGTAGTGGACTAGCAATTATGCTTTGTTTTGAGGGGCTTCCAGACACGGTAGCACGCGAGTAAACACATGCCGCTCGTGGATTTGGAATCCTTCGCCTCGGATATCTAATTGGCATCATTTGTATCCTTGAGAAGCGATGGGATACCGTGTATAATGTAACCCATAATCACAGTATATACGAGATATTTAAAAGCGCTCGCTCACATTGCTTACCCGATGATCATGTCGAGTTACTAGTAAACCCTCGCAGCTTTAACTACGGTGTAGGCAATATTTGGGCAGTACATGTCATTAGATACATGAGACTCCTATTATTAGAGAATACTCGAGTTGGGATCTGGCTTTCGCCTTTGTTAGCGTCCAGTGATGACTTATGTCAATGGGAGTTTTGACATTCTTTGGGCAGTAGTGACGAACTTACTTAATATTATTATTGACATAGTGTCTTTGACTCGGCGTTAATCCATTTGGAGTTCGCAATACCTTAACTCCCAAATTACGTCAACATGTCCCCAGAGTCCTTACGTGTCAAATTTAGAATTCAGCTATATCTTTTGTTGACTTAATCATATTAGATTACTTCAACCCAATGAGCATGTCATCAGCGTAGAACACAAATTACATATCCGTCTCTTTGTGGTCTTCAAAGTAGACACATTTGTCGGACTAAATTATCTTGAAACCATTTGATAACAAAGTCTTATCAAACTTATCATACTGCTTTGGCTGTTTAATCCATACAAAGGATTTTACAAGTCCTACAAACTTTATCTTATTTCTTGGAGCAGCAAACCCCATGAGGTTGTTCGTATATCTCTTCATCTAAATCTCCATTTAGAAATCTTGTTTTACGTCAGTTTGGTGTACTTCAAGATTCGCAAAAGGCGTGATCGTTAAATCACGGCGTATGGATGTAATTACGTGCTTGGTGAATAAGTATCAAAGTAATCTAGTCCCTCGCTTTTGTTTGTTTCCCTGAGCTGACTAGTCTTCACTTTATACTTATCAAATTTGTTCCATCGATTTCATCTTCCTCAGAAATCCATTTTGAGGTCGGAGAGCTTGCATCTGGAGGAAGATCTACCGATTCTAGGTTATGATTTTGAATAATCGGATTCAATTTAAGCTATGAATTGCTTATCCATAAGAGGCCGCTTCTATGGGCGTTAACATTAGTAGGTCCTGAGCTCTCTTTCCACCAGCGTGTAATAAAATGCGGACGAATGATTTTATCAGTCGAGGCTCTCTTGCTTCGTCGAGTTCCCTCTCGACTTAACATGTTTGCATGTGTGATCTTAGAAGGAACTTGCCTCTTAACAGATTTTGAGCATTCTCAAAGATGTTGCATTTCTAGACTCTATTATAGTGTTTTTGTGAACTACGGAATTATCGATTTGTACGAAACCTATAAGCATTGCTATTATGTGCGTACCGATAAAAAATCGAGTCTCTTGTCTTAGGTCTACGTCTATACTAAACTTTGTAGGAAATGGAACCATTACTTTGGCAAACAACCCCGAGCCTTGAATGAGAATTTGGTTTCTACATGATGTTCATAAGGTGTCTTTATCCTCATTTTCTGATAAACCTTATTGAGAAGAGGTAGTTCTTTGTTCATCAAACTTTCCCCCATATGTGGTGGAAATCTGAACTTATCAAAAGAATTCATCGTCTCTTTTCGGAGTTCTATTTTTCTTCAACAATCCCATTGATTGTAGTGGAGAATATGGTGGTGTTACTTCATGTACTATGCCATGTTGTGAAACCCGACCAAAGCGCCAGCATGTGTACCTGCAGCCTCCACGACCACCTTGATTTTTCTTGTCAAATAGATTCTCAACCGTCTTTGTACAATCAATTTTTGTACACTTCATCTTTACTTTTTGACAAGTAAACATAAGCGAACTTTGTCTTTATCATCCAATGAATGTTATAAAACTCTTGATTTGCCTCCTCTTGTGATTATTTGAACTCATGCTCATAAATCGTATGAATCAGTTCAAGAGGTTTTGAATCTCTTATAATTGCCTTAAAATCTCGTTTGCTTAGCCTCACACACAAATTTCACACTTGTACTTTGAATCAAATTCAATTTTTGGTATCTGTCGTTAACTGCAGTTTTTTCAAGGAATTAAAATTGATAATCTGTCTAGTATGCCATAGATTATAAGACTTCGATCAAATAAAGCGATAGTAGCCATTTATTGATATTATTCTTATTAGCGGGTGCCATTACATTCATTTAAATAGACCGTCAGTACGTATCCTTTCCCTTGCGAAAAACATTCCTCCTTTAGACAAAATAATCTTATAAACTTCTATAGCAACCACAGCGTTTTTCTTCCAAACGAACGATGAATTCTTCTAACATGCGGAACATACAAGGCGTGATTCAGCGTCAACTTCTTTTCAGATGTCATTTCGGCTCCTGATAGATCCTTAAGCCCTCGATGTTAGAAGTTGAGTTGCCATATACAACTTTTCACCATTTGTCCACGAGCTTGAAGGTGGTGAAACTCTTTAAGTGACAAATATGCGCGCCAGCACCGGTATCAACCCGCCCTTTCTGCCGGGTTCGACCTACCCGGATTTACTTGAGAAACCATGGCCAAACGAGTTAAATCCGAGAAAGACAGTAGTTCGGTTTCATCATGTTAGCCTCGTATGCATTTTTCTTTTTCCTGGGGAACCGACACTCATTGGACTTATGTCCTTTCTTCTCACAATTGAAGCATTTTCCCTCAAACTTTTTTCTTGAAGGTTGTTCCCCTAACCTTGGGTACATATTCTTTCTTAACCACTTTTAGCCCAACCAGAGCTTGAGCAGGACTCACGACATTCGATTTTGCTTGTCCTGAAGCTTAGGACTGACTACTATGTAGTCATTTCCTTCACATTTGTCTTGATCACGAAGACGTAAGGCTTCGCTTTTTCCTTGATCGTCTCCTTTCGTTTATGTTTGAGATAATTCTTGAAATCTTTCGACGGGGAGTAGTTTCTCGATTATAGTAGCCTTTGGAAGCTTTAAACATAGAGAAAGCCATCCTACTTTGAATTCAGAGAAAAAGATCACCTCACAATTCTTGAACTTATTTGTCTATAGATTTCCCGTTAGATTTCCCGTGATCGTCTTATAATCAAGAAGTTTCCGGCCGATAACTTCTTGACTCCGACATCTTAATTCTGTGTTGTACTCTAGAGCATTCCAAAGCCCGATTTAGCGGTTAGGTGAGTTCGATACGCGAGTAGAGCGTCGGACAATCCGTTAGGGATATAATTCACACATAGGTAGTCGGCATTAGCCACGCCTCAACCCCGCCTTGTACTTGAAGGTTCGATTCACCTTCTTGAAGCTTAGGGCCTCCTCGGTCAAGAATTTTGCTTGAAAGACTTATAGTTGTGAGTAGAAACGTCATTTGTTCCTCCGGCAAATTCTTTCTAGAGAGAAAGTTTACATTTTGCCTCGGCATTGGCGCCACCATCGGAACATTAAAATTCTGTGGTGGTAAGATTGAACCGCTTCAAAGAGCCGGAGGAAAAATGGAGCCTCGAGGAACTTTGTCGGCGTGGTTATTGGCAAAACAATACTTGAGTCAACCATCGAAGCGTTAGCGGGGCGTTTGATAAATCAATGAATTGAGTTATCAACAACGAGAGGTTTCAATACCACCGAAGCCATCTCGATATTCTTGTTTATGTTACGGCGGGTTTGTTTTAGGCGTAGGGACGAAGATAACTAAAACGAGCTATGCTTGAGAAAGAACTTTGAGCAAGAAATTGATAGACAAAACATCCGCCCACAGCTTGTGCGAGCATAATCTCCTTAAAACAAATTTTCTACACACCCCCGAGTCTTCTGGTAATATGAAAAGGATTTGTTTCAGTCTGATAATTAATAAAATAGCAGCTACTTGAAATGGCTACTTGATGTATATGACTCGAAAAATTAAGAACTATCACAGTAAAATATTTTATTGTTGTGTAAAATGTATTTTCGTTTTTCATGTCTTGGATGAAGAAGAAGGTTGAAAAAACTTTATAGATCGAGTGTAGGAGAAGGTGACCAGTCTCATTCTCCCATAACTCTGATGATTAATAGATGATAAACCAAATGAATACCAACCTCCCATTATTCGAACATAAAGCGGAAGAATGTCGGACTTTGGCTGGGGTGAAAAACAAAATGTTTAGATTTTGGGGTGTAATATTTTTATTTGAATCCAAAGAAGACCTCGAAGACCCAAGGCCCCGCTCTCGGATTAATATATTTATTTCTCCACAAGAACAAATGCGCATTAGTCACGAGCCCGCGTATTTGTCTGACAGCCTTGTAGGTGTTTGATTACTCATTTCTACTTGAGACCAAGCCTTCCTCATCGGTCAGCCGCGCTCTTCACTATGTGAATGAAAAGGTACGCTTTGGTATTTGCATTCAGCATGCAAACGGGGTGGTGGTGGTGGTGGTGATTTCGATGGAGAAGAAAGTTAAAAACTAAAATATTTATGTTAAAATATTTTAAAATGTCTCAAAATTTCTTGGTCAACTATTAATTATTAAAATCACGCTGGATTACTAAATTTACTTAAGGAAATTTCTAATGTTAGTGATCAATACTCTTCTCAAATAGGGCCGATTGAAGTAGAAATTTCATCTAATCTTAGTAATTTTTGGTGTCATGCGCCTAAAATATTATTCATACCGATTTCATAAATCATAATACAATAATGCTTCACAATTTCTTTACCCCTTTTGTTGTTGTTGTCAGGGGGCTTGAACTCAAATGTAAATATTGATCAAGATTTGCCTAATCAGGTGCGTACTGTAAATTATCTGGATTGTTTTTTTATTTCTTATAATATTAAGAAAAATATTATTTATTTATTTCATGTTGCTAGTTGGATGGTTAGTACTTCCTCAAATTTTTATTTAAACAATATGTGCCAAAATTGGTCATACAATAGCCTTTTACCATTTTAAATCCCTTGGTAATTTATGGCTTCAACTTATCATCCTAAATGTTCATGTTACTTGTACATATATACAAGTTTCTTTAATGTAAACAAATTTTGTCCATCATTCTCAAAAATAGCATATTATTGTTTGTTATCGAAATAATTATTATTAATCACTATAGTATCTTCAATTCATCTAATTTAGTTAATTTTTCATGATTTTAGGTTGTGACGGATATAGAGATCAATGATTATTCACCCCCTAGAGCAAACCCCGGCCATGATCCGAAATTGCCACCTCCAGCAAGCTCTGTACTAACCATGATTGAATACAACCATGATTAGAACAATGTTGGAAGCCTTATACATTTGTTATTGCATCTCCAAAGTTTATTTAATTATTAATGGTTGTGTAGCCTAATAACAACTACACATGTAGCCTTATCCATTTGTTAGTGCATCTCAAAAGTTTATGTTATAATAATTTATCATTTTAATTATTAATGATTCTGTATCTTTATCTCCATTCTCCCTTCGAATTTATGGATCCGTCACCGATTATCACTCCACATTGAAGAAAAATGTAACCAAATAGAAACGAATAAAATCAAATATTAATATACCTTTTTACTTGTACATACTTCCAAATCACTTTTTTTAGAGGAACAAATGTAGTATTACTCCCATCATTCTCTAAAAATAATCAAACTATTAATTTAATAAGATTCAACTATTTTTAGAGAAAGATTGGAGCAGTGCTCAGTACATACAGTATATTGAATCTATTAGACATTACAATCACAAATAAATTCGTTGAGTTTCACACGTGACAATTTTTAGGAAAACATTTATTGACACAACTTACACACAACATATGGTTGATGATAAACATGGAAACTTTTAATAAATCCTCAAGGATTATGGCGATTGTTTGCTCCAGTTCCAGGGTAGTCTTGAAGTTCTATGAGCATTCTCCGTTCCATGAAATCTTCGAGGACCTTTTCGTTGGCACCATCCTACAATATTTATATATATAAAAATTACTTCTTCCAATATGGTACATGCATGAAAATGAAATATATATTCTAGAAAATGACCATTTGCTTATCTCACTCCGTCCATGATTGACGTTTGGCCTTTTTTGAAATTGAGCTTTGTGTCGATTATTAATTATTAATTATTTAAAAAATATAAAATTTATATAATTGGATTCATCTTTTAAAATACTTTCATAATATTAATTTTAATTTTTTTAATAATATAATTAAAAAATTGAGGTGAAGATTAAGATTTGCATCGATATGTGAAAGTCAATTGTTTTTGGAGTGGAAAGATAGAGGTATTTTATGCATGTCATTTCAATTGTTTAATAATAATCAAACCAATATTTATTTTTATTTTGGTTTCATGGTCCTGAAATTATGTACTCCCTAGTCCCTCCTATCCTATTTATAAGTCACTTATGTTATTTTTTTTGTTTTTAAGATAGTGAATATTTGACAAATTTAGGCTTCATTATTTAGTAATAATTACTGATCCAAATGTTCCTTTTTTATTTTTATAACTTACCATTCACTAAATATTTGGTTTAATTAATTAAGGGTATATTAGACAAAATATAATGTAAAATAGGTTATGCGACTTATAATTTGAATAAATAGAAAACAACATGGCGACTTATAATTAAGATGAGAGTATGTTTATTGGGCTGGGTAACTTGAAATTCGTTCGAAACTCAAGACATGTTGACCGCTTGATTGCTCGAACCCGAGAAACTCGCCTGAAATAAAACTAATCCCTGGTCTGGTCCGATGGTTGTACCCGTTAAAGGAACCGATCAAGGTTGGACCGGAGTAATTAATTGCTAATAAGAGGTTATTAAGGTTACTATTACCTAATTTGTTCGTGTTTTTATTAATTGCTAATACGTTATTAAGGTTATTTCCTAATTTGTCGTTAACTTCAAACATGTCTACTAATAAATATGCCACATATATACATGCCAATTGCCAAATACTTTGATAGTTTGATTCATATAAAATATTTTATCTTAGATAACTTATACTAAGAATAATTATTATCATCAATAGTGGGAGGAAATATCGGCAATGAACCAATGAGGTATAAACTCATATTAGTAAAAAATAATGCTCATAATTGTTTTGTATGGAATGTCTAATTGATTCTCAAAATAATTAGAATAAATATAAAAAGCCCAAACTAGGTTAATCAATCATTTGACATAATCAATCATTTTGATAAATTAATTCAAAATAAATTAAGCCTAAATTAGTTCTTCTAGGAGGTATATTTCAAAATATATACCATAATATAACAGTATAATAACTAACATGAAGAATTTTTTGCTAAGATGTACCAACATCACTACAAAATATTGATTTACTACACACATAATAATAAGTTAAAAATAATCTATAAAATCAACGATAAATAACACATTCAAACTGAAAATTACGAGGCACGGATGAGTATATAATATTGAGAGAAAGAGAAAATAGATTGAACAAAACCTGAAAATAAACTGATTCTTGATCATTCATCAACTTCCTGTTGCCTATACATTCATAATAATAAATAAATTAAACATATAAAAATGTAGAAATCAACGTTAACCTATCAAGAATAAATGAAATTTATTAATATTTTCTTGAATTGGGATGGACTTGTTGGTTATAGTCTTATAGATGATCAAACTCACCAGTAGTTGCTAAGTGGAAGGCAGATGAAGAAGCCACTAAGTAGAAAAGCACAAGCAATACAAGAAAGTGCTTTGATGCTTTGTGCTCCATATTGATTATAATAGAGAGCAAATTTCAATAAGTATTGTCTATTCTAGACAAGAGAACAAGAACTAAGTTTGGTCATTTTGATCAAGAATACTGTAGTGGGTTTATATAGACATAATGGTAATTGATTATTACAAGAATATTAATATAAGTATTGCCACTATTCAAAAGTCAACTCTTAATAATCAAGATATTACTCAGTATTGTAATAACTATTCAAAAGTCAACTTCTTGTTGAGGTCGGGCTTATGTAGTTGCATTAGAGGTGTAGCAGTCAGTATGTATATATATAGATTCGTTTTATGTATGCTCTGACCATGTACAAATATTAATTATGTCGTATGAAAGAAAAAGTTCTTTTATGGTGTCAATTATATGCAACAATGCAATAATTCTATATTTACCATGCAATAGTCGAAAGGAAAAAGAATTCAAATCTCATGTGTCATAGTTCGTTTCTAGGTTAAAAAATCACCTATGGCATATCTAATAATAATTGTTAGAACTATTGGCATGGGTTTTACGCAGTACGTAATTAGCTTGTCGATAGCTACGTACGTATACTTTAACATCTTTGTTAACATCAATATTTGCATCTCACATATTTTGAGAGGACTTACTTATGTATAGATAAATAAGATAATTACTAAGATTAGTATGGTAGCCTCAACTAGTATGTAACTCGTGATTTGATAACCACTAAGGTAAGTTAGTGGCCTCCAATATTACTAAGTAGTCGCAATGATAGGGTTAAATTCGATGACAGTTTTAATAAAAAAAGAAGAAAAAAAAACTTCTTTGGAATTATAATGTGAAAATTGGAACACTTTCTACAATGGAATTTGGTGGAGAAATTTGGCAAAATACCATGATAAATCCATGATATTTGCCTAAATTGACACAATTTTGTTTTTATTGAAGAATACCACACTTTTTGGCATGAAATTACTATTACACCCTCATCATTAAATAACACACATCCCTTTACCTTCTCAATTCTTTCTTTCTCTCCCTGCTGACCACCACCACCCGTCACAAAAATTGTCCCCATAACCCTGACCACTCTTTCCAAAAACATAATCGCCCTGTCGCCTCTTGAAAGTCATGCGCCACGGCTTCCCTGACCTAACCACTTTACCTCCACTCTTTCGGGACCGCCTCCCGCTTGTTTTGCACCCCAGCTGTTTCTTGACCATCTCCCCCCCACGTTTTTTCTCAATCTCCTCACTCGCTCCTGTTTTCTCGATCTCATCCTCCCCCATTTTCGTTTCCCCACTCCCTTTATATAGGCTAAGTGCTTTAGGAAGAAGGGAAGATTTTGGTTGAGAGGGTTGTTGTGGGTTAAAAAGGGGGGTAGTTTTTATGGTGGTGGTGGTGAATGGTGGTGGCAAAATTAGTGGGTTAAAAAGGGGGAGGGGGCAATTTTGGTGGTGGTGGCTAAATTCGAAATTGTAAGGGGAGGGGGGCATTTTTTGTGATGGTGGTAGTGAGTGGTGGTGGTTGTGGTGAGGGAAAAGATAAAGAATTGAGAAAGGTAGCTATTTATTTATTGATGGGGTGTAATTTTATGTCAAAGTATGAAAATTCCTCAAATAAAAGAATTGGTAGGTTAGACAAATCATGGAGTTAATGATATTTTGCCAAATTCTTCTCAGAATTAATTGACCTGACCATCTAGCTATTTTCACATAATGGGAAGTTGGGATGAATCTGCGGCTTAACAATCGTTTATTTAATTTTACAAATTTAACAATCGTGCAGAACTAAAAGTTATATTATTAGGAGTCGGAATCATTTTTTTGTGAACCATGAAACAATAATTCTAATTGCATTCATGCATTCTTCAATATTAAATTTAACTTATTATAAGATGAAATACCGCTAGATAGATTTCTTATTAGGTAAATACGGAGTATTAAAAAGATCATATTATTGAAATGGACTATATAGATAATAATGTCAATCAAGAATGATGGTGATGCACACAATAACGGGACAAATTGGTGGAATGTTGATCTGTCTTTATGTGCCCCGTCTGTAGAGAAATAGTCATTAGTATTAATTCTTGGTTTAAACTGGCCATATTAACAATAGTATGTCGTAATCTTTATTTATACGTAGTAAGCGGAATTAAATGATATCTTTTTAATTGGTAGGGGACTTGAGTTCTATTTAGCAATTTATTGGTCTATGTGACTCAATCACTTGCTTATGAAAGACTATAGTGCGGGGACTGCCTTCCTTAATCGCGTGAATAGTAAGTCTGAAGTATTTAACCACTTTCAAGCTATTTACTATTGGAGTTAGTTATGTATCTTTCTCATCATGCCTAATCTTTTTTGGCAAATAAGAAAGGAACCAAAAGCTGCAAGAAAAATTCAACTTCAGCGCAGGAATTCAATATCTTAAAGAAGATAAAAAAAATTCTAACTTCCATGCAGGAAATAATTGATTGGGGAAGCTGAAAAATGCCCTCACGCAGGATCGAACTGGGGACCTTCAGTTTACAAGACTGACGCTCTACCACTGAGCTATAAGGGCTATTCTTCCTCAATTGTAATATATGTGGACCATTTACGATATACAAGCAATTAAAGTATGGATGCACACCTACATAGGAGATTTCACCAGGCCGGTTTACCCGATACTTTCGGACCGATAATCCGACTCGATGACCGCCCAATAAGTCGATTCGGTTCAAAACCGGGACTTCGAGGAATCGAACAGCATGCTCTCGGTGCTTTCGACCTCTGATGGAGTTCATTTTTAAGTTAAATATTTGTTATTTCATTATATTACATAAAATCGTCGAGTCTACTTGACACGTTTAGTTTGTTTAGTAGTTTTGGGTCGGTTCGAGTTGATTTAGGTATCGTTTCAGTCGATTGATTCGATTATCGAGTCGTCACGGGTATAGTGTTCAGGTTATAAATACAGTGGTAAGTCGGACATGTCGATAGTGAAGAAAATTTATTAAAATATAATTAAAATGATTAAGATGACTTGATCAAATTAATTAAAATCAATGCATTAAAAATTTGACCACGTGGTAGAGTTTTCAATCGAACACAGAATTTAATGTAAAACCGCCGATTCGAACAAATATTTCGAGAAAATAGCCCAATT
This sequence comes from Lithospermum erythrorhizon, assembly GCA_019722365.1. Classification (NCBI taxonomy): domain Eukaryota; kingdom Viridiplantae; phylum Streptophyta; class Magnoliopsida; order Boraginales; family Boraginaceae; genus Lithospermum; species Lithospermum erythrorhizon. The sequence goes on along the minus strand of JADFUC010002248.1, from coordinate 86,761 downwards.
AAATGTACATTAAATTTAGGGTTCGAAATTTAAAATCTGATTTCATTGGGTGAAAATCGACCTAGGGGCTAAAAGTGAAGCTTCAAAAGTTTCGGGGTTCAAAATGGACTCCATAAGGTATGTGGTTCAAAATCAATGCTTCAAAAGGTCCGGGGTCAATATGAAAATGTATTTGACCTAGAAAAAGAATCCGGAATTATCTTTTTATTAAAAAGAGGCGCCTATTTTAATACTTGGACACCGAGTAATTCTCAAATTATCCGACGGTCCAGATCTTGCCTCAAAATTATTCAACGGTTAAGATCGTGATCCACCTGAAATTAAATCAGCTTGATCGAGCCAGTATTCATGACTATAAATACCTTTATTTTCGAAAATAAAACAGCATTTTATATTCGAGAAAACAACGAGAGAAAATATAGAGGACATCTCTTAGAATTTACGAGTTAAATCTTTTAAACCCGTCAGTAGAAACACTGAAGTATTTGGAAAACACCTCCGGGCAACTTTAAATGGCGCCTAAAATAAAAATTATTGCACAAGCGCCAATAATTCTTCAAGTCAAGGAAAATCGATGATGTCGACACGTTAAAATCATTGATGTCGTAGCGTTGACTTGAAGCGAGCTTGAAATATTAGGGAATAAACTAAGCGCTGATTATTCATAAATCTTTAACCTTGAACACTGAAAAATCTCGGGGTTTGATTCATCAAGTTTGAGATATAGAAAATACGTGAATATTCGGTCACATAGGTAAAAGTTCCGCTCAAAAAACACTGCTAAAGCCCATTTGTATGAGTAGTCGGTGTCGTAAACGAGGTTGAGATCACCGACGCCCCATCTTGATCATCGTTATAACAACAAACTACTAAGGCAGCTATAGAATAATCTATAAGTTTGAGGTGAGCTAAATGCCGCTGAGATCCTACGGCCCGATAAGATAAAGTGGATTGTCTATTTATAAGTTTGGAAGTGAGGCTAAATTTCACTAAGTCCCATTCTACCTTGACAAAAGGCTGTTAAAGTATTCTGATAGGAAGCATATATTGTTTCAACGAACTGCTGTATCACTCATGTAACAGAGTTCGGAGTTCTATCTCGAATCGAGTCTCATGAAAGACAAGTAGTATACCGAGGTCTGAGAAGTCGTCAAAGACAGTAGCCTGTTACTCGGAGTCTCGCGAGAAGCAATAGCACATCTACTCGATCTCAACTTGAGACATCTCAGCCCAAGTTTCGTACAAATGTGAGAATGCATACTTAGTTAATAAATCGAGTTCATTGAAAAAGTAAAGGTGAAGTCTCTGAAGACCTTTGGGTAAGTCGAAGTGAGTCCCAATATAGGCCAGGATCAAGTCAGACCCACGTCCGAGTCGTCTGGCCGATATGGGAATCTTATTTCTTGGGCCATGACTCGGGCCAATATCAGGTCGGGCAAATTACCGATTATGAGAGCCCAGGATATCCGTCTCATGGCTCACATCCAAATTAAATTCAAATCAACTCCAAATCAAGCTCAAGTCGGCTTTAAATCCAAGCCCGAGCTTCATGCAAATCATATTAAGACCAGAGCCGTCAAATGGCCCGGCGTCACTTAATCGTCAATAATCAACGGGAATTTATAATTTAGACGATCGAAACATGTATACTGAGAATTTTTTAAAGTGAATTTTATTTTTATACCCTTTAAATAAATAATAATAAAAATTCTTTGTTACATTTTGGTAAATTTTCAATATTTCGAATGAATTATGTGTCAAAATTTGCCCAAATCCGTGCCGAGCCGAGTTTCTAATCGGATCGGTTTAAATTACGGTAGGTCGGATACTCGACTCGATTACTAGTCCTAGAGAGTCCCCCAAAAAGGAAAACAGTAGAGCAAGCACCAAAGTGAATGGCAAGCTCAAAGGCAGTGGTAAGCGGCGGCGCTAGTGGTGGTTCAATAGAGATAGATAAACTAAGCATAGAACAAATAAAAGCAATAAAAGAACAATCAGATCTTGAATTAAATCTCTTACAAGATAGTTTGAATAATATTAGGACAGCTACCGCTAGACTTGAGATTGCTCATAATGCCCTTAATGATCTCTCTCTTCGTCCTCAAGGTAATTAACTTCATATTCAATAAATAAAATCAATTTTTAATATAAATTAATAATACCAACATTCCAAAAAGATTGTCTTAGTTGTGAATTTTGATTGTTTTTTATTTGTTTGAGATAATTGTCGAGTTGGTCCCAGATATTGGTCCCAGATAGTGTGACGAAGTTGCACTATAGATAATTATTATATTTTAGTCGTGGTAAAAGTGTTGTAGGATATTTTCGGGAATTAATCTGCAATTAAATCTATTTGTTGTATGATATTTGGTAAAAAATATATGATCTTAATGGCCTCTCTCTTCGTCCTCAAGGTAATCAACTTCAAATATAAAAAGGATTCATTTTTTACTCTAAATTGAAAATACCAACATCCCAAAAAGATTGTTTAGTTCTGAATTTTGATGTTTGGCTATTTTTGATTTTGAACTGATCTTTTTTGTATTTTTTGTGTGATATTTGGTGAAAAATATATGAAAATATTGCATGTTTAGCTTATTTGTTTATTAATATGATAAGGTTGATTAATCAAAGTTACATGTGCTATTTTGTGAAAAATTTGTCAAAAGATAACATTTTAACTTATTTTTTATTAATATGATAAGGTTGATTAATTAAAGTGAATTAGTCCCTTCATAAGATTGTCTAGTTTTGATTTCATGTATGTTGTATGGTATTTGGTGAAAATATATATAAAGATTGCATTTTTAACCTATTTTGCTCTTACCATGATAAGTTTGACTATAATCGAAGTTATGTGTGTCAGTTAAGGGAGCAATGCAGAACAGAACTAGTCCTTTAATCTCAAAAGGGTTGTCTACTTTTTAATTTTGATGTATGTTGTGTAATATTTGGTGAGAAATATATAAAAAGACTGCATTTTTAACTTATTGGACTATTAACATGATAAGTTTGATTTAAATGGAAGTTATGTGTGTAAGTTAGGGTGAAAAGTTTGTTAATTTTGACTATTGAAATTCAAACTAGACAATGTTTTTGAGGTGGAGGTAGTAGCTTTTTACTTTATTAAGTAGGAAAAATGTATTTTTTATGCAGGTAAGAAAATGTTGGTACCTTTGACGGCATCACTTTATGTTCCGGGGACATTAGATGATGCTGAGAAGGTTTTGGTTGATGTTGGCACTGGCTACTTTATTGAGGTTAGTGATGAAGTAAAATTTTAAGTTTTTCTTACAATGAAATTTTGCATTTTTAATGATTTTCCTAATGTCAGTTTCTATTTTTGAAGTTTGAGCAATTGTAATCTGAATGTTCTGGTTTTGAACTTGTTAATTCGGAAGCATGTTGTTGATTGGAGCTGAGATATATCGATCCACACCATGCACTACTAGTTTTAAGGATCACATATTTTCATGTTGATTTTTGTTTTCTTTTTTTGTGTGGTTGAGGGGCTATAATTGATTGTGAGTCAACTTATTTGGTGAAAAATATATACTTTTTGGTTGGTTTTATACGTTTAGCTCTCTTTTGGGAGATTAAGAATCATTTATTGTTAATGCAGAAAACAATGACAGAAGGAAAAGATTACTGCGAGAGAAAAATTAACTTACTTAAATCCAATTATGAGCAGCTTTTTGAGGTATGTTATTCTCTAGCCTGCCGTTCCTTATGCCTCATTGCCAGTCTAATAATGTATATGTTACTGCTTACAACTGACCTAGTTTTCTTGAAAGGGTGATCATTTGATCTGTGTGAGCTCGCCTTTATTTCCTTCTCATTCAATTGTGATAGATTGAAGCAAACTAGTAAAGTATCGTTTTTTCTGCAAGGGTTGATCATTCTGATCTGTAGCGTCATTTCTGTTGTCCTGCTTATTTTGCAATCAATTGTAGATATTACTAGTATTCCTTGGCTAGTAGTGATCTCTCAAGGTTTTCTTGGCCAGTTCCTTAAGAAATAAAGTTTCAGGCTATAGACTACCTATGAATGGGTAAGTAAAGAAAAGTCCTTGTAAATCGTTACTCTGGTGCTCCACTAGTTATAATTGAATGGAGATCATTAAGGCTCTCTGGTGCTGGAGGGTGGTCACACGAAGACCAACTTGATCTCTCGAAACTTCTTAAATAACCAAATATTAGGCTATTATACATAATTCTCCTATCAAAATATTCTAAAGTTCCAGAGTTGGTCATACTGAATCCCAATGACACACGCACATACTCACTTCCCCGAGAAAACTGGATTGTTAAGGAATAAGGATATAATATTTTGTTGCGCCTAAAGCTTCTGTCTGGTCTTGACAACATGTGCTTGCATTCGTCAGTATCTTACCATGAAAAAATGCAGGTGACAGCTAAGAAGAAAACTATGGCAGATGAAGCTGGCATGATATTACAAGCAAGGTTAAAGCAAATGCAAATGGCTTCTCCACAATAATCCACTTAACGTGGCTATCTGGTATCTCCTACTCGGTTTGGTCAGTTTTGTAAAATATTGGAAGGGTGTGCACGACAGCTTCGTTCTCCATTCTTTCTGGAAGCATTTGTAGAATTCTTGTTGTTTGAGTTTCCTTATTCCATTTCATGGAATAATGGGTTTGAAGCCCAGAAATTAGGCCTTAGGGTGTAGTTGAGAATTGATTATCATACTCATTTTCGAATTCTAGAATGTTGTTTGAGTTTCCTTGTTCCATTTCATAGAATAGTGTGTTTGAAGTTGCTGTCTCAGTTTAGCATATGAATTTTTCTTAATGGCCAACCAGAACAATTTCTGTCACAATGCATTGTGAAGCAAAATTTTCTTGATTTTTTTTTACTTATCATTCTACATTTCCTATACTTTTGTGTACTTTTTCTAATATATCCCTAAATGTGTATTTTATGAGAATTCGTGTAGAGTTAATATTTTATCCTCTTATAAATGAGGGAGTAGTAATTTTTTAATAATTATGCTAAAGTCTAGGATGATAAGTAAAAAAATTGAAGGGAGTAATAATTTTTGAATAAAAATAATAGGTGTATCATCATTTTAACAAGTATATTACTCCAATGATTTTTCCATATCACATGGGTTCTTATTTATTTTAAAACAGCCAATAGTGTTTAAGTCCATTTTTGGATAAATTTGGAAACTGGCTCCTTAATTATTACATGAGTACGGTTGTGTATTAGATGATTTTTCCATATCACATGGGTTCTTATTTATTTTAAAGTAGTAGGTAGTGTTTAAGTCCATTCTTGAATAAATTCAGAAACTGGCTCCTTATTATTACATGAGTACGGTTGTATATTATCCAATCTCTCTTATCTTGTTTAGGCGAGAGCCTCTTCGAATACATGTTATCTTAATGGGACAATAAAGGAATATTATCTAGATGATTCAAAGCTGACAAAAAATCAAAAATCAATGAATTTATGCATAATGGGACAATAAAGGAATATTATCTGGTTGGAGAAAACAATGATGTCTGAAGGCCTAAACGACATGATTGTCCTTAAACCAAAGTACTCCGTACTTGAAAAGGTGTAATGATGACATGTGTTGACCAAATCTTATGTTTCAATTCTTTTGTCCAAAATGGACAGTTACAATTGCGTTTCAAAATTGACTGGTTCTTGAAAATTGCTGTCTAGCTTACAGAGTCACATATGAACACCTAAAATAGTCCAATAATATAAAAAACAAAGGAAAAATAAAAAGCTAAAGCTAAAGATTCTTCTTCTCAATACTCCATATTTCTTCCAATCCCCCTTCTTGGAATAATCTTTGAGAAATTTTCAGGTATATGTTGTACCCCCCCTAAATTACCACATTCTGTTAATCCTTGGGAAGTTTTTTTTTTATAATATTACATCCATTTCAAATGATAGTCTAGTTTTGAATTTCGATGGTTAAATTTTTCGAATGTTGCGACTTAGATATATTTATGTTTGACGTATTTGATATAATTTGATTCGAATCAAAGTTATGTGTGAAGTTTGATAACTTTTGATCATTGAAAAATAAAGTTGCAATCTTTTTGAAATGGTGGTAGTAATTCTTTTTCATTTTTGATTTATTGATATGCAAATTATATTCTGTTTGAATAGCAGGGCCTGTTCCAAGTCGGGGGTATTATTACCTTTGCTTGTGGAGATCATAAATAGCCTTTGATGAATATTCTTTTGGTTTCTCTTTTGGTTTCTCTAAAACTTGATATTTCTCGAGAATTTACGTGGAAGACTCGAGTTTTTTTATGCTTATTGGAGAAAAAAGTTGGGGTATTTATGAGAATTAGAACAGGTAGTTGTGGCTTTCATTGCTGACTGAAGAGTACTAATATTGTTGGTACTTAGTAGATTGCATTGCATTAAGGTCCCCTCCAAGTGGGACCTTGTTGAATTTTGTTTTAGCATTTGGAAGAAAAAGGGGAAGTAAAAGAAAAATTAGCTTGAAGGTTCAATCATCAAGGTTTTGATTACTAGAAAGTTGTTGATATAGCCATTCTTGAAAGATCACATTAAGAAATGACAAACAGAACCCATGGGCCGCCTCAATTTCAATCCATAAAATCTCTGCCAGGGGACTTCAAGTTCCTTGATTCAACAAGTTCTCAGGGTTCTGAGAGCTCTGGTGTTGTGATCAAGGATAGGAACAGAATGGTATTTGCAAGCATTCCAGAGAATGGTGAACCCGCTTGTCATGTCAGGAAACAGCACGGTGTTAATGAGAATGGTAATCGGGGGGATGCTGAATCACCTTATAATGCTCATATCAGCATACTAGATGAAGAAAGGTCGTCATCTAACAGTGATAGTGATGATCCCAGTATTGGCAGTTCTTTGCAGCCATCCATTGCACCAGCAAGGGAGGAGTGCAAGTGGGGTGACACAACACCATCTGTTGCAAAGAAGGTAGTGAGTAAATATGTTTCCTGTTTCCATGTAATTGTACCTTGGCTATTTTTGTAGGCAGTGGCGAAATTACACTTCTTGTTCAATGTGCTACCTTTATGTAAATTTTCAGGAGCCTATGTGCATCTATTATTTTGTTCTAATTAAAATTTTCTTTTAGAGACATATTTTCTAGTTTCATGTTATTCAGTTGCAGCAAAGCATGTAATGAGGTTTCACTTGGCATTGACACTTTGTTTGACTTTATCTACAGAAGGTTCAGTCATGGTTCCAACTTCCTGATGGGAACTGGGATCTTGTCTCTATCATCAAGACATCAGGGAACGAGTCATTGATAAAGCTATCGGAGGAAAAAGTGAGATTAATATTTTGAAGCCAGTGCTTATTCAATATAAAGATATTAGTTATATTCATTAGCTCTCACATGCCTTGTCCTAGGTGTTGAAAGTTAATAATGAAAGTCTAGTTTCCGCAAATCCCGACATCCTTGACGGTGTTGATGATCTTATGCAACTCAGTTTTCTGAATGAGCCGTCAGTTTTGTACAATCTTCAGTATAGATATGATCGGGACATAATATATGTAAGATTATATCCTTATTTAATGTTACTTCTTATATCCTTATTTAATGTTACTTCTGAAATATTAGAGCATTCCTATTCTGAAATATTTATGTCCATTTCAGACTAAAGCAGGTCCAGTCTTGGTTGCGGTTAACCCTTTAAAGAAAGTCCCATTATATGGTGATGAATATGTTCAAGCCTACAGGCGGAAAAAAATGGAGGGCCCACATGTATATGCTATAGCAGATACAGCCATGAGGGAAATGATTCGAGGTCATATACCTTTTCATTATAGTTTCATAAGAATACTAACAACAGTGTGGTTTGCATCACATTCTTACTCTTCCCTTTGTTTGTTTCCTAAATCTCGCTGCCCAACCTACAGATGAAGTAAATCAATCAATCATTATAAGGTCAGCTCCACGTTTCTTATACTTTTGTGACTATTTATCATTTACTTTTATAGTTGTCGCTTCGTATCCTTTTAAAAGGTTCTTATTCTACTGTTTGAGAAACTTTTTGAGTGCCCCATCTCTTCATGGTTACAAGATGTTCTCTTTTTGCACTTGAGATGTAAATGCCCCTGTGATTTGTTTTTCATATTTTTTTTTTCTGTCCAGTGGAGAAAGTGGAGCAGGAAAAACTGAAACAGCAAAGATAGCAATGCAATACCTGGCTGCTCTATGTGGTGGTAGTGGAATAGAGAACGAAATACTGAAAACAAATCCAATTCTTGAATCTTTTGGTAATGCAAAGACTTCAAGGAACGACAACTCAAGTCGATTTGTAAGTTGTTGGTGACTAGGTCCTTGTGTTAATTTTTTTTTCCTTATTTGCACAATTTTGAACCGGTGTTGTTGATTTCTTGAGCTGAACTTCTCTTTGATATGCAAGAGTAATGCTAATTACCCTGTCAAACAGGGAAAGCTTATTGAAATCCACTTCAGTGAAACTGGGAAAATATCCGGTGCCCAAATTCAGACCTGTAAGAACACTTAGCATTCTACTATTCTAATCTTGTGTTTTCTGTGATTGAAATACAAACTAATCTACCTTCCTTGCATTTCTGCCCTTGCCATTTCCATTTTGCATCCATAGTTTTGCTTGAAAAGGTAATTTGTTCAATTCATTGTCGTGAAATTAGTCTATTTCTTCGTGTACGATGTTTTGATCGATGCAATTTTGCAAAAAGTCCAGAGTTGTCCAATGCACTGAGGGAGAGCGGTCTTATCATATCTTTTATCAGCTCTGTGCCGGAGCTCCATCTCCTCTAAAAGGTATGAGCATCTCTATATGAATTAGCTACGTCTGAGTGTTTTCTGGTTACATAACTTCTCTATGTTTTTCGCCATCGAAGAGAGTATCAATTGATTATTTATTCCCAATAAATATCTCCCTATAAGAAGCATACTTAATAGATTTCTTGTTCATATTTAGCAGATTTTGAACTGTGCTCATATGAGAAAGCAAGAGTCGACTTCTAATCTTTATTGGCATTTTAATTTTACTTTAATCTACCAATCCATTTTCCTACTTTGGGAGATATCAGATTCCTTCCTTTCTTGTCATCTACTCTTAGTATTCAAACAAATGCATAATCAGTTTTCAGCTTTTTTTGTTGTTGTACTTGACTTTATTCAAAGAGGATGGTTCTTTTTTTTTTCTTTTTTTATTGTTGTGCAGCTTGGTAATTAATCATAATGTTGTACCAATCTTCATGTAATATGTTTTCTGCTTAATCTGTAACAGAGAAACTTAATCTGAAAAGTGCAAAGGAATTTAAGTATTTGACTCAGAGCAGCTGCTGTTCAATCTCTGGGGTTGATGATGCTGAGCAATTTCGTATTGTGGAGGTAAGTTTAGAAAAGTTAATTTTTAACTGTGCATTATCTACCTTGTTTAAATTTCAGAAACATATCTATCTTTTTGGAAATATGGACCCTCATATGGACATACGGTGACCTTTTTTATTTTCAGGAAGCGCTGGATGTGGTTCACGTTAGCAAAGATAATCAAGAGAGAATATTTGCAATGGTTGCTGCTGTTTTATGGCTTGGAGAGGTCTCCTTTACGGTGATTGATGATGAGAATCATGTCGAACCAGTGGAAGATGAAGGTAATTATACCCCTTCCTCAGTGCACACACATTTTAGATGCTAATCTCCTTGCAGTTATACTGCCGGAAAAAAGAGTAATTTTATTTTTTAAATCTAATGTAGATGCCTTGGAGCCTTGGATGATATGTGTAGTTAGTGGTCAAAATGTAATTGAGTATGTCCAGCTAAACCAAAGGGTCAGAACTCAGAAGAGTTAATAAAACTAGAAAACTTACAAATGTGAATTAAGTAATGCAAAACAAGAAGTAAAATGATAAAGAATTTTGGGTACAACATGTAAAGAACCAAAATGATATCATAGCATCCAACTCATTGGGATAGGACTGATGGTACTTACACATTTACCTTTGTTTTCCTTCCACTCTTGGATTATTTCAAGTTCAAGAATACTGATTATTGGTGCTACTCTTTTTTCCAGGACTGGTAAATGTTTCTTCGCTGATTGGCTGTGACATTGAAGAACTTAAGCTTACTCTGTCAATACGAAAAATGGAAGTGGGAAATGAAAATATTGTACAAAAGCTAACACTCTCCCAGGTAAAGGTTTACCTTTCCAACATTATGAAGATATTGGATGAATCTGTTATAGTTCTCTTATCATTAAAAGGAAATGGACGTATGGGTTAATAGATATTTGTAAAAACTAAAAACATGATCAAGGTTTCTGCATGAATTCTGTTGATTTTTTGTTCCAACTCGTTTTTTCGTTCATTTTTCAGGCTATTGATACAAGAGATGCATTGGCAAAATCTATCTATTCTTGTTTGTTTGATTGGCTGGTGGAGCAAGTCAACAAGTCGTTAGCAGTGGGCAAGCGACGCACTGGAAGATCTATTAGTATTCTTGATATTTATGGTTTTGAATCTTTTGAGGTATACTTTTGTGCACTCCCCTATTTTCTCTTGTTAGTGTTCCTTTGAAATAACATCATCTATCTTTCTGTCAGAGGAATAGTTTTGAGCAGTTCTGCATCAACTATGCCAATGAAAGACTGCAGCAACATTTCAATCGTCACTTATTCAAACTACAGCAAGAGGTGCCACTGAAAACTATATAGTCTCTTGTGTTAAACATGTTCGAGTTAAATGCATGAGTATTCTAAACCAAGTACAAACATTTACCCCCGGCAAACTTTATATTGTAGAAAAAATTGAAAGAGGTTAATAGTTATTGGATCAGGAACTTACAGCTAGGGGGCACCAACAAAAGCAGAAGAATAAAACTTCATTTTACAATATTATGTTTTAGATCAGCATTCATTCACCATGAAATTCTTGAAGTAAAGTATATTTCTGTGTTGATTTGATAATTAAATGCGGCAAGAGAACTAGTCTATAATCCATATGCTTTTCCACCATAAATCTATAAAGAGAACAAGTTTTGCTTTACACAGATCTATGGTTGATGTTAGTTTGTGTATGGTTGATGTTAGTTTGTGTATGGTTGATGTTAGTTTTTGTAAGGCATTGACCTATAATTAATATTTACTGTTGATCCTGAATCTATTTAATTATATCTTTATCCTGAATTCTCATTCGTTCAGGAATATATTCAAGATGGAATTGACTTTACAAAAGTTGATTTTGAAGACAACCAAGATTGTTTAAATCTGTTCGAGAAGGTACTTTGCCTCCTGATACACACTATTCTAATGTGAGGTCTTCTAAGTTGATTTTGAAGACAACCAAGATTGGTAATGGACGGAAACTGTTTTTCGTATTCATGCAGAAACCTCTGGGATTGTTGTCTTTGTTGGATGAGGAGACCACTTTTCCAAGTGCCACAGACTTGACATTTGCTATTAAGTTGAAGAAGCATCTCAAATCCAATTCTTGTTTCAGAGGAGATCAGGCTGAATCCTTTACCGTATCTCATTATGCAGGGGAGGTATGTCATATATTTGGAATAATCTTCCATCTTCTATTTTTCCCTCCAGATTTCCCTGAAAAAATGTTTGATGAAGTGAATGGAAAATATCAGATTTATGTTGTTTGTAATGGCTTTCTAGTCTAGTCTAAGTTCAACTGAATGATAAATAATTTCATAAGATGCTATTAACTTGCTTTGGCACTAAAAAATTATGTATTTGCTTCATAGCGGATGTGTAATCTATTTTATTTCATCCATCAGATCTGAGGTTCACATATATGACATGTTACTCTCAGGTTACTTATGACACATCGGGGTTCCTTGAAAAGAATCGAGATTTGCTACACATGGATTCTATCCAACTTCTGTCTTCATGCAAATGCCATCTTCCTCAGATATTTGCTTCTGCTATGCTTAGTCAATCTGAAAATTCAGGTGTTGGTCCATTGTATAAATCAGGTGGAGCTGATTCTCAGAAGTTAAGTGTAGCAACAAAGTTTAAGGTACACTCTTTACTCCTTAGATTTAAAAGGTCTTATCTTCATGAAATTATGTGTTTGAAGGTAGATAAATGCTTCGGCAGGCAATTCAGCTTATAGTTCTTCAGTTCATCATTTCTACCCTAACGCTGCCAACTTCACATACACTTCAAGAATTATAATTTGTTGTATGTTTTATCATGGTTATGTGATCTCGAAGTATATTATCCTTATATCTTCGATAGTGCTTCTGTTTCTATATCTTCAAATTATTGTTGTACATTTTCATAAATTTTGTTTGTTGATTCATATCTAATTTTTTTTATTTGTTTCCTATCTTTTGGCATCTATCAATCAATTCTTCCCTTGGTTGTAGGGTCAACTTTTCCAATTAATGCAACGCTTGTCGAATACGACATCACATTTCATCCGTTGTATCAAGCCAAATAATCTCCAGTCTCCTGGGATATATGATCAAGGTTTGGTATTACAGCAGCTCCGATGCTGTGGGGTCCTAGAAGTAGTTAGGATCTCAAGATCTGGATTCCCTACCAGGATGTCACATCAAAAATTTGCCAGAAGGTAACACTGAGACTATCAGCTCGTACATGCGTTCTGTTTCTTCTGTAAATCTTAAGTGACTGTTTTTGGATGGATGCCATATGCCGCTTCTGCATCAGGTATGGTTTTCTTCTGTTGGACCATGTTGCATCACAAGATCCACTCAGCGTCTCAGTTGCAATTCTTCACCAGTTCAACATTTTGCCTGAGCTGTATCACGTTGGGTACACAAAGCTTTTCTTCCGAACTGGACAGGTGAGACGAATTATATATATCCATTTTTTCTTGTTGACTACTAGGCTGGAAAATATGTGTCATTTTATTTTTGTCGAACTTTTTTCCTGATAGCGCAACACGGATGAGACTAGTAGTTAGCTGGCGGGCTTATTTAAGTACTGTGTGTTTAAACAGCATTCAATTTTTTACTATTTTGGCTTAGCTCTCTAACAGGAATGTGTTGAATGATGTACCCTCCTGTTTTCTTTACATCGAGTTTTCAAAAATGGATACTAATACCCATTACCCTGCATGAATTTTTTTCTTTATTTTAATATATTTCTGTCGTTCAAACACCTTCTTTCCAAATATCATCAGATGGGGGTGCTTGAAGATACAAGAAATCGTACGCTTCATGGCATATTACGTGTCCAAAGTTGTTTCAGAGGTCATAAAGCTCGCCATGAAGTGAAAGAGCTGCAGAAAGGAATTGCCACTCTCCAGGCTTGTAACTCTCTATCTTTAACTTTGAAATGATTTCTGGATCACGACCCCTTTACCGTTATTTATGCTCGACACCTACCTATGTATATAGTTGTGCAAGGTGAGAAGACTAGAAAAGAATATGCATACCTATTGCAGCGGCATAGAGCAGCAATAGTTATACAAAAGCAGATCAAAGGCAGGAAGGGGAGGAAACGCTTCAAAAATGTTTACAGTTCGTCAGTCGAGATGCAATCAGGTAAATGTGTTATACGGAGTACTTATGAGCTAAATCATATCTTATGAGCTGACAATAATAATTAAAAAGTTAAAAGTCGAAGGAGTCGATAATATAATTAAAAAGTTATTTTTAGTCAAATCTTCACCTCGAAAAGCAAAATCGTCAACTAAAATGAATTGGAGTTAGTAGTATTAAGGAACATATATGGATAAACAAGTAGAATATGCTTATTTTGTAATGTTATACTAGCTTGAAATGTCATATGTAAAATGGCGTTAACAATAAGAAAATGTGTTATTATTCCAGCTCAAATTATTTTAGAAAGTAGGTCGTTCAAATAACAACAAAATTTTCACACCTTACGATTTATGCTCGCAGTTGTTCGTGGATGGCTTGTTAGACGATGCTCAGGGGACATCGCACTTCTACAATTTGGTAAAAAGGTACCCAAAGATTAATAGAGGCCTTCATTCTATTCTATTCACCTTCTATGGTTGGTGACTATCTATTTTAATATTTTGATCTGATCTGATCGTCTCACCGGTAATATTTTTCTAAAATTTTCTCTCGCTATTGTGGGGAGGAACGAAATCAATGAGATATATTATCAAATTTTGAGCTTGTCTCAAACTTTACATATGTAGAGTGTCGTGTGATTTCATTTATTTTCCAGATTCCTTTTTTAAATCATAAATGTGCTGACTGGGTAAGCAGGGTAATGAGGTGTTGGTGAAAGCAACATACCTTGCTGAGTTACAACGTCGGATTCTTAAATCAGAATCTGTTCTAAGGGAGAAGGATGAAGACAATGATATCCTTCGCCAACGACTCCAGCAGTATGATAATCGATGGTCAGAATACGAAAAGAAGATGAAATCAATGGAAGAGGTTTGGCAGAAACAAATGACATCTCTTCAGTCCAGCCTATCAGTGGGAAAGAGAAGTTTGGCTCACGGTGATCCCACAAGAAACTCTAGCGCATCAATTACTGGAAACGAATACGCGAGTTCTGATTCAGGGAACGCCTATAGGAGTAGCCCTCTAGTGAGACCAACCAATGCTGGTCTAAGTGTGGTTAGCCGCTTAGCTGAAGAGTTCCAGCAAAGGAGTCAGGTTTTTAGTGATGACGCCAAGTTCTTGGTGGAAGTAAAATCCGGTCAGATCCAAGCTAGCTTGAATCCAGAACGCGAACTTAAGAGATTGAAGAATATGTTCGAAACTTGGAAAAAAGATTATGCCTCGCGACTGAGGGAAATGAAAGTTGTACTGAACAAACTTGGAAGCGCGGAAGGATCTTCCGTGGTGGCGAAGAAAAAATGGTGGCAAAGGAGGAACAGCACTCGATTGAACTGACAATATGGTATTTCCTTGATAGAATAGCACTCAGGATGAACTGAGGATACAATTAACCTTATACCAACTTTTATATTTCCTTCATAGTTAACTCACCAGTCACAAGTTTTGCTGAAAATATTAGCTAATTTAAAGTTCATAACTACTATATAGTTCTCTATATGGAAAGTGAATCTTTGTTTTGAATTATGTAAATGAATCTACATATGATTATTTTGTTGCTTCTACCAATGTGTGCTTGGGGATAGGATCCCACATTCCCACCCCATTTTTTGTTGTAAAGTGTGCAGAATGCAGACAACTGTGGAAGGCTGTAAATGTGTTTTTTGTTTCTGCAAATATTAAAGTAATAATAATTATTCCATTCATCCCAAAAAGATTTGTGTAGTTTATTGTTCATTGAATAAAATAAACAAGGTTATAGCCTTTTAACTTGTACATATAATTTTGATTTGAATGAAAGTTATGATAAATATAACTTTAATTTGAATGAAAGTTATGATAAATATAATGAAAGTTATGATAAATAGTAAGGTAAACTAAAATTACCTTCATTTGATACTTTCTTTTTATTTTGGCATGGAGTGAAAATATGGTCCCTTAGAAACACTCTTAGCTATTTGTCATAACAGAACCTTGCTATAACAAACTTCATTAATCATAACAGAGAATATAAAGTTATATTCTTTGTACAGTATATATACGGTCATAACAAACTGTATATGAATATACATACACTCTTGCATTTACAACCGAACATAAATGGAGGGGGAAAAAGAATCATAAATTTGAGAATCCAAATCACTAATCATCTAACAGCTACATCTAAGGGCAAGAAACTCGAAAACCTGTTAATGCGACAGTTTCATACTTTTTGATTACTCGAAATCTTGAATCCAAGAAGTGTTGGGGGAATTTTGTCTACCTTCCTTGCCTTTGTTTTTGTTGTTTTTGGCACCATGATGACCATCAAATGCCTGAGAATATGCTGTTAAATGACTTCCTTGATACCAACAACAAGCTGTGACTACAATAATAATTAGAGTGATTGCCAAGATAATATCAACTAAATGTTGTTAATGATACCAACTGAACAAATGTAAGTTGACAACCATGAATCATTATGTTTTTTCCTCCTAGAACTGAATTAGAGAGCACATAAACTAGTGCTTCTTGAGACGAATTAGACACCTTGATAAGTACTAAACTAATGACGGAACAAGAATTTTTATATAATGAGAAAAATAACTTACATTATACAATGAAGCCAATAGTACTTATAAAAATAACTTATATTCATTCATTCATACCAAATGTTCTTATTTTGATGCGCTTATACTACTACATTTGGCTCTTCTTTGTTCAGAAAAGTATGTTTAGCTCAAGAATATTATGAAAGACCCATAGAACTATGTTCCAACCTCGAATGTCTAAAAATATAATGAAGGAAATGCTGCAATTAAAAAGTTTGGGACGATATGTCAAATATCATTATTGTGGGTCTCGTTTGACCTAGAAAGCCCGGAGTTTGTAATGACATGCTCAGTTACTGGTTCGATGGTAGTATAGCAATAATTTTATGTATTATTAGTGCATGCATGTTTATTTTTTGACATTTTTATATTACGAATAATACATAAGAATGATTGAATAAGTAAGTCATCACGAACACTATTATTTGACATATATATTGTGTTAGATTCCAATTTCCTCCATGCCTCCCCCTAGTTCCTCCACTGATCTTAGACTCCAATTTTAAATATTTCTTCATTTCTATCCCGTCAAGATTGAAATTTAGTATTGGTTTGTTATAATATTCTTTAAATAGACACATTTTTGTTTTTGTGACTTCAATTTTGATGGCAGAAAGGATCGTAAGTACAAATCCAACAAAGATAAAATGTGGAAGAACCATAGGCACTAGTATGGACATATTATAATAAGAAGTTAGTATATATATAAATGAGAATGTTAGCAAAGAGGTAATTAAAAAAAATGATTAAAAAGATGTCGTGTTAAGCTGGAGATGTTTATAGTCATGGAACCAATAATGACATGAATGTCGTAATGGATGTACCAACATATATTATAACAGGACAATAAACAAGTATTCCATACTACGTATTTATCAATATTTCAAGAAATTAGCAACTCATTAGGATGATCAATGGAATAATAAGCAATGTATAGGTTCATCATAAAAAAACTTTCTTCTATACGGATGAGCAGTTTGTATTTGGATTAAACAAATCCAAGTATATATAAAAAAGCAGTTGTCTCATAAATACATATGTACCCTTTAATTGTTCTTTTAAAAGTGTGAAATCGTTTTACTAACGGCTCCTCAAGCTTTCTGTCATCTTGTGTGCCTCAAATTCTACTACAACTTAAGAAGATGATGAAGTGATAAAAGTGAAACTAATGCTTTATTCCATTATCATATTAGGCCGATTATATATATATATATATATATACTTCTAGTCTAATATTTATCACCCAAGTCTTCATATGAGAGGTTTGGAATCGATTCACATAGGATCTTATAAAATATTCGCCCTAAAAATATATATATATAGGCTTGGAGGATTAGATGAGTGGTGTAACTAAAAGCAAAGAAATAGGCTTTCATTTAGCTGTTTGAAACAATCATATCATGCGAAACTAACGCAAACAAATCAGCTCCTATTACTAAGGAAATTAAACACGTTGCATTAGACTTGCTCAACCCCTGCATGAGAATTAAGGAATTAATTAAGGGTGGAGTAAGAATTTAATTTTAGATGGATCAAATCGATAAAAATATTACTCCGTATTAATATATTTTAAGAAATTTGAAGGGATTATATAAAATTTATAGGAATTCATTTGAGACCATATAAGTCGAAACTAAATTTTAATAGGTCAAATAAGAAAAAAATACTCCATAATACGGAGTAATAAATTTAAAGAAATAAAATACTCCTATATTTTTTGAAAAATCGAGGTGGGCAAGGGAAATTGGGTCATTGCGTTATTGGGCATATCCCTGTCTATGATAGGCTGACGAAACTGGGCATAATTAGAGAGGTTGGCCTAGATTTAGCCCACTTAGTGTGTGGGTCTTTCACAAAGTGGGCAATATCAATGCAAATTTCACGGACGGTTTGTGCAACACTTTATGATATCAAAAACTATCATTGCACGAATGTAATTTTCAGGGACTTTTTGTGTAACAAATTTATTATCGATTGGACTACCATCATTATCTAAAATCTTTCTTTATTTAAAATGGTGACTTAAATCTTAAATATTTATGAAAATTCTAGTTTTCCATTATTAAAAATCGATTTTTATTGAATTTAACGCCAATAGTGGACATCAAACGACAAGTTTACTTTCGTTTACTTAAAAAAATTAGTTGAGGGACAAATTTAGAAATTGAGTCTCTTACTTACCATATCCGAAATAGTTTGAAGGTGCCAAATGGAATTTGGTACATCAACCCGTGGAATAATTACACGGTTGTTTCGGGTATCGAGTAAGAGTTAGTATTTGAGTCCAACTCGATTAATCTTTGGACAGAATTTTGAGTTGAGTAAATTGGATGGAGTAGCAAACAGGTTTAGAGTGGAGTCAATGTCGAGTCTTTGTTCCCGCCGTTAAACAAACAAACAAACATTCGTCAAAATTCAATTCAATTTCAAATCAGATCTGCACTCACTCTCTCTCTCTCTCTCTCTCTCTCTCTCTCTCTCTAGATCTCCTTCGTACAATGTCGCGTCCAACTGACTCCGACTTCGATCTCAGAGTATAGATTTCATAATTGTCCAATTTCGTATGCATTTATGCTTTATTAATAATAATTTATTAAAATGCTGTTAATTATTGTTTTTGCAGAGATTATCTATTAATCCAGCCTCTATTGGAACCAGGTACCTTATCTTGCTTCCTACTTTTTTACTATTTACGAAATCAAGTCTATATAATACAGCATAATCGCTAATAGTTTGTCAAAAGTCGAGACTTAGTTAGTGAAAAATAGTTCTCCAAGTTTAGACTTAGTTTTCGGAGTATTCTTTAGTGAAGTTAGTTCTCGAAGTTTGTCAGAAGTCGAGACTTAGTTAGTGAAAATTAGTTCTTGAAGTTTATCAGAAGTCGAGAGTCGAGACTTAGTTTTCGGTTTTTTTAGTGAAATTAGTTCTTGAAGTTTGTCAGAAGTCGTGACTTAGTTCTTGAAGTTTGTCAGAAGTTTATCATATGTTGAGACATTAGAGTTTTAGTTAGTGAAAATTGGTTATCGAAGTTTGTCATAAGATGAGACTTACTTATTAGAGTTTTAATTAGTGAAAATTAGTTATCGAAGTTTGTCATAAGACAGGACTTAGTTATTAGAATTTTAGTTAGTGAAAATTAGTTATCGAAGTTTGTCATAAGACAAGATTTTGTTATTAGAGTTTTAGTTAGTGAAAATTAGTTATGGAAGTTTGTCAAAAGTCGAGACATTAGAGTTCTAGTGCTGAAAATTAGTTATGGAAGTTTGTCATAAGGCAACACCGGTTATTAGAGTTTTAGTTAGTAAAAAGTAGTTATCGAAATTTGTCAAAAGTTGAGAATGAGACATTAGACTTTACAGCTATTACATATAGTTCATGTGTTTGTGATCTAGTCTAATCAATAGGCGTAAATAACGGTAAATAGCGGTATAAATTGTAGCGTAGTGCTACATAGCGTCATGAGGAAAATAGTGAAAAATAACGGCTTTTTTTTAGGTTTCTTTGCTATGGACGTAGCGTCATTACAACTTTGAATGAGTGATAGGTAGGGTTAGAGTTGGTGAAAATTAGTTATCAAAGTTTGTCAGAGGTCGAGACTTTCCCTTTAGAGTTTTAGTTAGTGAAAATTAGCTCTTGAAGTTTGTTAGCAATCATGACTTGGTCTTTGGAGTTTTAGTTAGTGAAAATTAGCTCTTGAAGTTTGTTAGCAATCATGACTTGGTGTTTGGAGTTTTAGTTAGTGAAAATTAGTTTCGGAGTTTGTCAAGAAGTCGAGACTTAGTATTCAAAGTATTAATTAGTGAAAATTAGTTTCGGAGTTTGTCTGAAGTTGAGACTCGGGACTCAGTCTTCAGAGTTATAGTTAGTGCTAATCAGTCTTCCAAGTTACACAATTGTTGCACATATGGTTCACTTAGTTATTTAATAATAGCGACTTCATACTTCGAACTTCTAACGTTGAAAATGTTTCCAAGGACCATATGTGCATCAATTGTGTAAATCTGAGGGCTAGTTTGCATCAACTAAAACTCAAGGGATTAAGTATCGAATTTTGGCAAACTTCGGGGACTAATTGTGCAATAATCTCACATTTAGTACACTGGATATGTTTTTACTATTGTGAAGATTGTGTAGATGTGTATTGAGTGGATGTGTTTTTCGATATATGCAGTGAGTATGCTTTCGCTGATGTGAATAACTTGGAGCATTGTGCTAAGTACCTTAATCAAACTCTCGTCACCTTTGGGTTTCCTGCTTCACTTGATCTCTTCGCCAGCGACCCTGTACTGCATTCCTTACCTTGTTTTTTGTTTTATCTCTGAGTGTGTTGTATTCACTTGCTTGATTTATCTTATAGGTTTCAATTGCGAGGACATGCAATTGTATGTATGCATTGTTGCAGCAGAGGCAGAGAGACATTGACTTCAGGGAGTCTGCTAATGAGCAGAGGCAACGGTATACATCATATTTCATTGTTTAGTTAATTAGCATTGCCTTTGTTTCTATTTGACTGATATCATTAACTTTTTTTTGTTCAACAAATTCCAATTCTTAATGAAGTTTTAACACCAAAATGATTAACATTTGAACATGAAAAATACACAGTGTTGTGGTATTTTAAACTATTTGTACATGGAAACACTAGTTTGAGCCTTATTCCACTAAGTGGGGTCGTCTATATAGATACGACGTCTCCATTAAGCTCTATGTTTTGTCAACAGTAGTTTGTGCTTACTGCATCAACATTCAAATAGGAATAGAGAACGTTGTAAGGAAAATACCGTAACGAGAATCTTAGAAACTCCCCTGAAGTTTTTTGGCGTGTATTTTTAGACCACTTTTGATTACAGTTGGCAAACTATGAAGTAGTAAAGAGAGTAATAGACTAGATTATTCTTACTTCATGTATTCATTTTACCCAATTTCTTTTAGGATAGGGGTATTTGATGATATCATTTGGGTCAATTCAGAAAGATTCTCACTGTTACCACCGGGGTAAGGCTACTATCATCCCTCCCCCCAACCCACTTGGGTAGGAGCCTTATTAGTGGCATTGGGTATTTAGATATAACGACTTTATTCATTTAATTTAGCTAGTGTGAATTCCTGTCCATTTTTCCTTATGTGGGCATGCACCAGGCCACCTTAGTTTTGCATGATGATACAACTCATATTATCTTTTAGGCTATATTGACCATGAGTGAGGATATATGTTTACAAGATCTGTTTTCTAATATTATTAATGTCTTGTTCATCTTAATATTATGCAGACTATTATCGGACATATCAAGGTTAGAGGCAAAAGTGGAGAGGTTGGAGTCGCAGTTAACAGCCAAAGATAGAGAGATAGCTACAATTACTAGAACAGTGAGCAAATACTGTTATTGTCTATAATAAAGTCATTTTCTTTTACAAGCACCCTTTTAACTATTTTTGGAATTCCGTGAATAGGATGCTAAAACTGCTGCCACACATAAAGCTCAAATTGATAAATTACAACAGGAAAGAGACGAATTCCAACGGATGGTTATTGGTAATCAGGTTTGCACCTTTATATTCGTACCTTAGTGCATTCTTCACTTAGAACATACATGACTAATTGTGATGTGATCCTAGCAAGTCAAAACCCAGCAAATATATGAGATGAAGAAAAAAGAGAAAGAATACATAAAATTACAGGTAGGAGCTAATGGCTTCTGTTACCCTTTGTTGAGTTGATGAAACGTTTTCAAATCAAAAAATTTGAATTAATTTCATACTCCTTGCAGGAGAAATTGAATCAAGTAATGATGGAGAAAAAGAAGGAATCTAGATCAGGAATGGAGATAATGAATTTGCTGCAGGTGATCTGTGATCGTCAGTTTCTTGTAATTTCTATAGAATCATAGATCATTTTCACTAAGGCTCTCAACCTCAAGTACAACAGAAAGAAGGCCGCCAGCGTGGGACATGGACCGGGAAGAAGGCTGACAATGACTTTTATAAGAAAATTGTAAGGTTTTTTTTAATATAGATATAATTTTATGGCAGACACTTCATTGTTTTCTAACATTTCCTATCTTCCAAGGTGGACGCATATGAAACTAAGAATCAAGAACTAGCCTCTGAGAATTCTGATTTGAGGGCTTTACTTCGTTCAATGCAGGTAGTTGCAGCAATCACACTATTATGGTGTACCATTATCCTTTTTGATCATACCCTTCTTCCATGGATATGGAATTTATGTGACAATGTGGATAGTTTAATGCTAGATGGTCATCTTTTACATGTGTAAAAATACCATGTCCTTAGTTGTATTATGTGCAAAGTTCTGTTTTCCACACTACCATTTCAGTTCTCTTTCATATGGCATGAATCTTCAATATTTTAGAATGATAGCCAGTTCCTAAGGAAGTTATGATCATCCTGTTTGAAGTATTTGGATCCTAGTTTGATTACAATCATTCTCCTAGCCTGGCGCATGGCTTTGGGGATCAATAAAAAGTTGTAGCAGTATCAAGAAAGTCCTTTATATATTATGTGTTATATGTTTTTAGAATGTATGAGTTACAATATACACTTTATCATGTATGTCAATATTAACGTGTCAAAAAAATTTTATGTATTGTATTTGCTTTTGTAAGTTACTAAGAGTGCTTTCAAACCTCAGGCAGATATGCGCGAGTTCTTAAATGCTCCTAATGGGTCTTCCAAGAAATCTCATCAAGCTAGTGAAAGGCAGAATATGGACCCCCAACAGTCTCCATTAGGTGGTAGAACGGTATGATACAATTCTCTAATATGACTAAGCATTTGTTTTTGTGTAATACGGTGACATGAATAGATCCATATTTGCAGGATGTATATGATCTTCCGCTCCATATGGCCAGGGATCATATAGAAGAAAGTCTCAGAACTAAGATGGCTTCTATAAAGGTGCCTGGCTGCATACCTATTCTACCTTTCCCTTTAAATAGAATAGTTGTGATGATAGGTTCATTCTGATGGGTAGTTTATAATTCTGAATCTTCTAAAAACTGAAGGAGTGGATGGGTCAGCTACAAGATGCTCAAAAAGCTGCAGAGGTGACTTCTGAAGTGACCGAGAGAGAACTCGAATTAGAAGCTCAACTTGTTGAGGCTCGGAGCATAATTCAAGAACAGGTTACATACTAATAACAAAAGTTTAGTTATTTCTGCCAATATTTATCTAGACCAGTAAATTCAATGTAATTGTGTAGTATACAGTGAATATGTGCAAAGCAACTTAAGTTATGTTTCTTCTGAAGAAGCCCCCTATACCCCTAATGCTTTACCATTCTTCGACTTTTAAATGGTTCCCATGAGCATATTGCAAGGCTAGCACGTCACAGCAGTTCAAAGCAACTTCTTATGGTTTATGGTTTTTTAACCGGAGTTCTCTTCCCTTTTGATTGGGTTTCAATTTACATATTATGTACTTTAAATACAAATACCGACAGCTTGCATGATTGTATATCACCTATGAGTGAATTGAATGATTTTATATCATGACCATCTGAAAGATATATAATGCTTGTTTTTCATGTTTCCAACATAATGCAGGCATCTATAATGTCCAAACGTCTAACCTCATCTGAGAAACCAAGGTAATTGATATTTATGGACATCATAACAGACCCATCTTGATGAATGATCCGTATCTTGGATGTTTTTGTTTTTATCCTCAATGAATTGGCGGACTAAGTTATATCATGTCTTTGCAGGAGGCTTAGTGGGCATCAAAGTTCTGAGGCTTAGTGGGCACCTTAGTTCTGACAGGAACTCAATCATTGCATCATTAACTGAGGTATAGATTCTCCTGCCCCAATTATTTTTGGCGTTTCCATAATTTGTTTCTTCTCCATGTCCTTACCCTACCCATATACAATGTCATTGTTTCTGGCTTGACTCACCCATTATGAAAAGTACTAATAAAAAACTCATAAAAAATAACATGGTGGTGAACAAGTTCTCGTTCACGAGATCAGCTGTTGGACTAAGTTTGAGGGACAAAGCTGCTCTTCTGAAGAAAAAAAATGGGTTGATTTTTTATATTAAAAGATATGAAATTGATAATTCATGAGATCAGGAACTCACTAATCCAAAAGGGGCATCAATTGTGGCCTTAATGCCTCAAATCAGGTTATTATTCAGCCACCTTAGTTTTATACTCCATATAAAGGGTGAAGAAAGGCGATCAGTAATGAAGAACAATTAATATTAATGTTAATGGGAAAAGGAAATACTTACAACTAGATACCCATACATAGAAGCTTTTTTAGATTGCACATAATCTACGATATCAGTATATATCACTTAAAGAAACTTCAATGATGTCAATTTTCAAGTGGCTGAAACATGGCAGAGCCGCTTTAGTATTTTAACTTGAATGCTAAAATATTGCTATAATATGTAATTTTTTTTTTTTGATAATCTTTCTTTAATGTGTATGTTTACTATTTTCATTGATGGATAATTTTGGTAAGAACTTGTCTTTCTGATTTGTAGGGACCTTGGACTTGTACATGGTCGACTCAAATGTAAATGTTCTAGGTAATATTATTAACCAGCTGATCTCCTGCAGATTTGCAAGTAACACTTGCAGACAGAAAAGATGCCATGTTCTAGTGATATTGAAATTAACTAAAAGTGTACTTCCTAACAGTAAACACTAAGCAGTAGCTTATATGTGTTGGACTTAGTAGGTCTTTATGTTTAGTATCGTTATGCATGAAGATACCTTCAAGGATAGGCTTCGTTCTCTAGTTCAGTCTGATGTGATTCTAGCATATGTCTTGCCCTTATATATGTTACTCCAAACCTTGTATGATAGTAATATCTAATCTAGTGTTTGTTTCAATTCTTAATAGCATTTCTTGGTATTTAAATAGAATTGAGATTAACTGAAAATGTGTTTGTAGGGAGTATAGGGTAGGAGAGTGTCTCTTGTGAAAAAAAAAGAGTTGTATGTAAGTCGAGTTCCAGGTGAAAGATATCTGGGCTCGTCTTGTTTGATCGAGGTGAGCTAAACATGATCCGAGTTTCGACCTGGCTCAACTGAAAATACCTCGTTGGAAATTCGAATTCTACAAGCCGAGCTCAACATTAACCATTTACTTGACAAGGGAAACACAAATATTATCCAATTTTAATAGACAAGGCAACACACATGACACAACAAGAGCAAATCCTTTCCAATTTTATTGAATATTAGTTCTTTGTTTTGTTTTGTAGATTGAGTTTGAGTAGAACGACCTAGACATTACACTATACTTTGGTTTAGTTTAACAAATAAGTTTGAATAATTAGGTGGTCGAACACCTGAATTAAGCCTTGAGTTCATCGAGATAATTGCTAATTTGGTCTTAGATAGTGGGACCAATTAGCTCTCAGTTCATTGTTTGGAGCATTTAGGCCTCAAACGACAAACTTAGCAGTCTAACATGAACGCCAGATAATAAAATGCTTACATGAGTTATCACCAAATTTTATTTATAAAACATAACACAATATTCAAAAAAGAAAACTTCCAATAATGCTCTCTTATATTAATGAACAAAGTGCTCTACAAATGTAGTACATATCATATTGTTTAGGAGTTCAACAAGAAAGGAAACAAATTCTAGTAAACAAGCTGGGGATCAAACTCAGAAATGTCAACAGAACCAGAATCAATAGGTTTCATGAGGTATGTTGCCAACAGCTCGGACACCAAGGCTGCAATAAGAGGGATCCTCTTGAAATTCTTCACCAACGGTATGTCATCGGTCTCCCCTACTGCGAGTAGCTTCTCATTAATCGCCACCATGTTATCTAACCGCCTCTTGAATTCAGGGTTCTCGACGTCCAGTACAGCAGGGAAAATTCTTGCTGTGGTGCGGTTTGTCTGCAGAGAGTTAAGAATTATCGTCACTAGCATCAATATTGATATCAGATAAAAAAGTTGGTAAATATCACTGTGCTATAAAGTAAAAGTGAGCATGCAATATTGATGCGATGACTAGGGAAAAGGCGATCATGAAACTACCTCAATAATAACATGCATGTCGAATTCTTTAGTCTTGAGTCCAATGCCTTCGTAGAAAGCCGTACGTTGACAGTCATTGAGGTACATGGTAACATAAACCTGCAATCATGAAGTGTCGAGAAGTGAAAAAGTTTAGTACTAAGAAGAAAGCTTGTAATCGTCTCAGAAGCTAAGTGCACAAGATACATACCGAGAGGCAGAAGAATCGTGACCACAGTTTCGCCTTCCAGTCATTGAGGAACTGAGGCTGTGCCTTCATCAACGCAGAGAAGAAGTCCCCATGACGGTTCTCATCTTGACACCAGTTTTCGAAGTATTTGAAGATAGGGTAGCATTGGTACTCTGGATTAGCCTTGAGATGCCTGTATATTGTAATGTACCTCCAGTATCCTATCTTCTCGGATAAGTAAGTCGCATAGAAGATGAATTTTGGTTTGAAAAATGTGTATTTCCTGGCCTTAGTTAGGAAACCCAAGTCTAATGCCAAATTGAAATCAGAGAGACCCTTGTTCAAGAACCTAACAATTCAGAGAACAACATGAGATTAACAACTCATTTTCAAGTACGGTTATGTTATCCGAATTCATGATACAGGAAAGAAAAAAAAAAGTGACATTTTGAGCTTACCCGGCATGGCGAGCTTCATCCCTCGACATGAGAGAAAAGATCTCAGCAACAACAGGGTTAGTTTTCTGCATACACGATTCTAAAGGGGTTATATGCTTATCACGGTTGTTATCAAGTAGATATGGTTAATGGTATTAATAACTTCACTAAGATTCTACTATTGTGTCTAAATTAGGCCAATCAGTACCCAAAATAGAACTCAAATGAGGCATATGATGATTATACATGCCAAAAAGTGAATATCCATTACTGAACTCATTTTTCAAGAAAGTTAAGTAGACCATTCAATTTGAAACAGAAATAGCAGTAATGAATGATTTCAACTTTCTTATTCCAAATTAATCAATATCACAACCATAATTCTGTTTGGATGTCTCTTGGATATAATGAAATACATCGAAATAGCTTATTGCATTACATACTCCTCTTATCTTTTGTGAAGTACGGAGTAGTAGATAGTGTAGGCACTTGATCTTGGGTCAATTCGGGAACAAGCCCCTGTTATCACATGAGTACAATTCGACCCCCTTATCCCGCTTAGACAGGATTCTCTTAATAGTCATTGGTATATGTTGTTGTATCAATCTAATTTCACATTTTCTTAACATTTCAACCACCAATAACCATAAAAGGATCAGCAAAAAGAATTTATTTTAGGACAAAATGAAAATAACATCATACTACTATATTAGTTGTAGATTTAGTTAGCAGACATATGAGATTAATCAAAGAATAATAGGGAGCAATTAAATGGAATGGGTAAGCATACCTTAAGTCTTCTACCAAGCTCCTTGTATAGAAGAAAACCAGAGAATTCAGCAGTACAAGACCTCTCCAAGAACTCAACAAAGATTTGTCTTAGAGGTCCATCAAGTTTGTCTGCAGCTTCCTTAAACTCCTTGTTCCTGACAAAGTGTGTCTGATTGTAATCAGTCTTGAATTCTTGCAACAAAGCCTCAAACTCAGCTTCATTCAAGTTCTTGTTAATCTCACTGTTGAAAAGTGTCTCCATTTCATCGAAATCAGTGGTGTAGAATCTTGGTGCAAGCAATGTCTCCTTTATGGCCTTTTTGGTACCCTTTTTTGATGATGTTGTGGTAGTAGGGGTGGGGGTGGTTGTGGACATCATTTTGACACAAAATGGGACACTTGGGTTGTTCCATTTTGGTGTTTTGGTGATACCAAACTTGGCTATGGGTTTAACTAAGGCCATTTCTGTTGCCATTGTTGAACACTTTTGGCAGAAAAATATGTGTTTTTTTCTTTGTTAAGACAAGATTGTAGTGAGTGATAAAGGTGCATGTAGGAATATATTACTGTGTGACAAATGGTTATCTAATCTCATCCAAGAAAATCTAGGATTTTAGATGTTTGTTGGAGACACGTGGCATGCAGTAATAGGCCAGGTTGATTACATGTTTGTTTTTAAGTTTGTGTAGTGAAATGAACTAGTGGCATATGTTTGTCCATGCTCTTATGCTCATGGAGTTGTATGGTTGATTATTCATTTCTTGGGATTTTTTGTACTGTTATATGTATGGTTTGTGATTTTCCAAAATATAAGGGTAGTAGGAGTATAATAAAGAATAGTTAATTAATTTGAGCAGAGAGAATCCTCTACCTATTTTTGATGCCTCCTTTTATGCTTTCATGTTTTAGAATTTGTACATCATGCATTGAGTATTTGAGTGGTTATATAACCATCCGTGATATTCATGATGTATAATATTTTAAAACGGTAAATATACAGGGAGGCATAAAGAAAGGTGAGGAGGTAGTTCAGATTTTTCAAATGGTAGTGATTTGAGCCCATAAAGATTTTATTTATTGGCTTGGGGATCAACATTTGTGAAGGCCCCTTACCTAGTTGCCTCCCTTCCTAATCCCTTTCCATTTTATATCATATCTCATCTCTCATCCCATTATTATTTTAATTAACAAAACTTAGCACCAATCCTTATTAATAAAGAAAAGAAAAGAAATGCACTCTCTTGGGGGATTTAATGTTGTAATGAGAATTTATAGAGCAATGAGAAGTTAAAGATTGATACACAACAACTGAAACTCGAAGTCGAAAAATTGCTAGAAAATGTGGGTTGATGTTCTTAATTTCAATGGTCTATATGACTATATTCTCAAAGAACAAATGCACTCCTCAAACTGAAATAAAATTAAATGCTTAATGCAGGATGGAACCTACAATCTCTTATGTAACAGCTCTTTCAGAATTTGATCTGATAAGTTTACAAGTGCTGGTTTCTGTGTCGGTTCCATTATCCGTAGGTTTGATTTCAGGTTCTTGTAATCCCCCCAGAGTATTCGACTTGAGAGTACCAAGTCCGTCGCCCTGATCCTCATCTTCCATCTCGGTGGTATTGGAAGGTCTCCTAGAAGTTTCAGGAACCGGCAAAATCTGCCCCTCTTCCACTGACATAGTTGCCAAGTTAGCATCAATCATTGTTGTTGAAATACTGCAACATCCTTCTAGGCTAGCAGTTGTCTGCTTGGTATTTGTAGTCATCTCATCTCTTCCTCCTTGGTTCGTAGGAAGCAAAGCTAGATTAATATCGAACCTTTCACTTCCTTCCCCGGATTTCAGATGATCATCATTTTCCGTGTCATCAGTTGGCAAGTTGAGCAAAAGTTCAGGAAGTGAGATACGAGCCTCTTCTGTATTGATATCAATTTTTTCCTTTGCACTTGAGATATTCCTCATAAACTGACGAGGTGGTTCAGTGCGCACGCACTCATCCTCCTCCTCAACAAATGATCTGAAATCATTCAATGATGAAGGAATCTTGGAGAAGAAAACTTCTTTGAAGTTTTGAAGCTTTCCTCTGTTGTAAGGATTATCCTTCTTATCATAACGATATCTGAAATTCTCGTACGTGGTCTGCATTAAAATAGAAAACAATAAGCCCAAAGTTAATGCATCAGATATGAAGATTTCGTCGTAGACAAGACTCAAGAGCACGATTCATATGAGCTAGTCAACATATTCAGCCGTAGATACTGTATGAAGATACTAAAATGGATACATTACTGCAAAAGGATCACCTGATTTGTGAGAATCAGATATAGATGGAAGACAGAAAGGCCACCAACAAACCAAACAGAAATAAAGCAGTATATAATGAGTATATCTGCTAAAACTTCTTCTTTCATAGCTTTCAACAAATTTCCATGGCGATGAACAATGTTGATCCAGGAGAACACAAACACGTACAGACATAAGATGGTTGAAGTTGTTATGAACATGTAGAAGAATCGATAATTATGCTGCAAACGGAAGAAGAAACTCAACGTTACTTGTAGCACAATCAATAGTCATGGTCAATTTTTGTACAAGTTTGTTTAGAATTCAAAAAGTAGTGTCTATAGTATAGAAAGTGATTGGTATTTCTTGTGCACTAAATTTAGGCTAATGGTTGCATCCAGCATAATAATATATGAATATATTTGTTCAATCCAAAGAGCTTATTTTCACTTACAATTCCAATACATTGACCAAGCCATGGGCAATGATGATCAAATCTTTGAACACAATTGTTGCAGATAGAGCAGTGTGAGGCACGGGGAGGACGATAAATAAGACATGTATCACAATATTTTACTTTAACTGCATGCCCATTCACGATCACATCCTTCACGCGCGGAATCTTCAAATGAGGTGTTCTTCCATTAACCCATTCCATCGAAGGAGTATTCATATCGAATGTGTCATCACAGTCTGGAGGTGTTGCATTCCTCGGAATTATCCCAGGATCCCTGCTAGAGGTCAAGAAGAAGAAAATCATATCCTGCACAATAGGTTCAAAAATCAAACAACAACACATCAGCTTCCGAGAGTGGTCAAGCCAAAAATCAGCCAGAAAATAATCTGTCGACGCAGTTAAATGAAAAGAACAAAGCTAATAACTAAGGGAAGCCAACTATATCTCACTATAAATCTTTAGCTTCAGGAAATGTTATTACTATGTTAAGAACAGGGAACATTGAAATATGCAACATATTTTCTGCATTAATTTTGTACTATTGTATTATTAGTCCATAGATCAAAAGAACAAGAAAAACTAGTACAGTGAAACACTAGGCAAAAGAAAATGAGGAGTACAATACTTACCAGCACAGTAAGAGCTATGCCTATACCTAAAATTGTATACCAAGGGCCAACATCTTTGTCTTGTTTGATGTTATGGCTAATAATGATAGCAGTCTCGCCAAAAAAGGCAAATGCCGGACCTACAATAAGGAACGTCGATAGAAACAATGATCCGACATCAGGACCAAAGATCAATCTTCCTCCACAAAAGAATCTCTGAGAGAAGTATGAGATGAGAGCAAATAAGTACACAAGATTAAATTCTGAACCAACATACACAAACAATTATCAAAGTATCAAACTAAAATCCACTTTATCATATGTCATACAATGTCTTCAAAACAATTTTTCAATTCCTAAAATGAATAAAGTAAATAACTACATATTATGCATTACAGTTTACACAAAGCATTTTTAGTTTAAGTTTTTCATATAAACATGATCCATCAACTTAGAATCAGATGTCCAATTCATAAATATACAAACAACACATGAGCTAGCTCATCAAATAGGAAAAATTGCGGAAAAGATCCTCTATCTCCGGTGCCTCTTTTGGTTACATAATAACTACTCATGACCACCTTATACATGGTGTATAATACTATAATATTCTAAAGCGGAAAACATATAAGAGGCCACGTTAAGGATAGAGGATATTTTCCGGTAAAATTGAGCTAAACTCTTCCCAAAAAAACATCATGTAAACCAATAATACAGAAACTTTGAATCTTCAAGAACATGATCAAACCATAACCACAATACCATGAACAAACAAACAAACAATTTACCACCAATGTTGAACTTACATTATTTCCTCTCCACGCTTGATAAATCCTCAAAGGCTTATCTGGTCTCATACTGCAACACCTTCACAACTAAATCACCATTCAAGAAAAATATTCAAAGACTCAAATTTTTTCATGCACAAAAAACAGTAAAAGTAATACAAATTCCAACTTTTGATGTTTCTGAAGATACCCTTTTTCTTGATCATGCAAAAGAAAGAAAAAGAGACTCAGGTTTAATGAATGATCAATAAGAAAAAACAAACAAAGAGAATAATGAACTAAGTTTGGACATTTGTATCTCTCTCTTTTCTTGATATTAATATAACTCTATGCCTGCAGACAAATTTCAAAAAATGAATAAATCTTGAATACTTATATATTTATATATACATTTATTTAAAAAGTGGTTGAAGAATTTTTATTTATTTATTTTGTTTGCAAAAAAAAAGGATATTTATATTTTCAGTTATTTTTTCCGTCCATAATGAGAAAATGATTTAACTAACTATATGTTCTGTTTGTTTCACTGTCACATAGTCATCTTGGGGGGCGGATCTTCCAATTTTTGTGGCCGATTTGAAATGCCCCCTTTTAAAGTTTCTTGCATGTAAAGTTTGTGGCCAATTTTGTTGAGTTCGACTTGACTCGATCTGATTCTTGAGTTTTGTGCAGGTAATGATGCAACCTAGTTGAATCGAACTTAATTTTGGTGACTCGATCTTTATATGTATATTGAGTTCGAATCCATTTGATATGAAGTCGAATCCTAAGAATGAGCTTTGAGCCTTTGACTCAAGCTTGATTTGAGTATTTCAGTTAAAAGTTTGATGCTTCATGTATTCATGCAAATTATTAATATACTATTTAAAGCATAATATAATACATGTCTAGTCGAGTCCACCATTTGGCACCGATCGAGCTTAAAACCAATGTTTGACTCGATTTGCAATAAAGTGGCTAAATCTAGTTCAAAAATTTGCAAGTTGAAATATTTGAGTCGAACCATGTCGAGTATGACTAGATGACATGCCTAATGATACTATGACATTACTCAAACTATATATTAACAGCTATATTAAATGAGTAAACAAAAGGTGATAGTTTTGGACAACTATTGTGGTGGTTATTTAATTTATTAGTTGACAACGTGCTGGCACATTGAGATTATATAGAAGATATCATATAACACCAAGTGAATATACAAATTACAGGAAGAATATTGTTGTATTTGTTTACAATATTGTATATAAAAACCATATAAGACTTTGTCAAATGCTAAAAAATGGCTCACATTTTCCCCATTTCCCACTATACAAAGGTTGATTTGTAAGAAGATCAGATATTGCAATTCA
Organism: Lithospermum erythrorhizon; assembly: GCA_019722365.1. NCBI lineage: Eukaryota > Viridiplantae > Streptophyta > Magnoliopsida > Boraginales > Boraginaceae > Lithospermum > Lithospermum erythrorhizon. The sequence goes on along the minus strand of JADFUC010002248.1, from coordinate 53,778 downwards.
AGTTACTTCCATTTCATTTGTTCTACGTTTTCTGGATCGATACTAGGCAAAAATTAAATATAAAACAAAAAATGAAGAAGACCAAAGGCGAGTGACTCTTTGGCGTCGTGATATACACTGATGCGCGCTTCTTCTTCAAGTATTCGTCATCATGTTTTCATGATATATAGACATCTTCGATTCAGATCTGTGAAAATATCGCGGAAAAGAGTCATTATAACTAATAAGTAACATAGGAAGTAAGTATAGAGAAAACAAGTTTCAAAGTCCTTCTCTAACTGCTTCATTCATGACAGATTCTTTAAACTTAGGTACTTGTCAAGTTACTCAAAATTGCAGAAGAATATGTGCTTATGCATTTTTATTACTGAACATATAAATCTTGCTATTTCAGAAATAGCCTGCCATGGACCATGTAAAAATTCACCAATTCCATAAGTCATCATCCTACATAACTATTTTACAAGTGTATCAAGACGCGACTTATATCTATCACGAAGACAAAATCCACGCTCTTCACGAATTTCTGTCTACAAAATATCTTACATTACATTGTCAAATTACTCGAATAATACCAGTTTAATGTGAAGAAGCCAACATATATAACAAGCAGGTAATCTATTTGTATAGCAGATACATGTATTTTACCTCCATAAGACTGTTGTTGAATGTCTTGATCTACCCACATCTAGGCAAATTATCATTTCCAGTAGTATATATGCATTTACGGTCTTATGGATCCCGACTCTAGGTCTTGAACTCGATTATTAGGAGTGAAAAAAGTTTCAGGTGCAACTTTTCCACTCTTCTTCTTCTTGTGTATACTGTTGTCATCGATCCCACTGTAATCCAAATCCTGCAGAATCTCTGGAATCTGATTACTAGTGTCTTTATTGTTCTTGTATCCATATTCAACATCAATTTTCCCCTTTGTACTCTTGGCATCTCCAACAAATCTTCTAGTGATAGACTCAGTAACCGAATCATCATCTTCAACTGTCCATTCTCGAAAATTGATCAAAGATGGTGGGGCCTTGGAGAAAAGGATTTCAACAAGATTTCTCTTCATCCCATTATTGTATGGATTCTCTTTCTTATCATAACGATACCGGAAATTCTCATACGTTGTCTGCAAACAACAACAGGTCAGAGTAGTATCGAACATCTCTGTCACATTAACATCAACTTGTTTATAGCTAAAGGAGAAAGAGTTCAAAGTTCAAGTTTATCTTTTGCAGCAGACATTCTTACAAGCTTTATATACAGTTAGTAGTATATATAACTGTGTTTACATCTCAATGTTAGCCATTACATCCAAATTATTTAAGCGCCTTAAGTTCATTTATATTGTTTCACATTTTAGCCATAATTTAGATAGTTCTTGTCTACACATTGAGTCATGAGTTCATGACTCATGACTGGCATTATTTTCTTCACTATGAAGTAACATGAAGTTTAGAAGTACAGAGCATGTAAGTAGGTAGGCATATAATGAAAGAACTACTTCAGGACATGGAGAACATAGTTCATGTTCCACGGAAAGTAACTTAGAATTTAAATTGGAATTTGTTTCTCAACTGAGTAGAGTAAGATTACCTGATTGGTGCACATAAGGTAAAAGTGTAAAACACTGAGACCACCAACAAACCAGACAGCAATGAAGCAGTACACAACCAAGATGACTGATGCCACGTCTTTTAACATGGCTTGCTTAAGGCGCCCAGGTTGATTGAGGACGTTCATCAATGAAAATATGAAGACGTACAAGCACAAAGCAGTTGAAGTGGTTATGAACAAGATAAAACACCTGTAATTACGCTGCCAAGAAAAAAAAAAACATATAGTGTTTAGGCAATTGATGAGAAAACATTTATTCCAGGTTGTTTTAGTCCATATATTTGCCAAAGATGTAACAAGTTCTTATAGTTACTCCATATATTTGGCAAAAATGTTTAATTCATATCAATCTGAAAAAAGAAACAGCAGAAAATGACTTACAGCTCCAATGCACTGACCCACCCATGGGCAGTGATGATCAAACCTTTGGACACAGTTGTTGCATACCGAGCAATGAGATGCACGTGGGGGACGATATAGCAAACAAGTATCACAGAATTTCACTTTAATTGTATGGCCATTGACCACTACATCTTTCATCCTCGGCACTCTAACATCAGAAGTTGACAGACTAATCCAATCCATAGACGCTACAGATGTTAGCGACATTTCTGTAAGGTCAGGTACCCGTGAGTTCCTGGGGACTATTCCAGGATTTGTCGACGATGTCATAAACAGGAAAGTCAAATCCTGCAAATACCTACCCAAATTTAACCATCAACATGGGATATGAAATTTTTGGGAAATTTAGGAGAAAGCGTTTCATTTTGATTACCAGAAGAGTAAGAAGAAATCCTCCAATAAATACCATATACCCATACAAAGGCTCTGCTTCCGATATTCTTACAAGCATACGGATGCAGAAAACTACTGCAGGGGCCCCTATTAGCAATGAGGATATAAGTACTGATCCTCCATCAGGACCAAAGATCAATCTCCCACCACACATGAATTTCTGATCCAAGAACAATAATAATTAAAAATTCACTATTATGGAGAACTATAAGTACATTCAAAGCATTTCATGTTACATACACTACGAGAAGCACCTTATCGGTAAAAAACAAGAAGCAAAAGTTTAAGTTCCAATGCTTGATAAAAAGAAATAAGCTAATGCAAGTAAACACTTCTATTTTCTCATGTTAAATCTTTAATGTACTGCCTCCAATTTTATATGTCACATTCTATTTATTTGCTCCGCGATACTCTTATTTAACGTTTAAATGCTATGATCCATACGGAGTATAACATTTTAGTTCTAGACAACGAAACAAACAAATAACGAAAAATGCAAGAAAAACGAATGAACTAAAACAAAAGGGGGGGAGGAAAAAACTTACATTGCGACCTTTCCAAACATGATATAGCCTTCTCTTCATTTCTGAATTATCCACTTCCATAAGTTTGGAAGAAACAGGCAAATCTTGATTCTTGATCTTATTCAACATTAACATATAAATATATTATATATAAACGATAAAAAAAAATTAAAAAATTCTTATTCTTATAGAGATCACATACAATTTTAAAAACCAAACAATTGAAATATAATATATTATATGAACTATGAAGATAGATGAATCAAATAAGATCAAGAACAAAATTTTATTGTCAATGTTGTGATGAATGATGATCATGAAGGGGGCAGAAGGAAGAAGGAGAAAGGAACAACCCCTTTAAATCTCCTTTGAAAAAAATGGATCAATATGCAGCTACCCCCATCAAAATGTAGCTCTACATCATCACAAACAATATCAAAAACAACCAAGTAAAGGTTTCTTTCTTTCTTCTTCTCTATTTCTTTGGGAATACTTGGTTGGTTAGGGGTTTCTTGAAATATTTCTGCGATTTTTACGCGCCACTTTTAACATATATTCAACTGTTTTTTGAAAAAAAAAATCAAGAATGTCACATTTAGATAATGCCTTGTGGATAATTTTATAAAACTAACGATAAATATTTGATTTTATCTCGAAAAGATTGTTCAATTTATTTTTCAGTTTTTGAAATTAATTATAGGATTTTTTTAGGATCAATAGAAAACTTAAATCATGCATGGTTTGGTTATTTTGCAAGAGGCTCGAATTTATGTTCGCTGATTAATTCTTATTGGTTAGTGTGTACATTATTTATAAAACAATTTATCACTATTCAATACTAATTTTCGTTCTGATATTATTCGGGACTAATATAAATATTATCCATTTAAGATTATTCACGACTAGTGCGATTGGTAACATTATAATAGAATCAAGTGCATCTTATCAGCCATAGATCTCCAAGACAAAGTTTGTTGCACTAAGTTCAAGGGAGGATATAAGATGAAAATTTCGATGGTCCCTCAATTATGGTAAAATATAGTAAAAATTGAATAACGATAATATACGAAAATTATATAAACAAAATATAATGATAATTTAAATTAGGATGTAAATGTAAATATCTAGTTCTAGTTCATTACATAAGAGGAATTTGATTCTTGCTACTTTGTTCGATTGAGAAAATTATCACCAAGTATTTACCGTTAAAAGTTGGGCTACTTATTAAATATATTTTCTCAAGTTGGAAAGGGAATGGTAAGGGAAGGGGGTGGATGGAACCATTCCCTTTGTTTGATTCAAATGGAAGGAGGAACAAAATAATTATATTACAAATTTTTTGATGAGATAATCGAATAGTCTAGCTATTCGAATTTCATTATATGAGGAGTGAGTTGAGAATTATTATAATTTTAATTATTAAAAATAAATAAATTTCCTGATAATATTTCATTTAAATACATCATCCAGAACAAGTGGGTTGCTAAAATAGTGTATTTAGTTTATTGATAAACTAGTTTACTACATTGCGTTACAAATTTATATAGATAATATATTAATAATATTTGGATTATATATACTATATAGTGTATGTAGTATAGTATAAATCGTTCAGAACAAGGATATGCCCAATAGCAAAAAAGTATGGACAAGTGTGAATACTGATAGTCTATGTTTTTCTCCCTATTCAATACATTTGGGTTGCTAAAAATAAGATTCAAAGCCATTGCCAAGAGTCAAACACTGTGAAAAATGAAAATAGTTACCATATTATGAATTGTTCATGGGTGGTCGGCATACCTTGACCACCCCTTGAATCCGTCCATGGTACTAACATAATATATTTTACATTGAATCCTAACAAATTAAACTTGATATTGCGCTTTGGAACATTTGACATATGTAAACATCTCAATTTAAGATACATTATGTGCAATATTTGAAGTAATACTCATAAATAGATTTGAATATATATGCTCGTAAAGAGTTTGGGAGAAACTATAGTGATTTACTGATTTATACTTACATACTCAATAGACAAGTATAACTAAAAAATGAGTACATAGAATTATAAAGCATTCATGTTCTCTACCTTACATTATACGGAGTAGTATTATGTTTTTGTTGAAAATGAAAATTTTAAGTGTTAAAAAACAAATGAGGTTCGAAATCATGTAAATATATGGTATCTCTGGACTGTTAATCACCTCTACTCGCCACCGATCCGGGGAGGAGAAACAGGGCAAGCAACCACAAAACAATATTTAAACAAAATATATCAAATTGACAAATTTGAGTCTCAATTATCAAAATTAATTTTAATTCGAACGTATTCCGTCGATTCTCTCAAAACCGAACTTAAATCTATTCGGTTCCGATCATATCAGTTTCAGTTCAGGTCCGGTTTTAGCCCCAATTTTAAAATATATATCCAATTTGAATCTCAATTATCAAAATTAATTTCAATTCGGTCAAATTTAGGGAGTTGTTGTAGTTTTTGGAGTTAAAGGTCAAACTAGGAAAAGATGTCAACTTGAAAGTTGAAGGTTTGAGATATGTTGTTTCACGTTTCATAATGGAGCATATATTATACTCCCTTCAACCAAAAATGATTGTCATTTTAGGAAAGCGAGGTAGAGTTTTGTCATCGATTACTAATTATTCATTATTCTAATAAATATAGAATTCATATGGTTAGATTCGTTTAAAAAAAAATCATAATATTATTTTTCTATAATTTTTATTATAGATTAAAAGTAATTAATTGTCAAAGTTCTACCTCGATTTTAAAAAACGACAAATCCACATTTTGGCTGAGTGTAGTATTCTAATTTTTTTATGAATTACGTAACTGACAGAATAAATCGTTATCTCAAAGACCGAACCGGTTCCAATCAATTCCGAAAATTTCGGTTTGTTTCGATTTTGAATTTTATGCACACCCCTAGTTTACATAATGAGTGTATGCCTCCTCATTAAAATACATGGGTGATGTTTGATTATATTACTAAATGATTGTGAATAATTAATTATTATAATTAATAATTATTATTATTTTATGTAACATATTTGAAATATTCATTTCAATTTCGGGTGAATAATAGGGCACGGTTACTCTGCTAACACCTTTATGATGCTACGGTGTTAACCTTTTTTTCTTTAATTTATTTTAATACATACATGTACAATGTACTCTAGAAATACATTATATATATGAACAAACACTGATTACAAATATATTATAACATTTATAAATTTGCATATTTTATATGCAACACTTATAAATTTTATGTTGAATGGTCGACGCGGGTCAACGTTGGTCGTCCCGGGTGGATGACACTTATAAATTGATGGGGTTGAGAGTAAATTTTAGAGAAAAGTTAAGCGGAGTTGATGCCCGGTCCGAAATTCCCGACCCCTCCCCCGGCCCCATAAGACCATAACTAGGGATGTTTTCGGTTCTGTTAGGTCGGTTTTTTTTCAATTTTTTTTTGTGTGAAACCGATGCTATCGATTTTTTAAATACACAAACCATTTCGGTACAAAATTAATTCGGTTTGAATTGGTTCGGTTGATGTCGGTTTTCATGTTTAGTCGGTTCGGTTCGGTCAGTTTTTCGATTTTACATTCCTTTTTGTAATAGAATCCTACAAATAAATACTAGTTTTTCAAAATGATTTATATCTTTTTAATGCAATACCTTAAAAGGTATTATTGTTGAATATAATATATCATTGTTATTTAGTAAATGGTATTTCATTACAAATTTTAAAACCATATAATATATCATTACTACAGTATGTTAAATAAACAACAAATATCAAAAACAATTATATAATGAGGCATATTAAGGTATTTTTTTACTCCTTAATCATATCATATTACATTATAAAATATTACGCATTGTATTCATTACAACATAAAATATCCATGGAAACAAAACAATGATACTTCATTACTCATTAGACATACCATTACAATAAGACGTATGGTATCTCATAAACTAAATCAATACTATGTTAAAAAAACAACAAATATAAAAATCAATTATAGAATAAGGCATATCAAGGTATTTCTTTAATGATTAATCATACCCTATTACATTAGATAATGAGATTATAAAATATTAGACATTGTATTTATTCCAACATAGCATACCTATGAGAACAAAACAATGATATTTCACTACTCATCAGAGATACCATTGCACTAAGACATATGATATTTCAGAAACTAAATACATAAATGATTAGTCTATATTGTCATGTATTTTAGGGAGTTTATTGAGCTTAAATTAATATATTTTAGGAGTATTTTCTTGTTTAATTGACAAATATGTGATATTTATTGATCTTTTATATTTTGTAGACATATTGGTTGAAAATTATAAATTTTTGGACAAATTAGAGAAAAAGAGGTTAATTAAAGAAGCTTGAAACAATTAATAAAAATCGAACTTGAACCCGTAATTAAATAGGTCAAATAATGTTAGCATATTTCGTATTTAAGAGAACTTGGTACCTACTGGTTGTACCAATATTCACTCATGTCCATGGTTCAAAGATATTTGTATAAACATAGATATTAGAATAAATATAATTAAACAATCTTATTAACAAAATAAAAAATAAAAGAAAACATTTTTAATCAATATTACATAGTTTAAAATCATTGACATAAATTTTTAATGAAATTTAAAGTTTTAAATAAAACATTTACATAATTAGTATTATTTAAAAAAAAATTTAAAAATTAAACCTAAACAATGGTTAATAGACAATTGTAATTATCTTACCCGTCTAAAGTGAGAGATGCATATTATATATATATATTGAAGAATTGTTTAGAGCTACGATAGTGTAATTAGCTTCATATTTATAGCTACAATATGAAATACTTATGGTAATAATACTCACTTGATACTTAAGTTATTACTAAAATTAATATGGTAATAATAATAATTAATACTAATAATATCTTTTCATATCTTTGGAATCTTTCGGATTCATCTCAATAAGTTATAATATAAGTAGACTTCTAAAATTGAGGCAAGTTTGAGCTCGACACGAATAGCTTCGAATAAAAAATTTCGAGCCGAATCGAGCTGGTGCAATATATAAAAAAAGTCTTAAAAGATGGCCAGATAGGGACACGATTTCAAAAATTATATACGAAGTGTTGTTTAGTTACCATCAAATCACCATGCTTTCTAGGAAGTTAGGGCATAACTCGAGAAGAATAATGCTAGCAGTCTTTAGAGTTCTGTGATAGTACCCATCGGACAACCCCCATTACAATAAAGGTAATAATCTAATTATATACTCTCTACATCCCAAAATTATAAAAACTTTTATTTTTCACACATTTTAAGGAATATTTAAATTTGTATCTTGAATTTGAATTTATTGTTATATATTTTACTTAATATATCATAATTTTTGCACACATTAAGTACACATTATCACTATAATTAAGATGAATACTAACATATTTTAAGGCTACAATGATTTAGGCATAGTTTGTTTTGGATTATTTTTAATTCTTATGCTAAACTATATTTTTAGTGATTTTTTGAGTTTGGTCAAATATTGATTTTATTCATATGTTTGATTTATTTTTTAATTGATTATATTTTAATTGAGAAATAATTCAAAATAAATTAACTAACGTGGTCTTAATCAAAATGAAATACGGATATGAAAAAGGATGGATTTGAATGAATATGTGTAGAATACTATTGTTTAACATGAAGTAGTTGTTGCTCTGTTAGTATGTGTAGGGTATCATTGTTTAACATGAAGCAGTCGTTGCTTTGTTTATCATGAAAAATTACATAGATATGAATTAGTATGTGTACTTGTGTAGGGTACTATTGTTTAACATGAAGTAGTTGTTGCTCCGTTTATCATGAAAAATACATAGATTTGAATTAGTATGTGTAGAGTACTATTGTTTAACATGAAGCAATTGTTACTCTATTTATCATGAAAAAATACATATATTTGAATTAGTATGTGTAGAGTACCATTGTTTAACATGAACTAGTTGTTGTTATGTTTATCATGAAAAAATACATAGATTTGAATTAGTATGTGCAGAATACCATTGTTTAACATGAAGCACCTGTTGTTCTATTTATCATGAAAAAATACATAAATTTAAATTAGTATGTTAGAGTGCCATTGTTTAACATGAAGTAGTTGTTGCTCCGTTTATCATTGTTTATCATGAATAAAGACATAAATTTGAACGAGTATGTGTAGAGTACCTTATGCATATAAAACATTTGTTGCTTTGTTTATCATTGTTTAACATGATTTTATTCTTTTCTCGCAGATGGTTGTAGTTTTGCTGCCACGAGTAGGCAGTTAGAGTACCAAATGAGGATGGTCTTCGCCTGATCCAATACTCCGTATGTACCCTCTCACACACTCTTCAATCGCGAAACTTGGGAACTACATTTGAAAGGGATTCGGAAGAATGTTAACAACTAGCCACCTTGGAATCTCCCATTCCAAGCTTTTGATAGACTTAGAAATGGAACTGAACTCCGTTGTTCCAACAATCTGTCCTACTGGATTGACCGAATGCATTTTGTTGATTTTCAACCAGAGGGTCAAAAATAGAAAATAATGCATGAACTTCTTTCAAATGGCACTCCGGTTATTGTTGTTGTCAAAAGTTTTCCAAGACTACTATCCAGTGTTTGCAGATCGCCCTTATATTGGGTCATATCTTTCAAATGTTTTTAGTGATGAGCCCAAGCTTCATGATGGCAAGCCATATGCCGGTCATACTCATGCTATTGTTATAGTGGGGGAGTATTTCGCTAGTAAGAATGATTCATACAATTTGGAACCTGGTACCTACTGGTTGTACCATGATTCAATCGAACCCCCAGATTGCCGTCCAAAGGATGAATTTCGTGAAAGTGTATTTTTAATATGATAAACATAATTCATCATGCTTTGGTTCTTGAAGGCTTTTATGGAATTTCAAACATTCCTAATATGATGGCGAGCACGCTTCAGTCTAACACGTTGTTGAAAATAAGATCCGACATATTAAATGTCAAAAGAGAAGAGAAGCTTGTTTTAACCATTGTCGCAAACATCATAAAAAAGACCGTGGAGGAGCAAGTTCTAAGTGATGATCACAAGGCCAATGGGATAGTATGTAGGATGTTGAATCACTTCATATATTAGAGATAGCTAGCAGAGCCATTATTTGTTGTTTTTGATGATTATTTTTTTTCCACTTAAATACTTGTTGCTTTCTAAACTATCGTTGAATGTAATTGTTGTCTACTAAACTATCGTTGAATGTTATTGTTGTATCCATGGTACTAATGTTGTAGTCATTACGTCTCTACCTTACATTATAGTATTATGTTTATGTTGAAAATGAAAATTTAAAATATAGTTAGATTGAGTTTTATTTCATTGATTTTTAACTAGAGGGTGAAAATTTGGTGAAAAATCGAAAATAATGCATGGACTTCTTTCAAATGGCATTCCGATTACCGCCGTTGTCAAATTTCTCCAAAACTATCCAGTATTTGCAGATTGTCCTTATATTAGTTCATTTCTTTCAAATCTTTTTAGTAATGAGCCCAAGCTCCATGATGACAAGCCATATAACGGTCATACATGTGCTATTGTTATAGTGGGGGAGTATTCCACCCATAAGAATGATCCATACCATTTGGAACTTGGTACCTACTGGTTGTACCAGGATTCACTCCTAATGCCAGATTGTCGTCCAAAAGATGAATTCCGTGAAAGCTTGTTGTGTGGTAATATGATAAACATAATTCATAAGGCCTTTGTTCTTCAAGCATATGATGGAGAATACGCTTCAGTCTTAACACCTTATTGAAAATAAGATCTGACATATTAAATGTCACAAGAGTGGACAAGTTTGACTTGAATCATTGTCGCAAACATCATAAACAAAATTGTGGAGGAGCAGAAGTTTCTAACTGATGATCACAAGGCCAATGAGGATATGAGTAAATGACCAGTTAATAAAGGAAATGTGGTGATTGAATTTGGATAGTGAACAAATGACCAATGAGATAGTATGCAGGATGTTGAATCAGTTTAGACAACTTAGTAGCACTGATTAACTACAGTTTAGCGTCACTAGAGATAGCTTGTAGATCGATTATTTGTTGTTTTTGAAGATTATTTTTATTTGACTTAAATTCTTGTTTCCTCCCAAACTATTGTTGAATGTTATTGTTGTCTACTAAACTATCGTCAAAAACTATCATTGAATGTTATTGTTGTCTCCTAAACTATCGCCAAATTTTCTTGATATTAATGTTATTGTCATTACGTCTCACCTATTATAACTAGTTAACGGAGAAAACTATTTCCAAGGCAAATTTTTCCAACCCACACTCCATATGGTCGGTAAAATCGAATTTACGCCTACCGACCGCATGAAGTGTGGGTTGGAGAGCACTTCCAGCACACACTTCATGTGGTCGGTAATATAAGTGTAAAATTGATACACAAATATTTAATCATTGAACGCGCCAAACGTGGGTTCGGTTGTATAACGAACACATGCTGCATGGGTTGGTTGGTGCAGCGAACACGCGATTCGTGGGTTGGTTGGTACAGCGAACACACGTTTCGTGGGTTGGTTTTTATAACAGCCTAACACACAATAAGTTGGTCTCTTTAATGAATAAACACGCCACGAGTTGGTTTCTATAATGAACAAATGGATCACACGTTAGATTTGCATTGTATTACAAATTGAGAAAATAAAATGGTATTGTATAAATTGTCGACATTATCTCAATTTAATAAATTAACATTAATTTTAATAATCTAACATATGCAAAATTAACAAGAAACCGAAATAAACACAACCGATTTATACGTGGAAAACCTCTTCGACCTGAAGAGTAAAAACCACGGGACTTTTAAGGAGTCCACCCTAACTTCTCTTATTATGATAATAGTGTACAATCAGTCCATTACTACATGAAATAAAATAACATATTACAATATACATCACTAGAAAAATGAAAATAAAATAACATTTATTTCCTATCCCCTATCATTTGCTCGCATTGATGATTTGATTGAAGAGATCCATCCTATCTTTATAAGGTGCGATCAAGTTGTCGGCACTTTGATCATGATGAGCCTCCCAATAAAGTGCCAGACTAGGGATCGAAAAATCAATATCCTCGGCCATATGAAGCTGCACATATAGAACAATATGTTAAAAGAGTGATGTTAAAATTATCATAGAATAAAATATTTAAGATAAATAATATGATGATACCAATATAAAATGGGAACCGAGTTGCACGTGTCCTAACACCACCGTACTCGTCAGATGGCCATTTCCAGCTTTGACAATTGTAGGTAGGCATGTGATACCACCACACATAAAATTATAACATATCAAATCACAATATCCAAAGTTGTAATTTTCAACCGGTAAAAATATAACATACCGATTATTATCATATACTTTTTGAAATTTGAATGTTTAACATTTTTCATCCAACACAAACCCATGTTGGGTAAACATTGGAACAGAAATTCTATGTGCTCGGTTTCACAATCTTTTGGGTGTAATTTTGAACCTACGCACCACGCATTGGGTTCTGATTTGTTGATTTTAATATTTTGAAATAACCATTCAACATAATTAATATACTTAATTAATTTAATATAAATTATGATATATATTAGCATAAAATGAATCATGATACATATTATGAATAAAAAAAATTAAAACATAATAACAATAAGTTTAACATTTTTTATTTAATGCTCTTCATATTCATATAAACAATAAGTTTAACATAGTCATTTCTAATCAGTAACTTCAACATTCTCGAAACGTTAAAAAAAATTAAAGTGTTATATATATATTAGCATAAAGTAAACATATAATAACAATAAGTTGAACATTATTAACAACATATTTTTTAAACATTACTAAAAATAAGTGTATTAACATATAAACAATAAGTGTATTAACATATAATAACAATAAGTGTATTAACATAATAAGTGTATTAACATAATAACTTAACATTTCTAATCACTAACTTCAACATTCCAAAAACATTACTAAAAAAATTAAAATATAACACCATAATTCTTAAAATTAACATAAAACTAGAAATGAAAAATTTAGTAAAAGATAACCTAGTGATTTATTTTCGGATAAACTCATAAAGAAACCAACTCATTGTGTTTTAGACTGTTATAGAAACCAACCCACGAAACGCGTGTTCGTTGTACCAACCAACATATGCAGCATGTGTTCGTTATACTATCGACCCTATGGAGTGTGGGGTGGTAGTCATTTCCAACCCACACTCCATGCGGTCGGTAGAGATAAATATTTGTGTCTTATATAACTGACCAAATGGAATGTGGGGTGGTAGAAAATAATATTTGTGTTTTATATTACCGAACACATGGAGTGTGTGGTGGAAGTGATTCCCAACCCATAGTCCATACGGTCGGTAGGCGTAAAATGGTTTTACCGACCATATGGAGCGTGGGGTGGAAGTGTTTTCCAACCCACACTCCGTGCAGTCGACAGGGATAAAATTGTCAAAATTTTGTGTCTTGAAAATATATGCACCCCTAGTTAACATACCGCGATAATAATCCATGACCTAAAACTATTCAAAGTTCTTATTAACATCTAAAACTACCTTATAAGCTTGCACTCTACATTAACAAGTCACACATTCTAGATAATTTCGTCCTAAGTTTCCAAATTCAGTAAAAGATTCTATGAAATTTTAATTTTTCCATAACTACGTCTGTAATATTGTTCAATGCTATCTAAGGGTAATATAGTCATTTCACTAATGAAAATTAGGTGTATGGGAGTCAGGGGGTGTATAGACACTAAAAAAAGTATAGGGGCCTGCCCGGAGTAAGTTCAGGGGTGTGCCCAGACACTAAAAATAGTACAGGGGCCACATAGACACTAAAACCATAGTACAGGGGCCTTTCAGCCACCAAGCCATACAAATATTATCCATTTATCATTATTCACGACTAGTGAGACTGTTGCTCCATAGTGACATTATAATAGGATCTTATACTGTTAATGTCACACGTCCCACATCGGAAGTCGGTGTATTCCGGGGTCAATATATAAGGTCTTGAGCAACTCTTTCTATTGTTAATTGGTTTTAGAGTGGAACCTCATAGACTCTTAACATGGTATCAGAGCCAAGCCCGTGGTGATGAGGGCACGGGTAACCCCGCCGATGTAAATTCCGGCGAATGCCGGCGAAGTGTCATGCCGCCGAGGAGGGTTACACGTGAGGGAGAGTGTTAATGTCACACGTCCCACATCGGAATTCGGTGTCCTCCCGGGTCAATTTATAAGGTCTTGGACTATTCTCTCTATTGCCAATTGGTTTTAGAGTGGAACCTCATAGACTCTTAACATATACATTTTACATAAGCTCCAAGACAGAGTTTGTTGCACTAACATAATATATTTCACATTGAATTCTAACAAACTAAACTTGATAATGCGCTTTGGAACAGTTGACACGTGCAAAAATCTTAATTTAAAACACATTATGTGCAATATTTGAAGTAATACACATAAATAGATGTAATGTTTCACCCCAGAACACTAGGTCAGTATGTTAATAGATTTGATGGACTGGCCTCACAAACCACAACGGATCTTTCCAGCACGTTTTGTCCTCACTCACGTGCTCACCGGGAGACTTCTCAGTGGGTCACCCATCCCAAAATTATTTCAGGCCAAACACGCTTAACATTGAAGTTCTTATGAGATGAGATTCCGAAAAGAGTGGTATAAGTAGTATCAATCAAATCATACCAAATCTTGTCACACGGCCACTCTGGGCCAGGACATTACAATCTCCCCATTTAAATACTCAACGTCTTCTTTAAGCCACATCATATCCAAGACTGTACCATCCGTGTGAGATTCTAGAGGTGACTCATACGGCATCAAGAGATGGCTCCCGCCCTCGACGTAGCACTTTGTGCCGCATAACACTTAGTTCTCATAGTTTTGGACGGCTCCGCTCTGATACCATTTGAAACTCCCCGTCCCAGCGCACCTGGTCGGTTCGTTATTAGAGTTGATGGACTTACCTCACAAACCACCACAAGTCTTCCCAATACGTTTATCCTCACTCACGTGCTCACCAGGAGACTTCCCAATGCGTCACCCATCCCAAAATTACCCCATGCCAAGCACGCTTAACACTGTAGTTCTTATGAGTTAAGCTTTCGAAAAGAATATATATCTTGGTGGTATGAATAGTACCAATCAAATCACATCAAATCTTATCACACGGCCACTATGGACCGGGGTATTACAATAGATTTGAATATGTAAATACAAAATAATTTGGTATACTCTTAAATGTGTTTGGGAGAAACTATAGTGATTTACACTTACATACTCAGCAAGAGTATAATGTTTCTGTTGAAAATGAAACTATAGTGATTTACACTTACATTGAATTATAAAGCATTCATATTCTCTACCTTACATTATACGGAGTATTATGTTTCTGTTGAAAATGGAAACTTAAAAAATAGATGGATTGAATTTAAGTGTTAAAGCAAACATGGTTCGAAATCATGCAAACAGATGGCATCTCTGGACTGTTAATCACCTCTGCTCCGACTGCTCGCCACCAATCTGGGGAGAAGGAAGAGGTGGCGACGGGAGAAAAAAGACAAGCAATCACAAAAGCAACATCAAATCAAAGGTTGATGCTACACAACATGACCATTCTAACTTCTAATAATAGGCGAATCTTGAAAAGTTGCATGAGTTTTATAGAGAGCATACAACACAGTATATACATTTTCCATGATTACAATACATGGCAATGGTCAACAGAATAAGTTATGAACAGTTATTCCTAATGCATACAAGCCAATGGGAACTAGCTAACAGAAGAAGAAGAAAATCAATGCAACATTCGGAAAATGGAACGAACCTATCGCCTGAGCCAGCCCTACAATTACCGCTCACCTGAACCTGATGCAAAAAAACAAGAGTCAATGAGAGGCTATGTTCACACAAGGATACTCAGAAGGTATAATATTTTGTCATTCATTCCCCATAACATCATAATCGTGGACTTGTTTTAGAAGGGAAGAATCATGTTATATAACAATACCATGAAAAAAGTGAAGACTGTGAAGCAAACAGGCAGTAAACAACAGAATGTCTTGGGTGAGTTTACCAAAATCAGTTGAATCTATCGACATAACCTCCAACTAAATATGTATTTAGATAAAAGTACGATTATGTCTCTCTCTCGACTAAAAGATCACAGTTATATTTGGGGACAATAAGCTACCGGACAATCAACTCCACTTGACAGATAAAGGAAATCACTGCTAGAGTTTACACATGCAAGTGAATAATATGATTACCATTCACCTGAAGACACAATATAAGAAAGGCATCTAAAAAAGGACCAAAACGAAATAATTACCTTAAACAACAGAAACCTATGGTATTCCGGTTTGCATCAGACTTAATAGAAAAATCCTCTGCACCTTGATGATCCACACATGCACTGTTTTCTCCTTCGATCTGATTTCTCAGGAGGAATAATCCCATAGTCAAATGTCAGCTCTTGCATGGGAGGTATATGTTTGATGGCAAAAAATGCTATATGGAGATATGCTTCATTGTCACTCTCACGGAGAACTGGCTGCCAGTATACATTTGGTGAACAGCTATGGTTCATAAAGCGAGCTACATTTCCTTCACGTCTTGCATCAATCATGAGAGGATACGGCACTTTGGGAGACTGACTACGATTACCTTGCGGACCTTCCAGTGGCTGATAAATTCGAGTAGCATCAAATATGTAGTCATCTTCAAATTCACTTGCAAATTTATCGACTTTCGATGCATCCATGACCTCACCAGCATACTCACAAATAAACCCTCCACTACGGATTGGATCCCAAGACCTAAGTCCCCATCCTCTGTTTGTTGTTTTGAACACCTCGAGACGGACTTTCAAGCCGGCTTGAGTCATTCGGTTTCTGCAGTTAGAAGGACATGCACAGGTCTTACCACACTCATGCACCAAGGCTGGGTAGCTCAATAAGACCCCCAGAGAGCTATATGGAAGGTACCCGTCATTTTTCTCGATACAAGGGCAACTGACATCACCTGGTTGGCATCCACCACGGCATATACAGCTGAGAGAAGGTGTAGACAATAAGTAGGCCCTGATGTACTTTGGAGTAGTAATATATGTGAAATAGTCGGGACCTTTAACATCATCAATATCATTTACAAGGGACACAGGAAGGCGCTCTGAGCCAGAAGTCAGATCTGGAAGGATGACCCCAACCCTTGAGGTGACTCCATCTTTCCATTGTTGAATAGATTTCCAGAGAGTAAATGCCTCGGGCTGGCCAGGAAGTCTTAGCAGTTTGTACTTAAAAATATTGCACCCAGATTTATTTTTCTCAGCCCATGTATCTTCAATTTTGTAAAGACCATCATAAATGTAAATCTTTCCTTTTGAACCTTGAACATCCTTCAGGCCACGAATTACACGAACCTCATTGCCACGGTGCCTACTCTTTTCTAAAGCAAGATTTCCCCTTTCAAGTTTCTGATCGAACATTAGTCCGTCTTGCCTCTGAACTCCACCCTGTCCAGTATAAATCAACACGTCTCCATCATTCCCATCATCGTCATATCCCCCAGCAGAGACAATGCTAACAGCCACTGGATCATTATCAGAAGAAAGTTTGACAGTCATATAATCTATCCCACCCATACTCTGAGCATGCAGTCCCACAAGGCATAATTCCATCCTGAATAAGAAGATATCACCCACTTCAACCCCAGGAACATGACCAATCTTCTTTGATTTGTTAGTCCGGATATCTTTACTCATCAGTAGATTTCCAGCTTTCAAATCGGGACGTTTAGAGGAGCCTGAAATATCTTCGTATTGACTGAGCCTTCTCCTTAGTAAGCTATAAACCAGCAGTATACGATCAACTAGATCCTTGTCTCCAGTATCCTTTTTGAAGGTATCCAGTTGCAACAGGTTAAATGATATCAAAAAGCTATTGACAAGTCCCTCCTCATCGAAGTCTGAAGATTCAGCCCTTTCATTTCTTCTTTGCCTCTTCGTCTTACCCTTTTGTCTCCCAGAATTAGTGGCATTGTCTGTATAAGTAGTATGCATTTTAAAGCGACCAGTTACAAACTGACCACTCTGATCCATTGAATCACTGTAATCGTCATCACTAAACCCATCCTCGGCCTGACTTCTGCCACCCCTCATGGCCCTTACCGTGCTTCCATTAGCAGTGTCGGGTGTTCTGAATGCATTCAATGGGGCTGGTGAAGGTATAGCATTGCCAAAATCAGAAGACTGTTGAGCTGCACTCTTAGAGTCAGTTGACACCAGAAATGGGTAAATAGGAGCAAGACCAGGTGGAAAAGGACCAGTTGGAGGAACACATACAAAAGGAAAGGAGGCTTGAGGATTCGATGCCGAAGACATTCCAGGAGGAGATGGAAACACAGGTGCTAGACTTCTCAATGGCTTGATATTCAATATCTTAGACCTATCGATGGGCTCAGAATCAAAACCTTGCTCCATTCAACACGCCTGAACAGTCAATCCAAGAGATAATGTTAATTTCTGAAATGTACAATTAGCTCACATATACACAGATCACAAATATAACTCCCTGCATTTTAGAGGACCCCAACCATGTCTCTTTTGTAGTATAGATAAACCACCTTGATGTTTATTTTCTCACAAAGCAGTAGCCATACCAAACAAAACAACTACAGACATTAATTTCATTACTGGTTCAAAAAGCTTACAGCACGATATAGAAACTCGCATTATTGACAAGATAATAACAGAAAGGCCAAAATGTCATGAAATGGATTTAATTACACAAATAAGTAAACTCCTAGAACATAGAACAAAAAATAGGTATAATGGAAAAACTGAATTAATGATTAAAACAAACAATAGAACATGATACACATACATATGTACTACAACATGAGATGAAATTTCAATATCAGCCAACAAATTGCCTCTTACAAATACCCTTTTCATAGATGTATGCAAAATAACACATTATTACAGGATATATCAAATTTTTAGATATAAAGATTGAATCTTTAGCTTAATCAACACAAATGAATTAGAAAGAAGGCAGATCTTGAATTAGAAAGTGTACCCTTTTGGAATTGGAGAGTCTCCTCTTTGAGGAAAGATTGAATATGGAGGGAAGAACAAAGGTTTGCTTATTGAGGAATTTGAAAATTTGGCAAGTACACTGACACAATAATTTCATGGATTGATATATTTCCATCCAAGTCAAAAAATTAATGATGTATCGATTGTGTAAAATAAACGTTCGATAGTATGCTTGGATGTATAATGTACAACATCCTCCATGAAAATAGTTTCCATTACTTTTGACAAACCGAAATATAGTTTTTCAGGACACATAAATTGAAGAAATGACTCAAGTAGATTTAAGTTAATTGTAAAATTGGGCCAATGGCCTCGAAATTTCCGGCCTTTGCCCTAGGAGGAATTTCTTTTTTTTTGGACCCATAAACTTCATTATGACCGATGTTCTGCTTACTTAAAAAATCCACCAACGAACGTGAGCGAAAGAGGGCGGTGAGGATGTTGATCCATATGACGAAAAATAATAAGTGGAAGACATGTCTACGACCCAGAGATGTCAAGAGATCTCAGCGAAAAGAGGGCGCTGGCATTTTCCATCATGATCAAGATGTTTTTTCTGATTGATGAATTAGGATCACGAGTTGTAATTTAGACGCATTTGTAATGACCATGTAAACTCTGCCCCACGTAAAGATAAACTGTACGCTTAATATAATAAAATTATCATTTATTCTATGAAGTTAAAGTTGTTTAGCTTATATATTTTTGTAACAAACGTGATGCATAATATCTTCCTCTAAATTTTAAAGAATTTGCATAGCTTCTAGGTCCGACACGTAGCTCGAGTCGCACATGTACACATCTTTCCTCTAAATTTCATTCGTGTGGAAGCAATCTTTACATCCACGCTATATCATATTCATGAAATGTTAGAACGACTAAGATTATCCTGATGGATTTAAGCATACGACCTACGGTAGTTAGTTTCGCCATAGTCCACCTCAGAACTGTTGAACCTTTCGCCATGTTTCACCAAAACATCAACGCTCGCTTTTATTATGTTTCTTCTAAATACCATATTTACATTCAATGGGTACAGCCCTTACGGTGAAATTCAATGCTTAATTCTCAAACCTCGTTTTGGTACATAGAATCCATATCAGATTGCATGGCTATTTGCCATTTGTCAGCATCCTTGCTATTCATTGCTTCTTTGTAAGAAGTGGGCTCGTCACTTTCAATGATGAAAGCTTCACCATACCAGCGCTCTGGTTCGTGGCGATCCCTCAAGTGATCTCCTGTCGGGTTCTTCCACAGCCGTGGACTGCTAGATCAAGCCCTTAAGGGTACTAATTCTGTATGGCTCGTGATGCCTCTCGCATTAGATGCATCGACATTGACTTCACGCTTGGAGCTTCATCAAGATGAACACCATTGGCTTCTAGTCCTTTCTCGACAAATATTCCTTTTCAAGGAATACTCCTGCTCTAGCAATGAAGAGATTTTATTCTCCTGGGCCTGTGTAGAAGTAAACTAACTGCTTCCCCTTGGATATCCTATATAAATAGCATTTATCATATTTGGGCTAAAGTTTATCTTTTTTGTTAATCTCTTAACATAAGCTTCACAATTTCAAATCTTGAGAAAACCAACTTGGGAATCTTCCTAAATCAAGGCTCACGGGAGTTTCATCCGCCGACTCGTTGACATCCGTTTAAGGTGCTACACGCTTAGAAGCGCATATCCCCATAAATTAACCGGTAGATCGAGAAGTCATCATAGATCGAACCATGTCAAGAAGGCTTCGACATTTTCCTTCGACACGCCATTATGCCGTGGCGCTGTCGAGTGATTTGTGAAACAATACCACACTCTCTAAGATGAGTGGTCAACTGTGACTCAAATAATATTCTCCACCTCTATCGATCGAGAATCTTGTATTGTCTTGTTCAATTGGTTTTGTATTTCATTTTGGAATCTCTTGAATTTCTAAAGGACTCCTCGCTGCTTGTGTCTCATCGATACACAAAACCGTATTCATCGTAATCATCAAGAATGTAACGGGGTGAAGTATAACCTCCTCGCAGACATGTGTTCATCGACTCACATACATCGCTGTATGATCCCCAATAAATCACTTGCCCTTTCATTTAAGCCAGTGAAAGGCATTTTGGTCATTTTACCCAAAAGACAAGACTCACACTTATCGTATGATTCATAATCGAAACCTTCAAGTATTCCACCGGAGTGGAGTTTCTTGATTGCTCCCCGCACGTGACTCTGGGCCTCAGAATGCCAGGTATGTTCGTTTAAGTCGTTAGGCTTATTCCGCTTTAAGTTTATGTTATATGACTCATTATTCATGTCTAAAACGTGATAGACCATTTTGGAAGGGAGGCGGTACTAAATAATACCTATTCCGATGATCCTAAATTCATCTGAATCTATTGAAAATGAAAAATCATCATTATTCAAAAATGTAAATAGAAATAATATTCCCGCAAATTGCAGTACATATAGAAACCTAGAGATAAGTTCAAAACAAGGCCCGTGGACAAATTTCTAAACCATTGATCCTACCGCAGTGGCTGCTAACTCGCTACTGCTCCCCACACGCATCCATTTCCCTCTTTCTAGAAGTCTTCTACTTGACTTGAGTTCTGCATATTACGACAAATATGAGAAATCCACAACCGGTGTCTAGCACCCACTTAAGCAGAATTGTAGTTGTACAAACTTCAATAACATACATACCTCAGAGGGCCGAGTGGTCGTGGAGACCATTCTTCCTATCATCCGTGAACTTCCCGTGCCGACTTCCAAAGTGACTCAAAGTTTGCCAATAACGACATTCATTAACTTTCTAGTGTTCCCATATTCAAAGAACTTCAGATTCCTCAACCCTTGGCTTTGCTAGTAAAATTTTTCTCTTCTTGGACTTCTTTCTTGTTTTGGACCACCAAAATGTATGAGAAGTTTTAGTCTTACCTGCATTCGCCTCAAAGATTCGTGATCATCTTACGCAGCTGCTTAGAGACAACTCAAACTTCAGGCATATCAAGTTCAAGTGACAAACTGAGAGAGAATTTGTCCTGAATAGACTTTAGATGAGATCCACCAGCTTGAGAGACACGGGTGCCTGTGGCGTTGATTCGATCGTATCAAGCCAATCATTTTAATGAGCATGTAGCCACATGGCCTATCCGTTTCCCAAATTGCTATCCACTTGGACAAAGGTCATATATCTCAAGCTTCTAGCTTCCTTTCGAATAATTCCTCAAGTTGCCGGTATATGTCATATGCCGCCACCTTTTCATTGAATTTAAACAAAGGTTCCATATTAAAAGACAGACATCGACATCCAAGACGTAATTTCAGGCTTTTCAAGTGATTTTTTCCCCGATGGGAGGTACTATCATTAGGTTACGGAGGAACCTTATTGTTCAACACGTATTCAGTTCTTGCTTGAGAAACCAATTCTCGCTTCGGTGACCACTGGCCAAAATTCGATTTATTCGCCTTTGCGCTTTCAAGTGTCGAATAAGCGAAGTTCCCAGGAGTAGTGTGAGTGGTAAACATCTATTATTATAACTCCACAAGAATAAGTAACTAAAGACAACAAGTAATTCAAGAAACTATCATGCTAAACACTTACAAATAAATTGTAAAGTAAATACTAATAATTTAAATCTCACCAGATATATTAGTATCACATCTAATATATTTAAATTCAAACTGAAACACTTCAAACATTTTGAATCTAGTATAATAATAGGTTAATAAACCAATTATGTAGAACTACATAACTTTTTGTGTCACTAACATCTCTTTACAAGATGCTACCCAACATTTGTATCTCCGAAAACCCGGTTAAGCATACCACCAAATCCAAAGTGTTACTGATTGACTATCCGAAGCCCACAATTGAGCGGAAATCACTTCAACATTTATCCATTGTCATATCAAATGCAACATTGTAACACTCCGCCATCACGTGTGTCCTCCTCAATTGATGCAATTTACTACACAACTTTAAAATTAAGCTGATACTGCTTAAATTTTAATTGGTGAGATTATTATTACCTTGTTTTCATTTACCATGCATACTAGCACATAACGTTGAATACATGCAACATGAAAAATAAACAAGTAATGCACATTCAAGAGATATACGAGACCCCTTGTGAACCTATTATAATGTCATCAACACATAAGTTCAGAATTTTATCTTGTACTCGATCCAACCGAGTCATACCTGGAAATGATCTTCAATATCTTCACTTGTTATAATATTTATAAACTCATACACATGTCAATTAATAATTATTACCAATAATTATTAACCATATACATATTGTAAAATTACTCATTATAACCAATTACCATACACATGTCAATAATAATTATTACCAACGATGGCCGACAATACTGATGCTGCTGCGCCGCCAGTAGGTCATCAGTCCGGTCAGTCATTTTGGTACCAAAATCGCCCGATCCGACAATCGACGCTTCCGTAGGGCCTCCGGAAGTCGGTCGGCCGATTTATGGTAATAATACCATATTTAACTCGGTTTTTTATATTTAATTTCATTCATTTGTAAACCATTTTGGAGGCTTTAAAATTTTCAAATTTATGAAATTCAAACACATTAAACTCATAATTTTCTTTAACAAATCCCACTGGTCGTTCATTAAAATAAATTTTATATTTAATTATTAATTAAACAGCCTAGAAATCTCATTATTTCGAGGCACTTAGAAAATCCAAAAAGTATGTAGAAAATTTAATGGAGATCTTCTACGTGCTATCTGGGTTCCAAAAATTAGTTTGTTATTTTAAAAATTTTCTACACTTCAAACAAGTTTTCTTACAAATCAAGTTTTGAAATAAAATCAATTAAATCGCCCTTTTAATTTATAGAACAAAATCCATGTTAACAAAATATGTATAATACATCATCATAAACTTCAGAACACATGTGTAAAAATAATCAAGAATATGGTGATTTATTCTCATCATATATTTATCAATTAAATATATGAACAAGAATTAATCAAATAAAATTGATAAAACAAACAAGCATAAAATAAACAATGTAAAACAACTTTAATTTGGCTCATGATGCCACCTATGGGAAAACCTCTATATATACGAAAGATAAATACAACCATTGCATTCTAGATCTTAAAGTCACATTACGTTATATTAAAAATACACATAATTACAAATATGTAACGACAAGAGTACTTACAATGCAAATGAGTAAATTCCACCAATAAATTACACGCCCAAATTCACGCTGTGAATTTTAATCCCCTTCAGCCTCCCTTGTTGTAATTATCAATCTGTGATGGGTATCTCTAGTCGTCCACACCAGAGAGGTTAAATCAATAACCCATTTATGCTAGTAAACAAGGCTGAACAAACCAAAATGGGAGAAAAATCGACCAAAAGTGGGGGCGACTTTTTAGGGTTTTTTTAATGAAAAAAATTATGAAATGAAAAACCCTAAAGCACACTTATATAAAAAGGTGCTAAAACAAACCCGATGTGTTAGAACCCTTGGCATTAGCTTGACTGCTAACTTCTATTAGTTCGTTAAGACACTAATGAGTTGCTATCGTAGTTGAACTATTTAATTAGCTTAATTAAATAGTATCGAAATAATATCAATAATCTTTCTGCTATTGATAAATACTAAATTACTGTAACCAATTAAATAACTATTTAATTGATTCTATTTGTTCAATCGACATTCTACATAAAACGTAACTCTAAGAATCGAGTCACATTTCTCAATTCATAATTCTCTTTTAATTTCATACACGAAATATACTCCACATCGTATCCGCGCGACCTTCTGTTTTATAATAGAAACAGATAATAATAATAATAATAATAATAATTGACCAATTACTCCATATTATAACGATTAACGAGTTAGCGCTCAAAGAATCGCCATAACCCCTTCAATTATCATGGTGAGAACCTACACTAGTAATATATATAATTACTAAGTTGAATACTAAGTTCTCAAGATTAACCCAACTCCAGAAACGAATCATACACCATCAGTTTAAATCTTTTACATAATAAATAGAATCAATTCTCATAATGAGATTTCCAACAATAAGCTCAAAGGAGACAGGTTTTATGAGATTTGTTGAAAAGTGAAATTCTTCAAGGTGATTAGAAGCGGGAAAGGTCTGTCTCAGGTACCGCTCTCACCGAACAGGACCCACTTGCCATCTGGGGTATATAATTCCACTCATTTTCATCCACATAGTTTCATTAGTCCAATAATCCACCAATTATCCATATCTACAACTGTAGTTGCTAACAAAATATAAAAAACCAATCGAACCGACCGAACTTGCACAATAAAATTTTTCGGGAACCGATCGAACCGAACCGATTTAGGTTCGGCGTCGGTAACCGAACTAATTTAGGTTCGCCTTCAAATAACCGAACCAAAATCCATTTCTAAATTTTGTGTGATTTTTCAATTTTTATTTATTATCCTTTTCAAGATCTTCAGACAGATACGTACATTTCCAAGTTAAGAGAATTAAGATTTAACTTTGCTCATTATCGTATAATAAAATAAAAATATATATAAATCTTCTAAACTAATAATATAGGGAAAATAAAAAGATACGTAAATAATGGTATTGTGTATTGAATGTGTATGTTGTATAATTAATCTTAAAAAGCTAGCTTCATTGAAATTGGCGTTGCTAAATCTGGGCTACGACTTAATTTTGAGTTTAAGACGACATGCTTGTAACGCTCTAAAAACCGAATTTAACTGAACCGAACTGGAATCGATGAACCGAACCGATTTTTGTTGGGGATTTCTTTTGAGCAGAATCCGGTTTAAATACGTTTCCGCTTCTAATTTCGTATTGAAGGACGGGAAGTCAAGTAAATGACTAAGGGCTTATTCGCCTTCTAACACCGATAAATTTGTGATATTTGTATGCTAACATTTATAAATTTGTAATTTGTTAATATTCTTTTATTCAGTTTTTCAATTCAGATTTCCAATTTCTTATCATTTTTCTCGTTTCAATTAGGGTTTCGATTTTGTGGGTTTTCAGTTAGAGTTTCGATTTCGGGGATTTTCAATTTTGGTTGTTTTCAATTTTTTGTATTTGTTGTTAATTTTAATTTGTTCAATGGCGAACAGAAAATAAGAGATAAAGTGGACAAATAAATTGGGACAAGATGAATGCAAGTTCCTGACCCCAAGTAATCTCTTCTTCTTTTTAATTTTAATCTATAAATATCTTATTGTCGAAAAAGTTCGATGTTGCCTTTTTCTATTAGAACAATTTGATAAATAAATAGATAGGCTTTTGAGCTGAAGAAATGTCTGTTAATTTTTGTTATTTGTTTCCGCACAAATATCCAGCTCCTCGTAAACCTCATCGACAACACAGAAACTTTATAGTAGGGGTTTGTAAAGAGAATATAGAGTATAATATTGCACTGATCACTGGCAACGTCGAAAATGTATGCAATTATAAGTTGTATGCATATTTATGCTTTCCATAGTTGGCCTTGCAGTTTCTGCCTCTATATACGGTATATATTTTGCAGCATACCGAATATAAGCTCGTAGAAGACGAGACTCTATCCAGCACTACCGTTCTTAAGGCTGAAGGAGGTGGACCATTGTGGCTTATGCTAAGGCTTCTTCTACCCTTCTGTTTTTTGCTGAAATCGATGTGCTGAAGCAACCAAACCTTGTCACTACTTGCCAGATTGTACAACGTGAAGATATAGAGGAATAAGATTGTGGGCAATTGCTACTGACCTCTATATTTATTTTAAAGGGAAATTGAAATTCAAAATTCTAATGATCACTTTTTTGATGTTCCCAGGTGAGGTGAGACTCGTGATAGCTATAATCCCTGCCATTGCCGTATTGTCCATCCTGTTGATGGTTATGTTGCTGCTTGCCCCGATATGAAGCCTCATAGTCCGCCATCTCGCAGAAGTGGAGAAATGTACGCCGCCTTCAGCCAACTTTTCACTGTTCTTTGCTTTCTTTTTTTCCTCTAATATATTAGAGAATTTGTAGTAGTAGTAGTAGTATTCTAATTTATGTGTTCGAATGTGTAAATATTGTTTTTGCTAAACAACTTTATTTGCTTATTTGTATTGTCAGATTACTATTAGACGAGAAAAACAATCGTTGGACGGCTCCCATTTTCAATCAGGAAATGCTTGAAAGATACAAGGCCTTCATGAAAAAGTACAATTTCTCAACTACTCGATTCGTCGTTGTTATTATCAGTATAGCTTGTTACTTGTTTCTATGTTCTTAGGCTTGATTTTCTATACGAGCATTAATGTTGGTATTATCTTTTATGTCCCAAACACTTTTACAATCTCTGTAGGCTTGCAATTGGTCTGTGAATTATAATCTGTTTTGTTGTTCATGCCTGATCCATGTTAGGTACTTGTTGTTCTAACTAACCGAGAATGCCTGTGAAAAAATCTTCTCGTTATCCCCCCAATCAATGTCTTTTCGTCTTACACCTATGGCTTTTAGTAGTAGAAAAAGTGGTAGGTTCTCTTTTATTATTTTAGTTTAGCAAAGCTACAAGTCGGGGAACACTAACGAGCAGCTTCCATTTCATTCTCTTCTTGTAATTTTGAAAGAAAGAGATAGGCTTTGACTTGAACTAATATCTCCTTTTATTTATTTATTTATTTGCACACAGAACTGAAGCTACTAACTCATGAAGAAAAGGACATTTGTGAAGTGGCATCAAAGATCAAATATGCTAATATTGCACTGATTTAATTACAACAACAAAAAATGTATGTAAATTTTATGAGCCCAACTAAGAAGTGCTACTGGGTTTAGGCTTTCTGTACCCAGCCTTATTTTCTTCGCCTCTCCCTCTCCAAACCGGCCTAAAATGATATATATGCGAAGGTCAAACGGTACAAACGCAGAAAAACGCTCTATCGGGGATCTCTAGGTCGGGACTGCAGCTGCTCCGACCAAAGCTCGCCAATCGAATAGTTGATGTTGAGGCCTGACTAAATGCCCCACCTTTACTCCCTAAGTTCGACAGAAAATCTCCAACATTACCGTTAAAGAAGACACAACCAGTTCTGATTACGTGTAGCCTCAGGTATATAAAAACGAATCGCTGTTCGCTTAAAAAACATAGATTCGACGAGTACGGTAGAAAGTTAATTGTGCATATATATGTTGTTGCTTTGTTTATTATGAAAAAGTGATATTTTGAATTAGTATGTAAGATTATACTATTAACATGAAGCAACTATCATTGTTTATTATGAAAAAGGACGAGATTTGAATATGTTTTAAAGATCTCAGAGTTCCTTGCACATATGTAATCGTGATACGATTTTATCTATGATTGTTTAACATGATTTATTCTTCTTTGTGATGTTATAGTTTCACGCCACGACTCAGGCAATTAGTGACGGGGATGAGATTGCTTCGACCGGGTAATACCGTATTTCCACCATCACGTATTGAGATTTAATGTCGTCATTCTTGTTTCATTTGATAGCTGGTCGATTTATAAACTCAACAAGATCGATCGACGGTTGGCTCGTTGATTAACCAAAGGGTGAAATGTCATGATCTTTCACATGAGCCCGTTATCGTCAAAAACAGTATTCAAGATTATCCAGTTGCTTAAGACGCCCCATTGTGGTCACCTTTTTCGCCTTTTACCACGAGCTCAAATTTTTCGCCGTGACCATTATTGTTATAGTTGGGAGCCCACAAGAATGATCACCATTTGAAACCCGGTACTGGCCAGGCCAAGACTGCCTGCCGCCCAAACGATGACTCGAAATTCATCCGCAGGCTGTTTATGACATATTTTCTAATGGCGGAAGACGCTGGGCCTGCATATCAGAAAAGATGCTGCAGTATTAACTTAGCTGACTTGAACCATTGTCGATATCAGCAATAGCACCGTGGAGGAGCAGAAGTTTGTGACGTATCGCAGCTACCAACGGATCGCATGTTCTATGTTAGGTATCGTTGAGCTAACTAATCGTGAACGCATGTAAAACATCTTTAGCAACGGGATCGCATTGATGTAACACGCAATCCTACCGCCTCGCCATCATCTACCTAGAA
This sequence comes from Lithospermum erythrorhizon, assembly GCA_019722365.1. Lineage (NCBI taxonomy): Eukaryota > Viridiplantae > Streptophyta > Magnoliopsida > Boraginales > Boraginaceae > Lithospermum > Lithospermum erythrorhizon. The sequence goes on along the minus strand of JADFUC010002248.1, from coordinate 24,490 downwards.
CTTCCTGCTCCTCCACGGTCTTGTTTATGATGTTTTATGGCTAAATTCGCTCAAAGTCAGTTTGCCTAGTTCATGGTAGATTTAATGCCTCGTGATCTTTTTCTCAATAACTCTTTAGGATCAACCGCGTTTCGCCATCATATTAGGAATGTATGAAATTCCATATTAAGAACCATATGTGATGGATTATATTTATCATGTCACCAAATAAACTTTTACAGAATTCATCTTTTGGACGGCTTTCTGGGGGTATGAGTGAATCCTGATACAACCAGTAGTTACCAAAGTTTCAAATGGTAGTGGATCATCTTATGGCAAAATACTCCCAACTATAACAATAGTACGGGCGCCACCGGCAAAGAGTCATTATCATGGATTTCGCGCCACGAGTAAAAAGATTTCAAAAGATGACCTCAGATAAGGACGATCCGCAAACACCGATATCTTGGAGTACTTTGACAACAGCGATAACCGGAATGCCATGTGAAAGAAGATCATGTATTATTTTTAATTTTTCACCCTTTGGTTGAAAATCAACGAAATACATTCCGTCAATCCAGTGGGGATTTTGTTGGAACATAAGAGTCCAGATCCATTTCCATCTCTATCAAAAGCTTGGAATAGGAGACTCCAAGGTGGCCAGCTCTTAACATTCTTGTGCTTCCATCTCAAATATTCTTCCCAAATTTCGTGGATCGAAGAGCGCTGAAAGCACAATGGAGTATTGCCTCGGGCTAAGACAATCCTCATGATACTATAACCATCTACAAAAACATATTCAAATCTACAAAGCAATAGTTGCTTCCATGTTAAACACCTGTAATCTACATATTTCATTCAAATAAACATTACCACGGCCCGATCAAACGCGGGTAACGGCCTATTTTTAAACGGCTAGTTTTATATCCGGTTATCACCAAACGCTACCACGCTTTATACCGACGCGGGTAACGCTTATTCCCGGGCAGATTCTGACATTCCACCATTATCGTCTCTATAACAAGGGAGAGTGACCACAAACTTGTTTTCACAAAACAAATTTTTATATTCATAAGCATTCTTGATAGAAATTAAATAATTTTTTTTTATAATCATAAGTATTCTTGAGCATAAAGCAATTGTGGTATATTTTACCTGTCGGCTTAATTCATCGACTTAAAGTCAATGCCTCCAGATTTGGTATTCTATCTTTAACTTATTATTTGCTATATTTTGTTGTTTTATATTTTATAATGGCCCCTAAACGACCAATTAGTGCTACCAATTCAAATAACCTGTTAATTTCAGCGCATAGATATACTTATGGAGTCACTATTCGTACTAATTCTCAATCTAGTATTAATACTTGAGTAATAATGAGAGAAAAAAGTTCATGGCTCGGGAACCACTACGGCGATCGTAAAGAAAAGTAATTTGTGCATATTGTAAAGATGGAATTAATATGGAAAATGTGAGGGGGGTGTGTGGAACCGTCATAGACACTTAAATAACAAACATCAAATAACTATGATGTTGTTCTCAAGGAAATGAGGTGCGCAAGCAACAATTAATACTCAAACCTGGAAATTTTAGTTTTAATGAGTTTTTTTTTATAAAATGAAGTCAATGAAATTTGTAATTTGGTGAAGTTAATTTTGCCTTTTAATTTTTGTAATGGATGTCGCTTATTCATTGAATGTTATTAACCGAGCTCACTGTGATCCCCTCGCTTTACTTTGCGTAGTATCATTTCAAATACTTCAAAGATCAAAAGAACTTATGTAAGATGATGAATACTTTTGTCTTGAAAGTTTGTTTGATTTGTTTATATCGCGTGTTCGATGATTTTACATAACGGTGTTACATGTCATCGATCGATATAGATTGGGTTTTACAAAGAAGAATTATATATTTTCGATCAATTGCTAAACATAACAACGTATAAATTTCCGAAGGTATTGTTACATGTGCTCAAGAATATAATTGTTTGAATAAAATTGCTTCTAGCTTTTTGATAAATGCATCGGCAAACAACGAGCTATCGTCAATTTAAAAATGGAATGTAAACCGGATTATAATGAACTTTTCATGTTAGATGTTTGGTGTCATGTACTTCAATTAGTTGCTAATGATGGAATTAAAGTTGTTTACGACGACTATTCAACCTATTAAAAGGTTGTTTATTTGATTATCACGGGAGGAGCGGTAAGAAAATTACGACATAAAAAATAGTTGAAGATGGATCGAAAAGTTTAAAAAATTAATCATGGATGTCGATACTAGATGGAATTCTATTTATGATCTCCTAAAGTACGCGATATGTTTATAAAGAAGGTTTCTAAATTTTATTCCATGTATGCTCCTAATCTATCCATATTATAATTCGTTGAAATATGAAAATTGGAAATATTACATGAATTGCTTAAATTTTAGCCCCGCTCAAAGATTATACAAAAAGTTTTTTTAGTCAATATAGTACTATTCATTTAGCTCTCGAATGTAGTAGTTAATTTTGCAATGCATAAGGGATACTCATAGAAATGAATATGTTGTTAAGGATATGGTTCCAAAGCCAGGAAGACAAGTTTTTAAAGTATTTTCATCATTTACCTCATGCATATGCGGTCAGTGACATTTTGATGCTCATATTCAACTTGGTAAGTTTAAGATCATTGTTGGGGAGTTTTATAAAGTTTTTCGACCACATAATGAAGTACTTGAAATTATGATCATAATAAATATCAGGATGAAATTGAAATTTATTTATATACAATGTATAATAAGCGAAGGTCAAACATCATCTTAGTCTCCCCTAGTCCACCTATTCCATCACTTGGTACGGCCAAGTCAATTCCGACGGGAGTAAAAAATTAGAAGTCAAGACAATCACCTTAAGAATGCATCGAGTCCCAACATGGTTCTCGCTATGAATATCCCGAATCGGTTAATGAATTAACTCCTCGATATTTGAAAACGCTTTTGACACGAATCAATATTAATAAAGACAACCCTTCGATCTTTTAAAAATGGTGTCTATGAAGGCAAGTACATTTCCATTTTATCCAAGACATATGAGATTGCTATACCCATGTCTACAATAGCAAGTGAATCGGCATTTAGTACGCGAAACTTCAATATACTCAAAGACGCTCAAGGCTAACAAGCTTGGCACCAGTTTGTGTGTACGACAAGGATTGGACGCCGACCTATGGAAGCAAGACGTTGATCCATATGATGAGAAAAATGATCAAGAAGACATGTTCGATGACCTTAGTGATGTTGAAGAAGACATCCTAGCGGAAGAGGGCGGTGTGGATGCCGATCAAGATGATCAAGATGTTTCTTCGGGTGATGAATTAGACTTCGATGAGTTGTAATTTAGACGTATTTGTAATGACCATGTAAACTCCTGGCCCGCACGAGTATATACTGTGTACGGCTTAACATAATAAAATTATCATTTATTCTATGAAGTTAAAGTTGTTTAGCATTAATATTTTTGTAACAAACGTGTGCACACTTATTTGGAACGTTGGGACGTAAAAGCAAAAATAAAGTCTGTAATAAACGTGTACACATTTAATTACGCGTGTACACGTTTAAGAGCCAACGAAGCCGCATTCGATCCATTTTTCCCTAAACGTTACCCCGCCTGATTTAAACGTTGGGACGTTTAAAGCACAAAAATAAGTTCAGAATAAACGGTACAGCACTACGCTGCAGCACGCTTAAGAGCCACTCAAAACGAAGTCGCACTCGAGCAATTTTTCCCTAAACGTTACTCCCCTAATTTAAATCGCCACGTTAAAAGCACAAAATAATGTCCGTGAATAAAATGTGTACACGTTAAATCAGAAACCAGCTTAATAGGTTCCAAGCGTGAATTCATAACAATTTCATAATTCCAAACTCAAAAACCAAAATCTCAATCCAATCCTCAAATTTCCTCCCAACTTAATTTGTCCAAATTAGTATCAATAAACATATTCAAGAGTTACACAATGTTTACTCAAAATGAAACTTAAAAGAGTTCATGAGGAAAGAAAAAAGTTCAAGACGAAGAGGCTGCAACCTCTGGAACGAGTGGAAACCAAACAACCCTCCACCGTCAAGCGGATCAGACGCCACCAAGCCGAAATTATGGAGGTAACGTATTTTTGTTGAGTATTATCAAATACCAAACTTGGATATAATTTCAACTTTTGTTGGTAATTGCAATTCCTAATATAGTCGATCAATTTCATAATTCGCTAAGTGATGTTAATTGAACGGGGCAATGGGTTAAGCATTATAATGTTAATGGTGTCCGTGGTAGTTTTAATGGAAGAAGATTTAGCTTAGAACATTCGTGAAGCGAGTAAGGGATACTAAGGATTATGAGAAAGAGGGTGGTGCAAAAAGTATCCGTTTGACTAGAAGGATCACAAGTACGATTCTACCAACGGTCCATCGTAAATCTCATATAGCTTATAGTACAATTTGAACGGCCTTCAAAGATTGTTTGACGGTCGTTCGCGGTCCTTTGCTACTAATTGGGCGGCTTGAGCTCATTTTCTTTGCTTTTGTTACGTGGGCTCTAGCAGCGGTTTCGGCATCTGGCAAGGATCGGAAAAACGCCGCTAAGCTGCCCGTGGGCTGTATATGCTGGAGGCATATGCTCTAAGGGAAGTTTTCGAGCAATTTGAGCTCGCGAGGGACATGGAAGTTTAACAAGGCTCCAATCCATTATAGGATGGACACCAAGTAACGGGAGCCACCAACCTATCCACAATCCGATTTATGTGCATCGACAAAGCAGGCTCCTCCTATGGAACATCCGAGCTTTGTCGAGATGCTAAACACCGCAGGCGCAAATGCAAGCCACCGTAGATCATGGGTATAAGGGCATATATCACAAGTGATTCGGGATTTCCGCATCATCTTACCACGCAAAGAGGCGACATTATTGATTACAGATCCACGACTCACCACCATCCGCCGCTAAAGAATCGACGACCAAGAAACACACAGAGCGAATGTTTTGGTTTTATGTTATTACTAAGACTTTGAAACAATTATTTATTTTATTTTATGTCATGTACGGTGTTCGAACAATTTAGTATTTATGGTTTGCATTTAGTGTTTTGAACAATTATTACGTTGGTGAAGTATTTCCAACATTTTTATCTTCTGTGGTTGTTTCTATTGGTTTCAATTTTCGGGTTTAAGTGTCATTTTTAAAATCGGTGATTCTCGGTTATTCGCTAAACGCCAGACGCTTTAGTATTAACGTTACGTTAATTTCTAGATGTATTCCATGGCTTTAAAAGTAATTTACGCTAGAGTAAACGTTACCACTTTAATTTCATATGTATTTGTAATTATCTTAATTTGATAAACGTTTACTCAATGCCTAATATAAGCTGCTGTAACGCTTATTTACCGGCTTCAAGGGCCTCGAACCGAACTCCGGTACCGGGCGGCCTTGCGGGCTCAAATCACAGGCCTCGGGCCGAAGGCCCTCGTGGGCTCAAACCAGGCCCGAGTTTGGTAATTTATTTGACGAGTTTATATGTCTTCATCTTATATTCAACTAATTGAATGTTTAATTTGTTGACAATATTCTTCTATTCAATTTGTTCAAATTTATTGTCAATATTATTGTATTCAATTTTTCAATTCAGATTTCCAATTTCTTATGATTTTTGGCGTTTCAATTGTTGTTTCGATTTTGGGCATTTTTAATTAGGTTTTCGATTTTTTTATTTGTTGTTAATTTTAATTTGTTAAATGGTGAACAGATAATAAGAGAGAAAGTGGACAAATAAATTGGGACAAGATGAATGCAAGCGATCTCGACCTCAAATAATCTCTTCTTCTTTTTAATTTTTAATCTATAAATACCTTATTGTCGAAAAAGTTCGATGTTGCCTTTTTCTTATTAGAACAATTTGATAAATAAATAGATAGGCTTTGAGTAGGCCTGTAAACGAGCCGAACCCTACCGAATGTGAATGTGAACAGGTCTGGCCTGCTCGAGATATGATCTGAGGTTCGATTCATTGGCGCCAATGAATGGGAAAAATCGAGCTGAGGTTCGACCTGAAAATTCGATTTTTAAATGATAAAATATTAAAAAAGTAAATAAATAAAAAATTATGTGGTTCGAGCCATATGGAGCCTGAGTTTGAAACCAAAACAAATGAGTGTTCGAGCACATCGAACCGAACTTCAAATCGAACTTTGCGAGCCGAATATAGCTTTCAGGTTCTTTTACAGGCCTAGCTTTGAGATGACGTAATGTGTCTTTTGTTAATTTTCGTTGTTTCCACACAGATATCCAGCTGCTCCCAAATCTCATAAACAACACAGACGCTTTATTGAAGGGGTTTGTAAAGAGAATATTGAATATGCTAATATTGCACTGGATCACTATTTAAAATGTATGTAAATTTTAAGTTGTATTTATGTTTATAGTTGGCCTTGCAGTTTCTGCTTATATATATACCTATATTTTGCAGCATACCGAATATAAGCTGGTAGAAGACTTTATGACTCTGACCTCAGCACTCGCCTTCATTCATACGCTGGAAGGATCGCGGGATTCATTGCGGCTTTCATGCTAAGGCTTCTTCTACCCTTCTGTTTTTTGCTGAAATCGATGTGCTGAAGCAACCAAACCTTGTCACTACTTGCCAGATTGTACAACGTCAGATATAGAGGAATAAGATTGTGGGCAATTGTTGACCTTCTTTTGGGGAAATTAAAATTCAAGATTATAATGATCACTTTTTGATGTTCCCAGGTGAGAGTGAGACTCGTGATAGCTATAATCCCTGCCATTGCCGTATTGTCCATCCTGTTGATGGTTATGTTGCTGCTTGCCCCGATATGAAATTCTCCTATCACAACCATCTGCCAAGAATTAGAGAAAACGTACGTCGCCTTCTACAGCCCACTTTTCGCTGTTCTTTGCTTTCTGTTTTTTCCTCTAATATATTAGAGACTTGTAGTAGTAGTAGTATTCTAATTCTCTATGTTCGAATGTGTAAATATTGTTTTGCTAAACAACTTTATTTGCTTATTTGTATTGTCAGATTACTATTAGACGAGAAAAACAATCGTTGGACGGCTCCCATTTTCAATCAGGAATTGCTTGAAAAATACAAGGCCTTCTTGAAGAAGTACTATTTCTCAACTACTCGATTCTTCGTTGTTATCATCAGTATAGCTTGTTAGTTTGTTTCTATGTCTCTTAGGGTTGGATTTTCGGGATAATGAGCATTAATGTTGGTATTATCTTTTTATGTCCCAAACAGTTTTACAATCTCTGTAAGCTTGCAATTGGTCTGTGAATTATAATCTGTTTGTTGTTCATGTCTGCTCCATGTTAGGGAAATAGTTGTTCTAACTAACTGAGAATTCCTGTGAAAAATCTTCTCTGCTATGCCCCCAATCATTGTCTTTTCATCTTTCGCTTACACCTATGGCTTTTGCAGAAAAGGTGGCAGATTTTCTCTTTATTATTATTTTAGTTTGCTTTATAAAGCTACAAGTCGTGGAATCACCTAATGTGAGTAGTTCTATTTCATTCTCTTTCTTGTAATTTGAAAAAGAAAGAGATAGCTTTGACTTGAACTAATAGCTCCTTTTTATTTTTTATTTATTTGCACACAGAACTGCAGCTACTCGAACTCGTGGACGAAAGTGGGCATTTGTGAAGGGCATCGTAAACAAAAATATAAAATCTGCTAATATTGCACTGGATCACTACAACAAAATGGCGAATTGTTTGTTTCAAACAAAGAGCGGTTAATTGCTTAGGCTTTCTGCACCCAGCCGTGTATTTTCTGCCTTTCCTCGCTCTTTGTTTTTGCCTTCTAAACAATCTTATAGTTTTTTTAAAAATATTGCAGCATACCCAGTATAAAGCTTGTAGAAGACGACACTCTGGCCAGCAATGCATTCCTTAGTGTTCTAGGATGTATGATTCATTGCTCCTTTCATGCTACGGGGTCTTCTTCTAATCTATTCTTTGCTGAAGTAAAATTGGTTGATGAATCAAAGACGGTTGTCACCGCTTGCAAGATTTTAGATGGTAAGATGGGGCATCATGAATCTAGGAGAAGTAATTGAAAACTATGCCTATATATTCTTCATATTTCAGTATATTTCTTCGCGAGATACTGTGCCCGTGTATTGTTATGTTAGAAGACATCCTATATCAACAATTTTAAGTTTCCAAAAGAGACTTAAAGTATACTTGAGGGAAAGTAGAATCCCTGCTTTGTGTCAGAGGACCCATCTAGGAATCTCAAACTTAATGGGACAGTATAGGTTTTCTCCTCGCTGATGCTCGCTAACTACCATTCCTATGGGTGTTGAAAATCTCCTCCATGCAGTCTAGGCTATAGAAAGATAAACCTTCAATAAGTTGAAGTAAGGATACAATTTGATTTTAAAATGCCTTAATTATTTTGTAGAAGGTCCATATCTTGTTAGGCATCCGACATTGTTGTTCTGTATACCAATCTTGTTAGGCATCCGATACTTATTTTAAAGGATAATTAAAGTTTAAAATTCTGATGATTGTTTTGGTGTTGCCAGGTGAAACTCGGAATAGATGTAATCACTGTCGTAGCGGTGTTATCCATCCAGTTGATGATATCTTGGGCGGGTTGCCCCGCACAACCCCCCCATCGGATCCGTAGAAATGCAGGCGGTTTTGCAAGCCTACCGCAGGCAACTTTTCGATGTTCCTTTGCTTTTGTGTTTGCGCCCATATATTTTAATATATTTTAGACTTATAGTAGTAGTATTCTTTGATTTATTTGTTCGCATCATGTATGTCTGTATTAAACAATGTCTAATGAGAAAATCATAATTAAGCATCATATAATAGTAACACTTATTGCATGCATCTAAGTGCAGTAGTAAAAGATTAAAATAAAGTACTAAATTAGCAATTTCAATACCGTGTTGGTTATATTATTTGTATAATAGCTACTCATAAGTCTCTAGTTTAATTGGTTCCATTTTGAGTCTCTAGTTTAATTGGTTCCATTTGGAGTTGCACGCTTGCACTATCAATTGTTCTTTAATAGATGTGCTTTTTAGGGTTTTTGATTTCTTTTGGTTATTTTTATATTAAGTTTTGATGAACGCGACCCGTCCTTACCTCACCATCTGAACTGCTTGAAAAATCCAAGGAGTCCAAGAATAAGTAATGCTTTTTTCAACTACTTTAAGTTCTTTCTAATTATAGCTATTAGTTTGTTTTATATTTCTGCTAGGCTTGGATTTTCGGAATAATGAGCACTAATGTTGGTACTATATATTTTTAAAGTCCCAAACAGTTTTCGACTCATAGTAGTTGTATTCTATTTTATTTGTTCGTATAGTGTAAATTATCCTCATTTTGGTTTGATTATTTTTATTGTCAGGACGATAATGAGCAGTCGGATAAGTGCTGGAACGAGACATGGGCTCCCAGAACTGCTTGAATATTTGAAGGACTCCAAGATGAGTGTTTAGTGCTGTTATATGTCTAATTTAGATGTGCTTTCTTGTTAAACTGCAGAATTGTGGTAGTTTGGTGTGTATTACCTAATCCTCCTTATATATTGGATTCCGTATTTCTGAAGAAACTATTGCTTTTTGTTTAGTTCAACTTATTGAAGGTTTAACTATAAATAAAGCACATCTCAAATGCTTTCCAACTGACATTTTATTCATAGATATAGGCGATGATATTTGTTAAGTTTAGTTGTCTGCATTGTTATCTAACAGTTAGAACTTCTATCAAGTGATTACATTTGACATTTTTTAAATGATTAATAATGATTGACATTTGACATTTTCAAATGATTAATAATGATTGAGATTGTATAGTCCAAGTACACCTACTCTAGTGGTATTCGAATTGAAAAATAGACAACTTCATCTTGATAATAATAAAAATACATAAAAGTTCAACTCAAGGTAACTAATTAATGGACGGTCTTATTTTATTATACTCAATTGATCTTGAGATTGAGATCATATGTTTAAAAAAAAATTACGCAGTATTATTATATGGAGTATAATTTAATTACATTTGAAAAATTAATACATCTATTGTACGGGCAACACTATACACACACCCAAATAGTATCGAAATGGGTGAAATGGCTATTTTGCCCCTGGATGAAACTTTCTCAAAAACCACACTTCCAAATGGGGGGGGCAAAATCGTCATTTCATCCTCCTTTTTACAGTTACAGTTTGTGTAACTATTGTACTCAATTGATCTTGAGATTGAGATCGTATTTAAAAAATATTATTATATGGAGTAAAATTGTTTTATTCTTTTGTATTATATGGTCTCAATTGATCTAAAAAATCAATCTTTACATAACCAAAGTTATATGGTTAAATATTGAAAAGGGTATTGGATTGCAGTGTTCAAGATATGTTCACATCTCAAATTGCTAGTATGTACAGTATTTTGTATTATATTGAGCTTAAATATCAATCTTTATATCTAAAAAGTCAATTGAGATTGAAGGAATGTGATATTTAGCTTAAATCTTGAAAAGGGTATTGGATTGCAGTGTTCAAGATATTGTCACATCTCAAATTGCTAGTATATACAATATTTTTGTGTTATATTGTCTTAATTGAGCTTAAATATCAATCTTTATATCTAAAAAGTCAATTGAGATTGATGGAATGTGATATTTAGCTTAAATCTTGAAAAGGGTATTGGATTGCAGTGTTCAAGATATGATCACATCTCAAATTGCTAGTATATACAGTATTTTTGTGTTATATTGTCTTAATTGAGCTTAAAAATCAATCTTTATATCTAAAAAGTTAATTGAGATTGAAAGAATGTGATATTTCGCTTAAATCTTGAAAAGCGTATTGGATTGCAGTGTTCAAGATATTGTCACATCTCAAATTGCTAGTATATACAATACTTTTGTGTTATATTGTCTTAATTGAGCTTAAAAATCAATCTTTATATCTACAAAGTTAATTGAGATTGAAAGAATGTGATATTTCGCTTAAATCTTGAAAAGCGTATTGGATTGCAGTGTTCAAGATATTTCCACCTCTCAAATTGTTATATATTTTTTTGTAATTGAGTTAAATAATTAATATTTAAACAAAAAAGCATGGTGTTGTAAAATGAGATCTTTAGCTTAAATCTTGAAATGGTATTGGATTGCAGCGTTCAAGATGTAATTTTGGTAATTGTCTATGGTTAAGGTTAATTGAAAATTAGTTAGTTTCATTAACCTTGTGCATAAATTTGGCACTAGTTTGGTTTCAGTCACATGGAAATATATATGAAGCAGTTTGAAGAAGTAGTAAAAGTTAAAGCTTTCACCTTTCTTAGTGTTGGGTTGATTCTGTGAAGTTATATTTGTGTGTGGTCTGCCCTCAGGGCGCAATTGGAGCTCTGGGTAGCTTTATCTCCCTTTTTGTGATTGTTAGATGTTCACACGTTTGAAATGGAAGGTGTAAGCTCGGACATTGATAGACAAGAGTATTGATTATCAAAGCCATTGAGATGTCTAGGACCAGTGTTCCCTAATGGTTCTGAAATGTATTCGGGTAGCAAATCCTCAGGCTTCCTCTCCTTTTTTGTTTTGTGTTCCTCCAAAAAGGTCCTTTTCCATCTGTCCCATTTTACCCATTTCTATGTCAGATGACTCTCAGAGGACAACTCAAAATCAAGTTTCGGTTTTGGTAATCCCCGACACTCCTGTCGCCATGAATGCACCTCAGAACGCTGCGTTTCGCTTAATGGAAATGCAGGAAGGCCCTCGGATGGTCAGCAGAAGCCAGGCTGGGATGGAGTTGCGTTGCTAAGCTGGTTTCAGTGATTCAATGAATCAGAATGGCCAATTTGTAAATGGGTTTACAATGGCTACTATTGATGGGGCAACACCAGTACTTCTGTGAAGAGAAAGAAAAGTCGCAGAAGGAACCAAAAAGAGAAATTGGTAGGGGCTGTGGAATTTTCAAGTTTGAGATGAGGAGGGGAATTGTCAACAACTTATTGGTTTCATTTAACCTTAAGCAACTGGATACGTTCAATAAGGCTACTGGGGACAGGGATTTAGTTGATCGTATACTGCTGGTTTTTGATTTGTTGCGGAGGAAGATCGCACAATATGAAGAATCCAAGGAGGCACTTCCTAGTGCCATTAGACAGCCTAACATGAAAGCTAGTAAATTATTGTCATAAAGAAGTTCGGACTAACAAAACAAAAGATCGTTACTATGTTCCTGGGGTGGAAATGGGTGATATCTTTCTTGTTTAGGGAAGGAATTATGCCTTGTAGGATTACATGCGTAAAAGTATGGGCTGATATTATCTAAGCCTCAAAGTTTCCGGCTATAAAGATCCAGTGGTCAGCCAGCATTGTCTCCTGGGCATATGACGCATGATGGGAACGATGGAGGTATGTTGATTTACACTGACAGTGTGTGGACTTCCAAAAAAGACGGACAAACATTTGATCAGAAACTTGAAGGAGGCAATCTTGCTTTAGAAAAGAGTAGGCATCGTGGCAATGAAATACGAGTAATTCGTGGCCTGAAGGGTACTGGGAAAATTTACATTTATGATGGTCTTTACAAATTTCAAGAGACTTGGGTTGATAAAAATATAACTGGCTGCAATATTTTTAAGTACCAACTGATAAGACTTCCGGGCCAACCTGAGGCATTTACTATCTGGAATCTATCTGGCAGGAGCTACTTCTGCTGGGCTGGGGCCATCCTACCTCAGGATCTGACTTCTGGCTCGGAGCACCTTCCGCCGGTGTCCCTGTAAAATGATGTTGATGATGAAAAGGGTCCTGCTTTTATTTCACATATACTCCTACCCAGTACATCAGGCCTCTACTCATTGTCCGAACCTTTCTTAAGCTGTACCTGCCTTGGTGAATGTCAATCTGGTGATGTTAACTGCCCTGCATCCAAAAAAAATGAGGGGTTCCTTCTTATAGCTTCCCTTAGGGGTCTTGTTGAGCTCCAGCTCCTTGTACACGAAGTTTCTTCTAACTGCAGAAACCGAATGACCTAGCTTCTGGCTTTGAAAGTCCTCAGCCTCAAGGTGTTCAAATTATTTGACGCTTTTCATTTCCAATATATTTCGACTATATGTTCCATCGATCTTGCCTTAATAATGATTGAATGTTAAAAGCAATGGCTAAATAAAATTATTATTACAAATTGTCCAAAATAAAGAAGCCCTAATCGTAAAAGCGGAGCTAAGTTTCAGCTTCTTCGTTAAAGTTTGTTGCATCATCTTCATTTTCGATGTGGCCTGTGGGGGTGCTTCAAGCTCACATCAACTTTAGTTCATCAAGACCACTAAAGCTCTGGAAATGGCATGGACCTCTCTCCTGAGCCTGTCCTAAGATTATGGTCACCTGAATAGAAGAAATAGTGCTCAATGAGAACTTTATTTCAAACCAGCAAGCTCTTAATGATGTAAAATTTACAATAGGATCATAGTGGTTCAAAAGAATTTCAGTCAGAGTGATATTCATATTTACATCAACAAGAAATGAAAAACTATGATATATGAACTATAACAGGAATTAAGACATAATCGAAGCAAACAGGCAGCAACAAGCAACCGAAGATATTAAGTCAAAATTTATGCATGAACGGCTCGAGAGTATTTAGCATTGACATTTTGAGTGGAGGTTATGTATATAAAGTGTCGATACACCTTCATATATAACCTCCAGCTAAATAGGTTTATTCAGAGAGAGTACGATTATGTTTGTACTTTGTAGCTCACCAGATTAACATATCATGTAGTGTAGTATTATATAGGGCCACCGCTCGATCATACACGCTTAAAAAACGCCACTATTAGATCACACATGTTTTCATCGTTTCGGATCGAGACATTACGTTTCAAAATTGTTTTGTCATTCACAGTCAAAGTTTGATCTTTTGAGGCAATCGATAGGTCAAATTCAATCCAACACTCATTTTACTTTTTTAATTTTATTGAACTTTTAGGACACATATTTGGATGAGATTAATTTTAATAAAATTTTTTGGATGATATTAATATTTGGTTGGGATAAATATTTGGCCCAAAATTTTATTAAAATTAAAAAATTATCTAAAGAATGAGAGCTGGACAATTTTACCCTTGTCAATTTGCTTCAAAAAGTCAAACTTAACTTTTATTTTGACGGAATGAGCAAGTGGGACACTTTTTGAAACATGTGTGATCGAATGGTGAAGGTTTTGAAACATGTATGATCGAACGGATCATTAGCCCATTAGTATATTAGTGGCATGTTAGTATGTTACATTGCAGAGCTGAGGGACTAAACTTGACTCTAGACAAAAGTAGTAGAGCGCTGCAAGGATTTATACAGGTATACAATTTTGGACTAAGAAGTATTCAACTGAGAGACAATATAGGAAAGTAATCTATGAAAGAAGGAAGTAGTTACCTTGAACGGCAGAAAGCTAGATTACCGCAATCTTTAGTAGCCTTAATAGAAAAACCCTCTGCACCTTGATGAGCCACACCTGCACTGTTTTCTCCTTCGGTCTGCATTCGCATGTGGAACCATCCCATAATCAAATGTCAGCTCTTGCATGGGTGGTATATGCTTGATGGAAAAAAAGGCTATGTGGAGATATGCTTCATTTTCACTTTCTCGAAGAACTGGCTGCCAGTATACATTTGGTGAACAGCTATGGTTCATAAACCGAGCTACATTGCCTTCACGTTTAGCATCAATCACGAGAGGAAACGGGGCTCTCGGAGCATGGCTAGGATTACCTTGTGGACCTTCCAATGGCTGATAAATGCGAGTAGCATCAAACATGTAGTCATCTTCAAATTCACTGACTTTTGATGCATCCATGACCTCCCCAGCATACTCACAAATAAACCCTCCACTACGGATTGGATCCCAGGATCTCAGTCCCCACCCTCTGTTTGTTGTTTTGAACACCTCGAGACGGACTTTCAAGCCAGCCTGAGTCATTCGGTTTCTGCAGTTAGAAGAACATGCACATTTCAAACCACACTCGTGTACTAGGGCTGGGTAGCTCAACAAGACCCCTAGAGAGCTATATGGAAGGAACCCCTCATTTTTTTGGATGCAGGGGCAGTTAACATCACCAGATTGACATTCACCAAGGCAGGTACAGCTCTTTAGAGAAGTCTCCTGACAATGAGTAGGGCCTGATGTACTTTTTGGCAGAGTGTATGTGAAATAAGCAGGACCCTCTTTTCATCATCAACATACTGGCTTACTTTAGGACACCGGAAGGCGCCCGAGCCAGGTGCCGGACCTGTGGTGGATGACTCAAGCCCTTGAAATGAATCTGCATCCTCCATTGCTTAAATTTAGATTTCCAGATAAATGCCTCAGGTTGGCCAGGAAGTCTTACCAGTTTGTACTTAAAATATTATACTGTTATATTTTTATCAACCCAAGTCTCTTGAATTTTGTAAAGACCATCAAGCAATGCAATCTTCCATTGATCCTGAACATCTTCAGACCTCGAATTACTCGTGATTTCATTGCCACGATGCTCATAATTTTCCAAAGCAAGACATCTTCAAGTTTTTTGATCAAACGCCTGTCCAAGCCTTATTCGAAGTCCACCCTGTCCAGTATAAATCAACATATCTCCATTGTTCCCATCATCCTCATATGCCCCAGAGGAGACAATGCTGACAGCCACTGGATCTTCATAGCCAGAAACTTTGACGCCTATATAATCTATCCCTGCCATACTTTGAGAATGTAGTCCTACAAGGCATAATTCCATCCTAAAAAAGAAGATATCACCCACTTCCACCCCAGGAACATGGCCGATCTTCTTTGTTTTGTTAGTCCGAACTTCCTTATTCGACAATAATTTACTAGCTTTCATGTTAGGCTGTCTAATGGAACCAGGAAGTGCCTCCTTGGATTCTTCATATTGGGCGATCTTCCTCCGCAGCAAATCGTACCAGCAGTATACGGATCAACCAAACCTGCCCCGCAGCTTTGAACGTATCCAGTTGCATATGCTAAATGAAATCAACAAGTTGCTTAATGGGTTTCCTCATCTAGGTTTGAAAAATTCAGCCCCAATACCTCTCTTTGGTTCTTCTGTGACTTACTCTTTCTCTTCCCAGAAGTACTGGTGTTGCTTGCATCAGTGGTATGCATTTTAAACCCATTTACAAATTGGTCACTCTGATTCATTGAATCACTGTAGCCAGTATCAACACCAACTCCATCCCCAGCCTGGTTTCTGCTAACTCCATGGGCCTTCCTTCTGCATTTCAATAGCTTGGAAACTTGGCTCTAAAATTCATTCATGGCTTACAGGAGGTGTCGAGTTACCAAAACCAAAAGACTGTTGAGTTGTCCTCTGAGAGTCATCTGATGCCAGAAATGGCAATGAGCCAAACCGGAGGAGTATGACCAGCCGAGGTTCACAAAACAAAAGGAGAGGAAGCTTGAGGATTTGCCGCCGAAGACATTTCAGGAGGCGTTGGAAACACTGGTGCTAGACATCTCAATGGCTTGACAATCAATACCCTCGTCCTATCAATAGTATCTGAACTTACACCTTCCATTTCAAACGTGTGAACAGCCCAACAATCCACAAAAAGGGGTAAACTTCACCAAACTCCAATTAGCATACCTAGACAGAAAACAAATATAACTTCACAGAATCAATCCAAATGATTCATTAAATCTCCTTTATAAATTTAAACAAAACAAACTACTTCGAATCACAAAACAACCCAAAACTAAAAAAGTTGAAAACGTTAACTTTACAACCGGTTCAAACAGCTTCATATATATTTCCATGTATTGTCACCAACCCTAATTTCAGAATTTATGCTCAAAGGTCAATGAAACTAACTAAATTTCTCAATTAAGCAAAAACACTAGAACAGTGACCAACAAAATTACATCTTCAACACTGTAACTCAGAACCTTTTTCGATATTTAACCTAAAGATCACATTTTTACAACACTATATAACTTCTTCTTTTTATTTAAATATTGATTTTTTTTAACTCAATTAAGACCATATAGTACACAAATATATAACAATTTGAGAGGTGGGCAAATCTTGAACACTGCAATCCAAAACCCTTTTCAAGATTTAAGCTAAAGATTACATTTTTATAATACCATATAACTTTCAAATGTAAAGATTGAATTTTTATCTCAATTAAGACAATATAGTAAACAAATATATAACAATTTGAGAGGTGGGCATATCAAGATTTAAGCTGAATATATCAGTTTTACAATACCATATAATTTTTTAGATATAAAGATTGATTTTTAAGCTTAATTAAGACAATATAATACAAAAATATTGTATATACTAGCAATTTGAGAGGTGGGCATATCTTGAACACTGCAATTCAATACCCTTTTCAATATTTAACCTAAAGATCACAATTTTACAATACCATATAACTTTTTAGATATAAAGATTGATTCTTAAGTACCCTTTTCAATATTTAAGCTAAAGATCTCATTTTTACAACACCATATAACTTTGTTTATGTAAAGATTGATATTTTAGATCAATTGAGACCATATAATACAAAAATATACTATAACAATTTGAGAAGTGAACAATAAACTCACCTTAATACAACTTCACATGATTATTACATATGCATTAAATTAAAGATGGCATTTTTTGTTTTGGTAATTTGTTGGTTTTTTGGATCGAAATATTGTAGGGATCAAATTAAAGATGCTAAAAAAAAATGATGAAATGGACTGTTTGTTAGTCAACGTATCTAGATATGCTCCATTTTTTTGCAACAAATTTAGCTGAACTGTTATACACACACCAAAATAGTAACTCTTTGGGGGTGAAATGACTATTTTGCCCCCCTATTTGTAAGTATAGTAGTTACATAAATAATGCTCAGGAATAACATAGTCATTTCAGTGCTAAAAAAAATACTATTTGGATATCAAATTTTGGTTTCATAATTCAATAGATTAGTATTAATTTTTCAAATTTAATTAAATACTCTCGGCTATACTATACACCCACTCAAATAGTAATTTTTTAGTGAAATGATAATTTTGCCCATAACTATAATTTCGTCAACTATTACACTTTCAAATAGAGGAGGCAAAATAATCATTTCAGCGTTAAACCCAATAACCCAATAGTGTTTGGGTGTGTGTATAACACCTCTACTCCATATAGTTATGTTATTTTTAATATATTGTCTGGTCTTAACTCTCAAGTTCAATTGAGTACAATAGAATATGGTGGTTCATTGATTAGTTAACTTGGTTGTACTTGTATGTACTTTTAATTATGAAGTTGTCTAACGGTTGATCTAAGCATTTTTTTTTTATTGAGGAGGGTAATGATTCGAAGCTCGAGAGGGATTTTTGAATTCGGATACTACTAGAGTAGGTGTGTTTTCACTATACAATCTATGATTCTGTTATTAAGTATTCGCATTACATGTGCTCGATATTAAGTTATATCACATATTTATTAAATTTTGATATGATGGTATATAATTTTCCTCTAATAATATAATAAATGTAATGAAGTTTATAATGATCAAACTAATTAACAATTTACTAAACTAATGAACTTATTAATTAAATTGAAATATATCATCCAATTTATTATGTGGGGTTGGAAGTATCCAAAAAAATTGATGAAAAAAAAGTTTCAGAGCTCAATTTCATCCGGTAAGCATTAAGTAAGTATAGAGATAATTGAATGATCTGGCAATTAAGGTAACAGTCTTCATTCTTAAAATTAAGGTTCGAATTAGAATTATTATAATATTACCAATAAAAAAAAGCAATGGCCCTATCTAAAAGATATACTGGTTCGTTTATACTACTATTACTCACACTTTGTGCAATTGTATTGATGCTTCAAGGCCAAAAACAATTGCGTTAAAGTTAAGATTAGCTAAAAAATCAGAAATAGTTTCAGTATGTGTTTTGTCTGATCACTACATAACCAAAAAAATTGCTCAATGCCTTGTTTACATGTCTATAACTAACTTTTAGCTGTAATAGTATTGATAAACCAACAGAATCAATCAATTCATTTGTTTTGTGCAATATTTTTCAGGTACAAGCAACCCCTTTATGACACATTAGTAGTTCATATACTTTTTATTATTATTGAAGGGGGTGTTTTTGTTTGACCATGTTTCTTGATTTTGTTTATATGGTTGTTGGTTTATTAAAGTTTTAGTCTTGACATGTTTCTTAATTGGAATTGGACTTCTTTTTGCTTTGTTATTTATGGGATTGGATTGTTTTTAGCATAGTTGTAGTTATACTGACATATCTGAATTGGAAGCTTTTGATCAGAATTAAATTAAATGTTTTATGAAATATTGTGATTTCTGGGGTTGATTGATGCCAGTTGTGAAACTATCTTGTTCAATTCATGAACAGGCTGCCTGTTACAACATGAGTAAGGCTGCGTACGATTGGAATGTCCCCCGTCCCGCTTAGACAGGAGACTCTTTAGAAGCATCAAGACATGTTGATGTTGACATATGTATTAAAAACTTTATTGTGTAGATGGTAGACAATGTGATATAAATTTGATATTTTATATGCAAGATGAGACTATTATGTTTTATATAATCGTCAAGAGATGATATGAAGAAGTTCTTTTATTCGCTTCATTAAACTGGGTTGTTGTTAGCATTGCACTTGAAGTTTCAGAGTATAATACCTTTACACAATCTCTGACTCATATCTCATATTTATCTTTAAATGACATAAGCTAGTTGCTAAATATAGTTATATGTATGCTTTACACCATTCTTCCTCTAGATGCTGTATCTAACAGAATTTGTATCTATTTTAATGATTACACAAATTCAGAAATCTGGAACATTAACTATTTGCTGAAATTAATATCTAGTATTGTTGTATAAATATAACCTAATCATTGTAGGAAGACATACTTTGGAGCAACAACTATCACAGCTTCCAAGGGACAATGGGGCTACTTCATATCTCGCATACACTTTGGATGTTGTCTTTCATTGGTTTGTGTGCTTTACATTGTTGCTCAGCCGCGATTGAAGAACATCAGACTCCGATAGCAAGGTTGTTTGTTAATGCCTCCGACACATCACCTTGTCCAATACCTGATACCCTATTTGGCATATTTTTTGAGGTCAGTTTACACATTCAGTGGAAAGAGTTTTGGCGCTGTATATCTGTAGCATACACAACTTTCCCTGAGTTTGTTATATGCACAATATTTCTTTATCTATGGTTTCACAGATTTACGGAACTCAAATGTACAAGCACTCGATAAAACCATACACTACCTTCTGACTTTTCTCACCTCAACAATAATCAGATTATGTTTTCCGTGTCTGACACTTCATTTTCTTTCCCGGGTTTTGGATTTATGAGACCAAGAGGGTGTTTGGGTAAGCTTATTTTTTTTTACTTATAAGTAGGTAAGTTATAAGTTGTCAAAGGTGTTTTCACTTGTTTGGTTAATATAATTTATAATGAGATTTTTTTTAACATGTTTGGATAACAGTAACTTATAAGTTGTAGAAAAAGTAAAATGACTTATAAGGACATTAAGTTGTAGAAAGAATAAAATAAATTAGCAATTTAATATTTGAAATAATAAAAAATAATTGTAACTAAAATTAATATTTTATGACTAAAATAACATTGATGATATCAATAATGGTATAGATCATATATTGTTCCTCTCATATTGGATGAATAAAATACATCAAGAACTTTTCATTAAAAAAACATCTCTATCAATTACATTTGAGCAATAGGGGTATTCAAGTAATTTGGTTGGTCAACATGTAAAATAAGTTGGTAAAAATAAATTGAGAATTTGAACTTTTTTATAATAATTATAACTTATTTATAACTTATAAGTTGGATGTTAAATTTTTTTTGCCAAACACTTCAAATTGTGAAAATCAACTTATAAGTTGATTTTGAAGAAAAATAAGCTTAGCCAAACACCCTCCAAGTCTCATTTCCATGATTTACTAGCCTTACAAGAGTTGTTTTATTAAAGCTTATATCTTGCTTTACAGAAATAATTTTTGCTAGAAAGGATGCATGTTTAAACATTTCTGCTGACTATTACTTTGCAGGAGATAAATCATGCTGGTGCTGGTGGATTATGGGCAGAGCTTGTGAGCAATAGAGGTTAGTATTTAATTTTCTCTTCATGTAGGAAGAAGCTTGCATTACAAAACTGACCATCTCAATCCCATATAGCTGAGTTAGTAGTACATTTCACAGAAAGATCTTTGACTTGTGTCTGGTTTATGAAGCAATGTGGGGCATATAACTGACGCCTAATGGTTGGGCAACTAGAATCTTTATCACAGACCATGGTTAAATTCTCATTAAAGTTCCACCTCAGGTTTTGAAGCTGGGGGACAAAACATTCCCACCAACATTTATCCGTGGTCTGTCATTGGAGATGAATCTATGCTTATTGTTGCCACGGATCGTTCATCATGCTTTGACCGTAATAAAATTGCTCTTCAGATGAACGTGCTTTGTAATAACGGAGGTCCCAATGCTTGTCCAGCTGAAGGAGTTGGGATTTACAATCCTGGTTTCTGGGGCATGGTAAGTATCACATTTAACTTATGAAAATAAGTGCATGCAATCTGCTTTCGGCTAAAAGACTATGATGGAGATATTGAACTATTGTTCCTTACTCTTCATTCCATTTCTAGAAACTATATTAAATTGAGTAAGTTGTAGAGACTTTGGACCTTAGCACCCAAAAAGTCTCTGTTACATAGATCTCAATCCTACTAAATGTCTCAATGGGATATAAAACTAAATTTTTAGAAGGTTTGATCGAACACAATCTTGGACAATTTAAAAATTCCATATAGCTCACTTTGAAGTATTTTGTTTTTAAGTTTCCCCACAGCCAATTGATTTGAGTTCTCCTGCAACAGATCCATTCTATGTGATTGGACACAATGTTGGATATTATTAAAATGAGAACAAGCAGTCGAGAACCTAAGTGTGCGCTGTCCACTCAATATAATGTACTTCGTTGTTTCTGGAAATCTAAATTCTGTGATGCTCCTTTCTGGTTTAAGTGTCTATGTTTGTTTATATATTTTTCCTTATAAGTTATATAGGGTAAGAAATAACCAAATTTAAGATTGAAAAATCAGTTGATGACATTCTAAAATTAGTCATATATAGAGGGTAACATTTAATTATTGAATACTTGAGACATGGGAGAGTCATTATATCAGCTTAGTTTATATTGATTACTTAGGCATGGTTTTGAGTTAGCTCCTTCCTTTAAAGTTTGTATGCCATCCGTGCTCGTGCATGGAGTTCCCTACAATCACCTACATGGAGTTCCCTACAATCACCTATAAATTCATGTATACTAATACATACGCCTATACGATGTTTGCTTGTGTGTGGAGTTGCGTATAACCACCCATACAACAACAATAGCATGCACCAATGCCTCTAAAGAGGCTCCCGCCTATAACCACCCATTTATCATATATTCTAATGTATTTAAATGGTGCATTACTTCTTCCAGAATATTGTGGAAGGGAAGATGTATAAATTGGTTCTCTATGTCCGTTCACTAGGACCAATCGATGTGTCAGTATCATTAACTGACTCGCAA
Organism: Lithospermum erythrorhizon; assembly: GCA_019722365.1. Taxonomy (NCBI): domain Eukaryota; kingdom Viridiplantae; phylum Streptophyta; class Magnoliopsida; order Boraginales; family Boraginaceae; genus Lithospermum; species Lithospermum erythrorhizon. The sequence continues at coordinate 1,843 of JADFUC010002248.1, read as the reverse complement.
GGGGTGCAGAAACTGGCAACAGCTAATATTATGTAAGATATGTTGTTCTATAGTGTTGTAGTCCCTTGTAGAATTCTTCAAGGCACTGGTTCTCTCAGTAATCACGTCCTCAATGTTTGACAAATTCTTATTTTTGCAGGACCTCTGGTGTCAAGTGGACAAAGGTAGAGATTCTGCTGAAAGCAAAAGGATCAAATTATAATTCTAGACTGCAACTTACAACAAGAAGGAAAGGTGTGGTATGGTTTGATCAAGTCTCACTGATGCCCGTCGACACATACAAGGTACTCATTGGGATTGAATCATTCCGAAATAGATTGTAGTTTTTGCATGTGAGCTGAAAATAGTTTGCAGTAGAATATGTTTCATGGCATCATAGATGGTCTCACTGATGCCCCTCGACACATACAAGTTCCTCAAAGTTTATGTTGAAAAAGATCCTTAATTAATGTGGTCTCTAGAGAGGTTACTTCAAGAAGTTAGGATTTGAAAAATGTTACAGCTGGTTTTGAATGTCCTGATGGCTGTAGCCTTGAGGAGCCTACAATATTTATGTCAAGTGATGTTTAGATGCTATATATTCTACAATGCGACATTAATTACTTTCTTTTATATATAATTTATATCTTCTATTACAGGGGCATGGGTTTCGCAATGATCTGTTTCAAATGATAAAAGATCTGAAACCTGGATTTCTAAGGTTTCCAGGTAAATAAGAAAACTTACTGTCGACTTTTCAGCATGCTATTGTAGTAACTGTTAGCTTTACATCTTTTCTGATTTAAACCGATCAAACACATAACTAACTGAGGTAATCTATAAAAGTATTTTGACACTGAAATATCTTTGTCCATCAAATTAGAGCATACTATGGAGGACAAATATACTCCAATTAGAGCAATAGTAGTTTGGCTCAGCTATAATTAGCCTTAGCCTGGAAAGATAAATGGTCGGAAATTTGAGTTATGTGCAGGCCAGATCATAACTTTTCCACCATGTAATTGCAAGTCTGTATTTTGTTGAATCCTAGTTATGTACCGGGTGACCTTTTCATCGGCTTGTATTGCAATCACAACAGTTTTATGTTGTGTTGCAATGTCAAGTAATTATTCTAAAACAATGCAGACAACCAAACTTACCAAATATAGTCTCCTATATCTATGAGTAAAATGTCAGTTGGAAAGCATTTGAGCTGTGCTTTATTTATAGTTAAACTGTTGGAGATAGCATCAAGTCTCGAACAAGTAAACCATAATCTACTTCCAAGCTATATACTCCATCTAGTGAACCTTGCACTTCAATGGTCATGGCATTTTACGAGTTCTATAACTTTTAGATACCAGACAACTTATTTATAAATTTTTGTACAGGTGGCTGTTTTGTTGAAGGTGACTGGTTAATGAATGCATTTCGCTGGAAAGAAACCGTAGGACCGTGGGAAGAGAGGCCCGGGCACTTTGGTGATGTATGGAAATACTGGACAGATGATGGATTTGGTCATTATGAGTTTCTCCAGGTAGTTTGAGACTGTCCTTATCCAGAATCCCAAATGTGATCCAGCATTGTGATATTAATTTTATTCTTATCATGTTTTATTTCTTATAGCTTGCAGAGGACTTGGGTACGGTCCCGATCTGGGTGTTTAACAATGGTAACAGATTTCTACTGTACGGCTGTACCTATCTCACATTTTGCATATGCATTGTTATTTCTTTTGCCTTATACATAATTCTGATTATCTAACTTGCAGGAATTAGCCACAGTGATGAAGTTAATACCAGTGTTATCCTACCGTTTGTACAAGAAATTCTAGCAATACGTAACTGAACGAAGTAATACCGAG
>JADFUC010001894.1:0-128419 GCA_019722365.1 Lithospermum erythrorhizon | reverse complement strand
TTGATAAAGTAAGGGATCGTTGAGTCTCGCTCACTACTGCCATCTGGGTAATGCAGTTACTTAAGCCAATGCATATCGGGTCATTCAACAAATCTGGTATAAAAACGCCCATAGGAAAATAGGAAGTCAGCTAAAAAGCTGAGAAAACAAAACAGCACGTATTAACCCACCCGACGCACGAATAAGAAAATTTGTATTCCTCAAATCTATTTAGAGACTATATACTCCCAAGAGTATTATTTTATAGGTTAGCTTGCCACAAAAATAAATCTCATTGGCTTTCTAACTAACACCGAGCAACTCCACACTTACCAACACCCATTCTGCACAAAGACACCTTAATTACAAGCAGGTATTTCTCTATCTCGTTATCTTTCTCAAGTATACACCCCAATATAATATACACCTCAAACACACAATAACTTAAACATATATATCTTAACCTCTCATAACTCATGGCTATACGACTCAATCACTTATCTTTAGTTCACTTTAAAGTACTACTCCCCATTTTACAATCATACTCCTCCTATGACAACTAATGTTCCTGGCAAGACCTTCCAAATATATGCATACTTCTTTAATAGACTCCGAGTAATATATCTTGAATCCAGATAACCTTAAGTACGTATTTATTCTCTCCCGTATTTTCCTTTTATTTAGTATACGGAACTTATTTACCTCCATGGTATCGTCGTGAAGCTGGGACAAGACTTATATTCTAGCACATTCAATCCATTTTTCCACCATATATATATATAAAATATCATCAACATCATCGATGCATTAGTTATAAACTTCGCTTATATTTCTCGCCTCCTAATGTTCTCATTCCAAAGGTATCTCATCCATTAGCCACTCTAAGATATATAGAACATATCTAACAAAAGACAAGAATGCCGTAAGGCTACAACTGAAAATAAATACCGTATCCTCAAGAAAAATAATAGTTGCCGATAAGGCCTGACGCTTAAAAAATGAAGTATAACTATCAAAGCTAATCGTTGTTAAGCACAACAACAAGATTAGAATAGTCATCGTAGTCAAATATGAATAAAATACATGTATAGCCAGATTATCGGATAAAGTCATACAACATAATTCCACCACGAAGTCCTTCGACATAACACATGAATATATACTGTAGGTCTGATAAGTTACCACAATCACCCAAACGAAATCACAGACCAACAAATCCACTCAAAACCTACCACCAAACCCTCCTATCTCTCATATCCCCACTCAAGATACCATCCTCTAAATGCGCATATACTCAACTGCCCACCCGGCAGGAATGGACAAATCAACAATCACCTCAAGACTCTATACCTCCGGGCAAAGATAAGGCCAAAACCGCACTTATACACAAAGTATAAGGCGTGGCTTCACCGCACTTATACACAAAGTATAAGGCACACCGCACTTATACACAAAGTGAGTAAGGCACACCGCACGCCTATAAATCGTAGTATGTGGCCAACCCAAGCACGCCATGTACCGTAGTATGTGGCCACTCCCTCGACAATGCACACAAAGAAAGCTTATCAAAAGAGAATCATACCGCACGCTATACCGTAGTGATAGGCCACCTCGACAATGCACACAGCTTGTTTCGATCAAAAGAGAATCATACCGCACGCTATACTGCAGTATGTACAAACCGCACGCTATACCGTAGTATGGGCCAATTCCTCGACAATGCACACGCGAAAGCGATCAAAGAGAATCATACCGCACGCTATACCGTAGTATGTGGCCACCTCGATAATGCACACAAAGAAAGCGATCAAAGAGAATCATACCGCACGCTTATACCGTAGAGCAAAAATAATAGCGCTCACATATCCCGCAAGGAAGGAGAGTCACCTAATCCCTAGTAGTCCCAACTATGTGGTCATACATCCTAATACTCAAGTCACCCCTAAAAAATCATACATAACTCCATCGAACACCTCTCTCAATAACCAACTACTTTACTCCAACAATAAGCAAAGCATACAAATTAATACATCACACACCCAGAATCAATCACAACCGCCGGCCAAGTGCCACATAAATATCACAAGTGCCAACAAGCCATAAATACCACAAGTGCCGACAAGGCCACATAAATACCACAAGTGCCGACAAGGCCACATAAATACCACAAGTGCCGACAGGCCACATAAATACCACAAGTGCCGACAGGCCACATAAATACCACAAGTGCCGTCAAGGCCACATAATACGTAAATATAAGTCGGAGTTCAAAGCATCCCTTACCTCAAACCAAATTTCAACGCCGTAATGAGTCACATAATCATATTAGGCCTGGCCACATAATCGCATGTCTTCATTAAGCATGCAAGGCCCATTCCCCTCGCAATCATGTCACAAAGGACATATACATTCATTCACACATAATTATATTACAAAGACCTCGTACACCCTTTACATAATTATTATAATACAAGGATGTACACCATTCCGAAGAAGTACATAAGTGCATACACGCGGTATAAGTACTCACCTCCTCGCTTAGCTACCGCAAAACCTTCACGAAAGACACCGCGAATCCTGGCTCTTTTCCACGATCAACGCCTAAACAACACCCGTAAAGTATAATCAAGACTCTACTACTATATACCGGGCGCTCTAGAAGATACATAACCAACTCTTGGGGAACTATCTCAAATGGTATAACTTGGATTGGATAAACTATCGAATTATAATCCCATCGACACAACCCAATCGATTCCCCGCTAAATTCCATCTTATCACTTTCTCATTACAAATTGACTTATAAGTTATTCTGAACTAATCATCAAGTCCATAATTAACAATCTATAATTCAAATATCAATTATAACTCAACCTCGAATTTACACTTTTCAACATAACACTTTTAATCAATTTTAAATCACCAATTTAACATCATAACAACTATAATAAGGTCCCAATATAAATCTCCCTACACATTTAAAGTCTTATAAAATATCCATATAAAAAGTCAACCGAACCTAAAAGTCAACTCCTAATTACAACGCCCTCAAACGATCTCTAAATCACTTAATTCCTCACTCAAATACGCCACGTAATCCCATAACCAACTAAGATTTATCATAAAATTCAATTATGGAAAAGCCAACTAAAAAGTCAACTATGTCAAAACCCAAGAATATCTCTTCAAAGATTTGAAATTTCTTTACCTTAACCGAAGAGAATGACGGGGAGAACAATATTCTACAAACTCCGATCTTCGAAATTGGAAATGGACAATCGAAGAGAGAAATGAAAAATGAAATTTTTTTGCGGCGGCTTAATTTCGCCAAAATGGCGGTTAAGACGGTTAAGTACGATGATGACGATGCGGGCGACATGATGAATAGATATTTAAAAAACTCGAAGCCTCCCGCTTTGCCTTTAAGCATCTCCTCCGCTTTATCGCATTTCTTAAAACCTCCAGCACGAACCCGATTTCAAAGATAAAATTCTTCCATGGCAAACACTACTAAATTATAAAATGAAATTCGCCTTAAAAAGTTTTACTTAAATAATATTATCATCGAAAAAAAATTATACTATTCCTCGGTCCCACCAATCGAAAATTTAAATTTTTTTTTTTTTTTTTTTTTGTAATCTAAGTTATTACATTTCCCATCATTAAGGAATTCAAGGATGGCATTTGTTAAATCCAAGCCCAGTAGTTCCCAATTATCTCAAAGGTCACAGAAACGATCCACCTGTGGGATTTGTCAGCTAGCTATTTGAATAAGGTTTGTTTCACTTCTAGTGTCTCTGAAAAGTGGGAGTAATAAGAGTATCGTTGCCGGTGACACTTTGTTATATTGTTAATAGAGTCAAAGTCATGTAGAGGTGTTAAATCCAGATTGAAAAGGTCATGGAAGTAGTTTCTATAATGGTTTTGAATGTTGATTTCAAAGGTAATAAGATTATTATTAGTATCTTTAAGTTCAAGGATGTTATTTATTTTCGTTCAGTGTTTAACATGAAAGTGAAAGAATTTGGTATTTTTGTCCCCATTATTAATGGCAAGGAGCTTAGATCGTTGGAACCAATAATCTGCTTCAGCTAAAAGGAGGAGATTAAGTTGTTTCCTAAGGTTCGAGTCTAGCTCAAGATTATTAGGAATATCCAGATTATTTTGTACGTTTCCTAGTTGAAGTTGGATAGTTTTAATGTGTTGGAAAATATTTCCTATCCAATCTTTATTTTATTTTTTTATTTTAATTCTGGCATTGTTTCATATTTTTAAGTAAGAAGGAGTTATTATTATAGTTCTTTCTATTTCTAGAAGTCCAGCAAGAATTTAAGATGTTATGAAATTCAGGCATCATTGTAAGGAATTTTTTAAGTTTGAAAGGTTTGGAGCAATTAGAAATGATATTTTTAGTTGTAATGATTAACGGACCATGATCTGATCTTTGAATAGGCAAAACTTTACAAGAAAAGTAAGGAAAAAAATTTATTTTCTTCAAAATTGCTCATGACTCTATCAAATTTTTCAAAGACCATCTTGTTATTATGCTTTCCTGACCAAGTAAATTCACAACCTAGGTGATTAAGATCTTCTAATTCAAAGAGATTAATGAAATCTAGAAGATAATTAGAAACCGTAATATTTTTAGAGAGTAAAATTTTTCTATTATTAGTTCAAATTTGATTATAATCTCCACAAATTAATAAGGTTGATTAAGAAAATGGTGAAGGAAATTTGCAATCTCATCCCAAGTTTGTTCCGTTAAATGTTTTTTTAGTTGGCCGTACAAACAACCAAGGTACCAATTGTGATTAAACTCGGTATTTAATTCAAAGAGCAAAAGATTTTTAGTAAGGGATAAGAGGTTAGGATTAACATTAGCATTAAACCCTACCCATAATCCTCTACTTCTACCCACATGGTTAACACCGAAAGTATAGTGAAAGTTAAGTTTAGCTAAGTAATCATTGGCCTTTAAAGTAGTGCATAAAGTCTCACTTAAAAACAAACATCCGGTTTATGTTGAGCTATCAAGTTCGTTAACATTTTAACTGTAGATGATTGACCTAATCCTTTACAGTTCCAACATAGGATTTTCATGACGTCATTTGGGGTTGTTTTGGAACAACCACCAAAATTCCTTTAGTTTTGTTGTAGGCGGATTTTGAGGAAACCACTAATAAGTAATGAACAATTCTTAATAATTAAAGGCCCGAAAAAGGCACGTGTACCTGGATTGATTTGCCGTATGTGCGACTCCTTCCAACTTCACTATACATATAATAAGAAAAACATTTAAAAAACATTTACATATATTTGAGATATTAGATAATGCAATAATCAATCCTGCAAGACTCGAGCATTAAGATAACAACAAACACCGACTGTCCGAGCATCAAAAGAGTAATCTGAGAATTTACTTCTATAAGGTGTAAGGAAATGATGTTCGGCAAGATGAGGTATTTAAGTGGAGCAATTACTATAATTTTTTATCTGTAACTTTAGACCAATATAAATCTCTAAATAAACTCTCAAACTCAAGTTCTTTTCTCATTTTCTCTCGACATTTTCGGAAGGGGTCATACCCTGTCCTTGTTGCATGGGGGATAACTAAATCATATGTATATGCCCTCAGGCTCGGCGGAAGTAGAAAACAAATTGGGTTGGGGATTAAGGTAATCAGTCCAAACCTCGGGCATGGGAGAAGGAATCATGATCATAGGAAACTGAAGAATAAAGCAAGAAAGAATATTCAGGACACATGACATATTGACATAGGGACACAAAGAAGTGCAATGTATTTGGCAACTGAAGAACGTATTTGGCAAAGGAGATTCTTGAAATCTTAACACTAACACAAAGAAATAACGAACTTCCAGAGGTCCCTTGCATCATGGATTTCTTGGAAAGTTGAAAAAAATAGGGAAAAGAGAAGCATCCAAAACAAAACAATAATAACATGCCTCTAAAGCCACTGTAGCATAATCGAGGTAAGGTGCATTCATGTGGAACTATTTCTTTGCTGCTTACACCTTTTATAGAAGTAGCAAGCTTTTTTAAAAAAAAAATAATAATAAAATAAACAATAAAAATCGATCCTTGTCACTACAAGGAATTGATCGCGAGACCTCATCATAAACTTATTAATGATGCATACCATAATTAATAAATTATGATGTTCCAATATTATTAGTAAATATTATTATTGATAAACTATGAAATTTCAATACTGTTGAGACATACAACACGCAATTCCTCAAAAATATCAATATTAATAAATTATAATATTTCAATACTGCTAGACCATTAAGTAATTACAAAATCTTGTAAGCAGCCAAAAAACTCACCCTGTGATAACATAGGGTGTGATAACATAGGGTGTGATAACATAGAAGGTGTTTTCGAATTGACCCAAGAAGAAGCATCCAAGAAAGGAAAAGAAAAAGCTGCAGTTAAATTACAAAAGAATAATTTTACAGGCAAGCATATGGCAGATTGGCAGCTATAAACTTATGGTTCCCTACAGCCCAACACTTGGGAGATGTAGTGCACAGCTCTGTGAAGTCGTTTCGAAGGTAACAGATCAAGAGAGCAAATTACGAAAGATAACCAACAGGTAAGTGCTTCTATATAATGGCTCTACTAATGTACAAAATGATACGTGGCCCAAGTCTTGCATGCTCGACCTCACTGTCGCAGGACTGGTGGAGTGGATGTCTGATGACGTTGCCCATAAAACCCAATACCAGGAGGTCGATAATAACTGCCAGTGGCTGACTGCTGCTGTTGCTGTTGCATAGCTTGTGGTGATTGCAGCTGTTGAATCTGCTGTTGTGATCCTTGGGTCTGAAGAGATGGCCTAAGTTGTCCCATGGCAATTTGACCAGGTAATGATGGCGGTGGCAGATTCCCAGCACCATATGCATAAGGCATCATTCCCATCATCATACCAGAAGATTGAACTGATTTTCCTGGAGGTGTATTACCTAGTGGTGGCGTAGGAGGTGGTATAAATGGAGCTTGTATTTGGTTTGCCTGTGAAGTAGACTGCACACCCAAGGATGAACCAAGCGGCATATTTGTCACAGGTTGTTGAGAATTCGCAAAGTAAGAGGGGTTGCTTGCCTCAGGATTGTTGTCTAACCTAGGCCTCTTATAGGTAGGAGCAAAAGGTAAGCTAGAAAATCCAGGCGGTTGCAATCCACTACTCAATGAAGCGGCCTCTTCAGCAACAAGAGACGACAGAATGGAGGTAAGCATCTGTGCCGAAGACGTTGAAGCAGCGAGTTTTGCAGCAACAGCAGCTGCAGCAGCCTTCTTGCTATCCTCATCATTTACTTTTGGAGAGGCGACAGGAGCAACCGGAAGATTTGAAGGCGACAAAGGAGTATTTGTTAATTGTGCCGGTTGCATGTTGGATTCCACGGCCTTCTTAGTCTGCTTCTGCTGTGCATTGGCAGGTAAAGCATGAGGAGAAGGTGACGTCAACCTTTGCCTCAAATTGGCTGTTTGCTCACTGCCATCACGAGCAACCTGCCCAGAAAAATGAAACGATCCACATATGAGATGAGCATACAAGTGTAGGAACACTTCAGATGGTGCCTGAATAGCTTAAGCAAGATAAATTTCCATTACTGCATTAGGTTCTGTCTGACAACGCATTTGCTAATCTTAAAATCAGAAGTCCAGACATACAGTATATGCATGCATCTAGCAATAATTCACGGGTGTAGCTATATTAAGTTCAACAAATATATGCATCCAAGTATCTAACACATACTCAGGTGATGAGAGTTACAACATATGATCTTTGTCATCCCATCTCCACAACAATAGAAAAGACATCAACATACAAGACAGAGAGGACTAAACAAAGGGAGAATCACCTGTAACTTATTGCGAATGTGCTGTAGCATTGATTCCTGAAAGAGAACATATTTCAACATGTGTCAGTATGACACTAAATTCATGTATAGCTATAGCCACCATAAAAGGTCAACATTTATACCTGATCTGATAGTGCTTCTTTAAGATGCGAAACCAAGAGGACTCGAGTTGCTTCAGCATTTTCAAGTTGACCAATGCTCTGCCGAAGGATATCCTCCTGTTCTTTTATCTTATCAATCAATTCAGAACACTGCAGACCTCCTGGATGCAGACAACGAGAATGATGAGCCCAAAAGTGAAAGATAAATAAGACAAACTTTTCAATAACTAATAAGTATGGCATGATGTTCAAAGACAGAAGATATATAAAATGTAATGACTGCTATGAATGTCAAAGAAATTTCAAAGGAGATTTAAGCTTATTCATAATGACATTCCCGACTATGTAAATAGGCATACACTATTAGCATAATCATGAACTTTCTGCAGCTTTGACTAAAATGAAGATCAGATACAAAATTAGCATTTGTTACACCTGTGGATTTGTTTTATCAGGAGATATTCCTTCTCCTGAAATAACCAAATAGGTTCTCACTTGGACCAAGTGTGAGATGGCAGAAAGGTAGAAGAATGAAAAAGAGAGACATCCGTTGATTCATGTTTTCTACGTTGGCAATTTCCTGAACATTTTATGAACGGTTTATACTATATAGAGTAAAGTAGAAAGAGGAGATATTTTACCTTGACCACAAAATTTTCCAACATCTTTTTGCAATTCCTCTACATGAGAAATAGCTCCTTCACGCTTGCCAATAGCAGTTTCTTCATTGCTATTCTCATCATGGACCACCTGGAAAGCACTTACAATTTTCTCTGGCATAGCTCCAACAGCCAGTTTCTGATAGAATTGAGAAGTTTCAGTTTGATGTTCCCATTAGTCAAGAAATACAGAGTTAGTCTTAACATGGAGTTATTCCAAACTTACAATCCTTAAAGAATGAGAGTCTTTCTTCAAAATCTTAATGGGATTCGAACTCTTCCCGCTGATGATAGGCAGCGAAGACCCGCTGTTGACAGGCAACAAAGAATTCTTACCCAATAAGTCTTTCAGACCTCTAGCGCCAAAAACTTTACGTTCTTCCCAGATGTTAACCTGATATCACCAAAAGCATTATAGTCACGATTCACTTACCTAGGACAAGGAGAATGCAGCGAAAATGAAAGTAAAAGTGTAAAACAGCCAGCAACATCAGTAAAAGATACACAACAGACAAAGAAGCAGAAGCAGCCATTCAAAGAAGCAGCCACTCTGAGATGTTTGGAGTTGCTTATTTCACCTAATTAAGGAATAAACTATGCTCATAATTAAATGATGTTGGGTATTCTCTTATTACATAACAAATCTATGAAATAAATAGAGATATACTAAAATGATATCGAATGAACAAGGGAAAGAAACATGATAAAATCGATGCATCTATCCATGAATCCCAGTTAAAGAAAAAATTGATAATATAGAGAATTCAACAAATGTCCATGTAATTACTGGCAACGATGAATGCCATCATATGGATTGCGCCTCAATTTGTAACATGCAAGGTTATAAGCCAAAATAACAACGGGAGTTGAAATATGACTACCCCCAAAACCAACTCTCTGCATTCTCAACTCAACCTGTAGACCAAAGCATAAATATATGTCTTGATTTTTTTTTTACGATGCACATTATTTCATCATTTATATGCAACTATCAACAGTAAAATGGTCCATCCTCCTGAACTCTTAAGAAAATGGAGTAATCATTGATGATTATGATTATTCCACAAAATGATGTAATCCCTGATGTATTACACTAATATTAAGAGTTAAGACTGACCTGTATTACTTTTAATTCCCTTTTGTAAAACAAATTTCATAGCAGAGATGCAATCTTTACATAAGTCGAGACGTGAAAAATAGCAAGAACATGGCATAAGAGAGGGAGAGGGAGAGGGGAAGCAGATGGAGGGAATTGATAGTGAAAGGTTTCCATCCTGTAATCTGTTGCGTACATTCTCCATCATCAGATTTACTTGATTAAGATTAGGTGATATTTTATTGTCAACAGTCAATACTAAAGATGAAGCAAATCATGCATGGAAAAGCAAATAATGTCTCTTCTGCACAATGAGATCTTCATAGAACCAGAAATGTGGAGTTCACATGGAACACTCAGCCTTCAATACCAGTGACTTCAAGCAACTAAAGCACATATGAATCAAATTTTGAAGAGTAATTTGGATTTCATCTTAGAGCAACATGTTTTAATCAGAAAGCAGACAAATATGAAATTAAAATTACACACAGAACTCATACCATCGCCAAAGAATGAAAAAAAGAACGAAAACATAAATTCTTACCAGTCTAGCAGCCACTTTCTTTACTTTATCATCACCATTTTCATGTACATTCTTCATTATGTCAGGAAGGACTTTCCAGAACTCATTCACAAACTCACTGCCCTTGCGGCGACTATTTTGCAAAATGTCATTAGCCAGAAAAAGTAAAGAAACACGTTGTTCGCATTGTGCAGGTTTGAATGATCTATCCCAAGCTTCAACAATTTGCTTAGCTTTCTTCCGAAACGAAACACACCAATGTGACAATACTGATTGAGAGGTTATGAAATAATCAAAGAATAAATTTAACTTTGCAGACTAGAGCCATAACAAGCATAAATAATTTCCCACCTCATATGTCTAACAATTTGACACCACCATTCAAATATAATATGTACTCGCAAATATCACAATAGATGAAGTTCCACAACGCAGATAGGATTGAGTTGTGTGGTGCAAATTTGAGAGGATAGTGATTTGACATTATAGAACCACTTACATTTCAGAAAGAAAGAACACAAATACACACATACTCACAGAGCAAGAGAGTAGTGTGACATTAAATTCATTTGACAATCTTTGTAGTGTGATTATATGTTAGGTTGAAAATGAAGGAGATTGAAAGATGTAGTGTTTCAGATCATACATCATGGATTCTGTGCATAGAACATCAGTAATTACAGTTTACCTTATGTTACTTCTCGAATTTCATATTCTACTGATCTAACCCACTCAATCTTTGTTTAATGTTATCCTCCAGTACCCCACAGCATACAATGAAAAATCTAAAACAAGGAAAGCCCTCATAACAACTGGAACTACTAAGAGCTCTAAGTTTCATAGCCGCGCAGGCAGTACATGCATAAATCTTTTAGTGAAGTGATAAATAACTCAAATATTCTATGATTATCTCACCCAATTAGATACAAGGGTGTATGTATCTGTATGCATGAGGAGAGTCACGCCATATTAGTTTTATGACACACAAACCATAATTCAAAATATCATAAACCATAAACCATCAAATGCTAAATCAATTATGTAAAAAACACAAGTAATTCTTCGATTCTTATTCTCATAAGGATACACTCAATACTTTGCTGTGAACTGTTAAGTTTAAACAGCTTCTCTGCCAATGTCTGCCCATTGAAATCCTCGTTGCCCATCTGTCACCTTCATGTATATGGCCGGACTACCGTCTACAGAATTTAAAAGTCAAAATTAGGTTAACGTACTGATATCTTGCAAGGTGCACATGCCAAGTGAAGGGTACGGACGAAATGAAAATAACAAGAAAATAAAGATATAATTTATTAAAATTAAGCAGTAGTAATGAAGAACATTTGTATGAACTCTCTCTATTGGGAGAACAAAAGTTGCTGAAAAGTTCCATCGCATCTCTAAGCTAATTAACATCTCAAGTAATTTGTTCTGCAGCTATTGAAATGACTTAGATTAGAGAATCTTTTTGCCAATCTTATTCAGAAGCATGTCTCCACATATTAGCAAATGGATTAGCATGGACAGATTTGGAATTTTGGATTTGGGACGTGATTTGAAATATGTGTATTTCAACTCCAAATAAACATTTTAGATTCCAATAAATTAGGATGGATTTGAAATATTTCCCCAAATCCAACTATCCAAAATGTTCAAGATTCTAATCCATATCATTGAACTGAACTATTCTTCGTTGTAATACAAGTTGTATCCACTTAATGAAGACTTTAGAGAATCCTGCCCCAAAATTGAACAATAAATGGGAGCTTGGTTCCATGAAAGATCTTTTCTAATAAAAGATAAAAATAATATTATAACAAATTCAGTTTAGCTTACCAGCAAATATAAACTTTAGAACAAAAAATGAAGCTTGCTAACAAAATAGCTAGGTCCTCAATGGAATGAAGTACTCGAATTATACAGAACCATGTATAAATAATCAATAACAAAAAATATCTAGCCTGCGATAGAGTTGTTCAATCTTTACTTTTAACATCAACTGGGCTCACAATTGATAAGTAGACGTAGACCGCTATTTATTATGCAAGATGTTTTGCAAGGGAACAAGTGACCTACATAACTACAAGTGAAGACCACTTCAAAAACAGTTAAATACTATCTCTTCATCCCAAAATGTTGGTCAAGTTCTGATTTTGATGGTTGAACAATTAGATATTGAACTGAAATATATGCTACTCCCTCCAATCCATTTTAATTGTCGTTTGACTTTTTTGAAATTAAACTTTGACTATCAATTATTAATTATTTCTTATTCTAAAAAATATAAAATTTATATAATTGGATTCGTCTTTTAAAATAATTTCATAATATTAATTTTTTAAATTTTTTTATAATATATTTAAAGAGTAATTGAAGACCAAAAAATTTACCTCGATATGTGAAAAAGTCAATTAAAATCGATTGGAGGGCTATATGATATTTGATGAAACTATAATTGAAGTTTGTGTAGATTAAAAGACAACTAAGTTTGTTAAATTCGACCACGAAAGGAAAACAAACGTGACCACCTTTTACGGATGGTGGGTACACCAAGTTGTTTTCTCACCAAAAGCAATCACTTAATGATGGTATATGATATACCATGTTTTCTCACCAAATGTCTTCACTTTAACGCATAGTCTATAAGTTCCATTTCAAATTCTAAACAAATGCAATCACTTTAACATGCATACAGTTATACAGTTTACCTCTGTTCAAACTTCAAACTTTTCCCTCTAGATAACAATGCAATAAATTGCCATGAATACCAGTTACCAAGAAACTGATTTATTTTTTTGGACAAAACAAAATATTATCCGGAAAGAGGATTGCTGTTACCAAACAAAAGATCAATAAACAACACATCAAGAACTGTAACCAAACCAAACAAATAAAAAATAAAAGTATTCACAAGTTTGAATAGAAAAGTGGAAAAACTTATAAAAAAGTAAATTAATCCAAAAAAAGTTTTTAATTTTACTTTTTATAAAAGACTTCCCTGTCAAGGCAAAACCATAACCAATATGAACATATAAATGTATAAATTTGTCAATGAACACATGGATCAAGAACTATTGGAAGAGAAACAAGGTGATATAACACATTAAGTGAACTTTCACATATTGCAATAAAAAGACATCCCAAAACAACTACCTAATCCCGAGTTAGCTAACGACTTTGCTTCAGTACAAACAGTTGTCCAGGATTCATTCACATCCAACACTTCAAACATCACACACCCTAATGGTAAATAGCTTATTGCCAACTATTCTATCAGTAATGCAGCTCGATTAGATTCGTGGATGTTCCTACGAGGAAACACTAGTAATACAAGAACTCATATAGTTCCATTAGCATAGCTCATTCTTCAAAAATGTAGATTTGCTTAAAAGAACAATTAATCAACAGAGACAGTACAGAGAGAGGACAAATGTAATCCAACAACAAAAATCAAAACTTTATCATATGAAAATCATGTCCTTTCACAAACAAAAACACAAATTATTTTTTAATCTACATCTCATGGAAAAACAAAAAATAAAACTTTAATTATCAAAAATATTAACTAAATCAGTTTGAAGGCACCTTTTTGTTTCTATACATTAACATACGCCAATAAATTGAAGCTTTTTCATTCAATAACAATGAATTGTAGCTAGATATGCATCTTACCTTGAAATAAAACTTCAAGATTCTTCCTCAGGCTTCAAAAATAAAATAAAAAACAAAAACAAATGTACAGTGCACAATTCAGTAAAGCAATCAAATTTCACACGCCATAATAATAAATATCAAATCAAAATTTACCTTGACTAAGTATACTTTCATGTCCCCTAAAATTTGTCTCCTTTTATCTCTTTTAGGTGACCCTATTACAAAAATAAATAAATAAATTGATTTTTTATAGAAAATTGCAGGATAAAATTTAATGTGCATATGATATACTTGCGAAAAGCTAGAGGAGTTGAAGAACCCTAGCGCAAGGGGTCCAAGGACAAATGATATTTTAAGCATATAAAAATATTGTTTTTTGTATTTCAATTTTGCACATTTATAAATAGACATAAAACATTTGATGCGCACTAAGCCAAAAAAAAACACATTTGATGCCCGTAATAGACATAAAATAATTTATTGAAAATTAATATTTAAAAATAAATACAACATAATTAGAAATTAACCAACGAGTGTTAAAAGTAAAATACGGGACGAGTAATATTTGTTAATTCGTACCAATCATATGTACGTGTATAATTTTTTTCTGTTGGAAAAGTACTTTAAATTATGACAAAATGATAAACATAAAATGACTATAAAACGGATACTATATAGGTTGTATGAATTTTATTTTTAAAAAAAAACTCATCATTTCAAAATTACGAAATAAAGAAATTTTTTCAAAAATATGACTATCATTTGTTTTGTTGTTACCAATGAGTGGTTTAATGGACGAGTGGTATGGTGTGTTGAAAATGAAAAACAAGAAGGAGTGATATGGAGGGTTGGAAGTGAAAACACTCTTACCACATAAGAGAATTTGGAGGGAAATATTTGCTATATATTAAAGTAGACACTATTGAATTGTGTAGTACTATATCATGACTATGTCAAAGCTCTCACGCCCTTAGAAATGCAAATTTTGAGAAATGTGGTTTAGAAAATATAAAGTCTAGTATGCTCACGACCTACATAATGAATATTGTCCAATTCCCTTAGACCCGCACTAAGCCACTTTTTATTTTTTGAAACCTTTTTTGCACCACAAAACACTCCTTCACATTTAAATAGCTTATTAATGCAAATTCAGATGTGTCATACATTTTGAATGGTTTTATGGTGGTTTTGATGAGATGACTATTACAAGACTATTAGACCAATTATTAGAGCCTTATTAGTGTTGAAATGGTTGTTATATAATTGTTACACTGATCATTACATTATTATTTGTGGCCTATAACGGATAGTTAAATCTTTTATCATCAATTTTGGAACTCTTAATACATCAAACTACCTTACTTGGTTCAACACAACAAAATACATTTTCCTTTTGAACAATTTTCTACATTTTTTTGTTTGGTGAAAGGACATACTCATTTTTTGTTCAGAGTGGGAGCTAAGGTGCTTCTAAGGTCTTGCTTCTAGCCATTTTATCATGGGAGGAAAACGTCTTTCCTGTTCATAAGCATGAACGGGAGAAAATTTAATTTGCTTTAAGGAACTTGGTCTGAATGTTTATGTTCGTACATTTCATTTACAAAATTCTTTATCTCTTAAGTATTTCAATCAAATCCCTACATTTAAGTCTTGGCTCTCATTTAGAGGTATACCATTTTATAAATATGACATATTTGTCTATCCAAGTGAAGTTTCACATTTTATGTCTGGAGTTGTATGTGGAACTCTACCATGGATGGCACTTGAGCTTCTTAGTGGAAAAAACTAACATGCTAAATAAAAAGGTATAAGGACTGTTAAGAATTCATAGAGTTATATCCTAAAATCAATTTGTGATAGCAGGAGGAACTTGTTGGAAATCAATAGTTATTGATTTCATTTATTATGCATGTTGCGATAATTGTTGTAACAATTCATTTACTAGTTAGTGAATGAGATTACGTAAATAGAACGTTCGACTATAGTAATTGTAATTACTTGCAGGTTCTCACGATAATACCGTAATTATGGCGTGTTGTTAAATCTTACCCATAATCGTTATAATAATATTAATTGTCTATTTATATTATCATACGATTGCTATTATCTAATCCTAGAAGGTCACACACATATATTGACGTTGAATTATATTTCATGTATGAAATTAAATTGTTCTTACTAAATTGGAAGTTAATTGTAATCAACGGGTTCCTGATTTGATATCATTTCATCCGTGTGAAATAATAATTGGAGAATCTTGAATTAATTAACTTGTTAGTTCAATTAATATTATTAAAGTTAATGAGCTGGCTTATTAAACTAACGGGCTCAGGGTTTAATTATATGTGCTCATATAAATACAAGGCTTTGCCGGAAATATCAATATGAGTCAAAACACAAAACCCTAACCCAAAAGAAGAGAAAAATTGGCTCCCTCCTCCCCTAAGGAGTTCGGCCGAAATCAATATCAAGAATAAGGTTCTTGATTTGATTTTTCTTCTTCTCATCCATTCTTAAGTTCTAGCCAACTCAAGTGTGGGATTCAACCTCTCTTGGTGTGGACTAACTAGCTAGAGGCACTACAAGTGGAGTGCTTGGATATCTTGGAACAAAGGTCTACGTGAAATATTGTTGCTACAACACATAGAGCAACACATAACTTTAACTCACACTCAAAGAGTAGCACACCAAGTTTTCATTCATAACAAACATTACCAACATTAAAAACAAAGATTTTTATTGAGTAGATATCAATCTAAAAATTGGTTTTCCCTCTTCGACAATTCAACAAAGACCCTAAATGCACTTTCTTTATCACAATATCGGCTTTCTTATCCAGATTAGGTTCAATTCCCTTTTGACGGACCATGTAGCTAGAGAAATTTCCAGAGGTTACCCCGAATATGCACTTCTCCAGATTAAGCTGCAATTGATACTTTCTGATATTCTCAAATGTTTCCCTGAGGTTCCACGCATGATCCAATACTTTGCGACTCTTAATCAGCATATCATCAACATATACCTCTGTATTTTCAATTTAATTTTGAAAAACCTAGTTGATGATCTGCTAATAAATAGCCCATGGATTCTTCAAGCTAAATCTCATGACCTTCCAATATTTTGTAACAAATGCAATTTTCTTTAGGTCATCCTTTTCCATGATCACTTGGGGGTATCCTCGAAACGCATCCAAGAAGTCACTACCCGTATTCAACACTGGAATCCACCAACCTATCAATATTAGGATGAGGATGACAATCTTTGGGACATGTTTTGTTGATGTTTGTAAAGTAGGTGGACATTCGCAGAGTTCCATTCTACTTTGGGACTAATACAAAATTCTTCAACCACGTCGGAAATAACAACTCCTTGAACGCATATGCGCCCTCTAGCTTGTTTACTTCTTCTCGGATGGCTATCCCCTTTTATTCAGAAAAGGTTCTCTTCTTTTGGTTAATAGATTTATAGTGATGATCGACGTATAATCTATGTACCGTAATTTTGGGATCTACCCAGGACTTATCTTTAGACTCGCATGCAAAAATGTCTTGACACTCCTGAATCACCTGGATCATCATCCTCACATGTTCTACCCCCAACGTAGTCCCTATCTTGAATACCTTGGACAAGGCACTATCATCAAAAGGGACTCTAAAAATGGCACTCGTCGGACTATCTCGCATCTCCCCGACCCCCTATTTAATTGGGAACTTCATCTTCAGATGAACTGGTGGTACAATTGCTTCAAACTAAGATAGACAAGGTTTTTCCATCTTTACAATTGTGAACTCCACCATCCTTGTTGCTTGTTGGGGATTCCTTCCAAGAATTACTATGGGATGTGCCCCCCAAAGAACTAACAACCACTCTGATAAAGCCAATCATGAGAGTGGCCACTAGCCTAATCTGGGCCTGACTTAGTCGTAACTTGAGGTATGCATCTAGGAAGAGTATATGAACAAAGCACCCGATGTCTACCAACATCTGGCTCGCCCCAAAGTTGGCTACGACCGGCACGATAACCAATGGATCATCGTGGGGATACTTCACACCTACAAAGTAATTATGAGAGAAGGACAAATTCGGGTATCCAAGACATGCACTTTTGTGACTACATAGATATCCTTCTTAGTATACACCCTTTCGGCGCACCGAAAATCTTCTCCACCACTTCTGCCCCTTGAGATGGCATTCACCCACCGGGCTATGTTAGAAAGATTTTCCCTAGACTAAGAATGATTACGGCTAAACCGGTAGTTTACTTTGTTGGTTTCGCTTTGCAAATAATCCTTTAGCTGTCCTCTGCGTATGAGCTTCTCAATTTCAATTTTGAGATGCCGACAATCGTCAGTGTCATTCATGTTATCTTTATGATAATAGCATTATTTGACTTGCTGTCTATGTCGGGGAACCATTGCCTTGGCCGGCTTGGGAAGCGCTCTTCTTATCCTCGACTCCGCATAACACCGCCCAAACTCATGTGTTTAGAAGAGTCAAGTAATCTATCATATGTTCCTTCTTATTGTCATCATTTAATTATGAGAAAGCATTCTCCGAGGTAGCTCCTTCCTATACGAGGTCTCTCCATTTAAGGCTGGGAAATGACTTTTTATATATTTGAGTTTTGTGTTGACTTTTGATCTTCGATTTTATTATGGTATAGAAATGTTATCTAAGTTTAGTTTAGGGATTAGAGGTACTTTGAAAGTGATTATTGGGGTTAGAAAGTGGTGTATGTTTATACTGACTTGTTGACTTTTTTCTTAAAATTAACTTTAAATTGTAATATGAGTGTTGTAGGACTTTAATATAGCTATTTTGGGGAATAGAAGCATTGGCTCTGACATAAATTGCAGAGATTAGGCTGAGAAAGCTCAAAAGTTGGTATAGTAGCTAGTGTTTGAATCTGGAGGTTGTATTTAATGGCTCTAATTAGCTGACGATCGATTGTTGACTGATCGCATTAAAGTGTTATTGCTGGGGCAATAAAGGATGACCTAATGAGATTTATGAAGTTGGTAATTAATGTAGTTACGTTGAAATTTTAGAAGTGTATACTAATTTTGGGGATAGAAATGATCAAGTATAAGTGTTAATTGAATTATGACGCGTATAATACTCGGGTTTAAATAGATGTTAAGAGAGATTATTATACTGAACGTGTTATAATGTATAATTTCTTTGAATAGAGCCGAGTCCGACCTAACACACGGACTACCTGTAGTGATCACTATTGCTTTGGCCTCGAGGCAAAGACAAATCTTCACGCATGGAAACCCTTCATATATTATGTTTATATATTTTGCATGTGTTTTGTCATGGATTATTTTATTACGTATTGAGTTATTGAGATTAATGTTATGAGATAGTTGTGACAGGATTCATGTTAAGAGATTGTGGTGGTTGCTGTGGTTATACCACGTGTGCTATGTGTACTGCACAAGGCCGTACGCGGTTTGTGTAATTTGTGCGCAGCTATTTTTGACGCTTTTGGTATATATATGTAGAGTGTGTGGCCCCGGACGAGATTTGGTGATATATATTGAAAAGGGTAGCCCCGTGGATTTTGGAAAGTTTGGTGATATGCATATTGGCGGGGTAGCTCTCGGTCGGGAGGACAGGTGGATTTCTATTCGATATTTAGAAAGTGCATTCCTATTTGTTTATTGTTTGTAGAGGGATTCTCTCATCTCGATTATTTGTGGAGGTGGATTCCTCATTTGTTTACTATTTGTGGAGGTGGATTCCTCATTTGATTATTTTGTGTGTTGAGACGGTTTTCCTTAAATGAATATGCGTTATTGATGGTTATAAGCTCATGTGTATAGTATTATGTGATATCGTATAAGAGGATTCTATGTGATTTCAGGGATAGTTATTCATTGTGTAGCCCGGCTAATGGTTATGTTATATATATAAGTATATATATGAGTGGATGAAATTGTGTATTTAGACATTCACTCAGCCTTATAGTCAATTTTTCTACGCGGCTGCTTTTATGCCTAGGCCCTGGGAGCGATCGCTGAGGTGGCCGAGGATCTCGCATTGGCCGAGCCGCGGAAGATCGAGGCATGGTGGTGGCATAGGAAGTCCTCCCATCACTATTCCCCTTTTGTTGTCGACTTGTTATATTTTTAGACTTTGTAGTATGTATTTAAATGGGGTCTCGTTGTCATACTCTTCCTATGTCAGATTTTTTGATTTCTTTTGTGTATCCTTGGGTTGTATTATTCAGGTACATTTGTGTTCGGGCTTTGTCATTTGTTTTGTTGACGGTTGTTGGAATACCATGATGGACTAGAGAGTTTTGTCTTTGTTAATGTCAGCAGGTCAAATTTGTTAGTCATATCCATCGATTGCGACTCAGCAGCAAGTTGTTAATGATCTTAACGCTGTATGCCGATTTAAAGTGGTCGTTAATTTTGGTATCGTGAGCCTGTATGTCTGTGGTCTTTATTGTGTCTTGTGTGGTTATGTGCGTAGGTTGATATTTGTTGTGAGAGTTGCCGATATCAGGGGTTTTCTTTGCGGGTTTCGATCTTCCCTTTCTTTTTGTTATTTCAGACTGTTTGGGATTCACCACGAGGTCCGTTTCGCTTAAGGCTGCAACAAAAATGAGAGGAGCCGCGGTAGAGGTGCTGTGGGAGGTAGAGGCGCTTTATAGATGCAAAAATATGGAAGATCAGAGGCGCGATGCAGCCTAGCGCTGGGACCACGTGATTCCGGGTAAATGTTGGTGGAGATCGAGAGACGTGAAAATTCGCCGCAGTGTGGCTGACTTGCGTATAAGCCATTCGACCGCTTTCCCCTGCCGGGCCTCGCCAAAGTTCGGCAGGAGCGCATTCCCCTATCCAGGCATTGGAGTTCCTCCGAGATTTGAGGCATATTTGAGCCTAGCGGAGTTACCGCGCTGAGAACCACGCTACGCTACGTATTACAGGTGGAGCTCTAGATCGGGCGGAGAATGTACACCCCATCTTTGATTGGCGGCCAAGTGCATTAATCGTGTTGTGGGATCAGCCTGCGGAAATTATTTTGAGGGAGCTTTTGTCTTACTTGCATATGTCGCCTAGAGAGAGAATCATCCAATAAGCAAGCGTAAATATAAATGAATTACGAGAAAAGATTCGTTGATCTCACCTGCCTACTCGGAGGCGAATCCTAATGAGGGGAAGAGGATCGAGATTCGTGGAAGGAATGAACCGGGAGATCCGCATCACTAGATTGGCTCCCTCAAGAATTATGCAACCTTCCATGAACTAGCGAATGACGCCTTACAGAGATGGATTTGGCTGAGGTCCAGTCGTGGGGGAGAAAAGATAAGATATGACGGTTCGTGTGGATACCGAAGTTCTGGGTTCTGGACGCCCATTTCAACGCGATCACATGTGCCTGTAGTCGGCCTGCCCTTCTACTAATTTCAATTCAGCACTATTGTTTCGTGCCTGTGTCTTTAATCGTCCGGGGATTCAAAGAGGTTATCAGAGGCAGAGTAACAACGGGTGTTTCCGCCATGTAAACCGGCCATAGAGCCGTGAATGCCGAGACTGTGGTCAGGGTCTGTTATCGATGTCGCCAGGAAGGGCACATTGTTGTTGATTGTCCCTAGAGGCAGGGTGTTAGTGGAAGTACTAGCACATTCACTCCAGTGCAGCCGATTAGAGGAGGTTATCAAGGAAACCGTGGAGGTCGGTTCAGTGGTAGAGGAAGCTTAAAGCGGAGTCGAAATAGTCGTAATGTCACGTACTCAGTCAAGGTGTGTCGAACTAGTCGTGGTCCGGGATATTTGCGCTACTCCGCCAGAAGCTCGTGGATTCCCCGAGAATGGTAAATAAGTGCTCTAAATTTATGTGGGCTGAAGCAAAGTCTGCTTGATTCTCGGGAGCTACTCATTCTTTCATATCTCCAAATTTTCCTTGATATTCTTATAACTCGGTAAAATTCTTGCTATACCACTTAATTCTAACTCCGTTGAAAGTCTAAGACTGGATGGGTACCTTGAGACGAATGATTTTTGATCTTATTCTGGGATGGATCGTCAGATATCATGCAAGGATAGATTGTCATCTTAAGAAGATTGAAATATCTAGTCCTCGAAAATCTAAAACTCTCTTCCTAGGTGATAGAAAAATTCTTTCCTCTTGTCTCATTTCTGCTTTAGTTGCCCATAAGATGTCAGAAGTGGATTTGTTGCTTATCTTGCCCGGTGGTTGGTTTGCCACAGCAAGGAGAAGATCGATCTCGAGAGAGTGCATGTCAGCAGAGAGCATGTTGGATGTATTTCCCGAGAGTTGCCGACTTCCTCTGAGCGAGAGGTGTATTTTCCGCTAGAATTACTTCCTAGTACTAGTCCGATTTCTATACCCTATGCAGAATTTGCCCTTGCAGTTAAAGGAGTTGGGAAGACGCAATTCAAAAGAATTGTTGACAGGATTCATTCGCCCAAGTAGTTCACCTTAAAGTCTCCCCTGCTATTTGTTAAGAAGAAGATGGATCTCTCGAGGTTGTGTATCGATTATAGCCTAATAAAGTAACACTCTTTAAGAATCGATATCCCTTGCCTAGATTGATGATCTATTTGATCAATCGGTGGATACCCGGTATTTTCTAAGATTAACTTCGAGTAATGTACTACCACGCTTGAGGATTAAGGAAAATGATATCGGTTGGCATTTAGAACAAGATACGGCATCACGAAGCTGGTGATGCCATTTGGGTCGATTTAACGCACCCCAGCTGCTTATGGACCTTATTAATCGGTGTTCCGCCTACATGGATAAATTTGTGGTGGTGTTCATTGACGCATATTTTGATATATTCAGTAGCAGGAGAGCAATTTTAAGACCACTTGAGAATTGTGCCGAGACTTCTCAGGAAATGAATTGTATGCTAAATTTTCCATGTGAATTTTGGTCATGTGCGCTTCGGGTCAGTTTATTTTCATGAGAGGGTATAAGTATTGACTCTCAAAAGTTGAAGCTGCGATGAACCTGGAACCACTCCACGAGTGTTAACAAATAAGAAGTTTCGGTTCAAGGATACCATCGGAGATTTATACAGTGACTTTTCAATTATCAGTAATACCCATGACCGTGCTGATCAGAAGCGGAGCCATTTGTTTCGGGAGGAGGATTGTGAATGGTGCTTCAATGAGTTGAAAGAGAAATTGATCATCACAAGATTGATTCTTCCTACAAGATGATGGCTATAATGTGTATATGATGCATCACATCGTGGTCAGATGTTCTGCAAAGGAATTTAACATGGTGGGCAGTAGTAGCTTATGCATCGCGACAACAGAAATCATGAGAAGAATTACCGACACACGATTGAACTAGCTGCAATCAGGTTCTGCATCTGATTTGGGAGGCATTATTTGTAAGGGAAAGTGATTTGCCAAATTTTTACCGATCGCCAAAGTTTGAAACATCTCCCACGAGAGAGATTTGAATCCGAAAATGGGCGTGGATGGAGAGTTTATTAGCGCATTATGATGTTTCCATTGAAAGTATCATCCCGGAAAGGCGAATGTAGCTGATGCATGTCGTAAGTGAGCGTTATGAGCCATTGAATGAAATTACAACTTGGTGTTAATTTTGAGTGGAGCTGATGGCGTTTGTTACGCAAATAAGAGTTCGACTGCTCTTCTTGGATCGGATACTGAAAGTGGCAATGCAAAGCATGAGAAGTCGCGAAGATAATCAAGACGGAAACCGGAAGCAGCATCGGATTTTGTGGATGCAGAGAGGATGGAGCCTTTACAAGCAAGGTAGATTATTCGTGCCTTACTCACAAGAGCTAAAAAGGAGATTTTGACCTAAACTCATAATGCCCTGTATATAATATGCATCCTGCGGTACAAAGATGTATCGAGACTTAAGAGCAAAGTGGTATTGGTGGTCTAAATTATTTAAAGAGTGGAAATTGCCGAGTTTGTATCAAATGTTTGACTCATTAACAGTGAAGATCGAACACCGACATCCAGCGGGGCTATCGGAACCCCTTCCTATTCCAGAGTAGACTTGGGAGCATATTACGATGGATTTTTTTTCGACTCGAGGATATTGAGAAGAATGATGGTATTTGGGCGACAGGATAGATCATTTAAATCACCATTTCTTACCAATTAAATCGACGACGGGTCCCGAAAGCGCTTGGAAAGGTTGTATGTTGATCATATCAGGCATTTCATGGAGCGCCAAAGATTCACTATACGATCGAGATGCTAGATTCACCTCCGTATTTTGGAAAGGGTTTCAGGAAGCCGACGGGTCGAGAGTCAATTTGAGTACATCAACTAACTACCGACGGGCAATGTAGAGAACAATTCAAAGCATCATCGAGGATATGTCAAGGGCTTGTGTTGAACTTTCCTTAAATTAGGATGATGAATGGCCAAAAAGTGGAGTTTGCATATAATAATAGCTTCCACGTGCCAAGACGAGGATGATGACACCTGAGGCATCAGGATGCAAAGAAATGAGGGACCCGGCTTTTGGAAACGAAGTAGGAGATAGAAAGTGTACCTGCTCTGAGATGGCGAAAGGTCGTGATATAATAAATTGATAACAAAGACCGAAAGTGGCGGAAGATAGAAAAAGATGTATGCAGATCGTCACGGTGGATTTAAAGTTCGAATTGGTGATAAAGTATTCTGAGAATATCCCGTGGTGTGTAATACTGAGATTCGGAAGAGAGGGAAGCTGAGTCCACGAGAGCATCTGGCCTCAGATGGAGATTTTGGATGAGTTGGTTCGTGGCCTATCGCTTAGCCTTGCCTCCGTAATTGGAGAGAATATACCAGGAAGCATATCCCGACGAATCCCATATCTTGGAGTCACAACCAACGGAGCTTCGAGAGGACTCACATATGAAGAGAAACCGTGAAAAATTTTGATCGAAAGGAAAAGGTGTTGCAAAATAATGTTGTGGTTGTTAAGGTGTCAGGGCGAAATCAACGAGTGGAGGGAAGTTTACGGGAACGAGAGAGCATGTCAAAATCAGATCCGCGATCTTTTCGAAATAGAAGGTTAGTTCTTAAACATTGTGTTATAATATGTGTTAATATGTGAATTAATGAGATGAGCAAGCTTTGTTGAATCTGGCGTTGGTGTTGAAAATTTCGAGGACGAAACTTTTATTAGGTGGTAGATTGAAATAACGAGTTCCGTATAAGCATTATTTTAATATGATTTTAGTTGCCCGTTGAGTGTTTTGTGGTTAAAGTTAAAATTTGAAATCGAATAATGATAATATGGGTTGGACGATAATATATTTTGAGGATAGAAATTTAATTTGACACATGTTTGAGTTATGTTGTTAAACCGAGAAGAGAAGCGAAATTGTGAACCAAACGAGACCTAAACTCCACTTAAATATCTTCCACCTACCACCACTAACTCATTTCTTCATCTTCCAAATAAAAAAAAAAGAAAAATCTCCTTCTTCTCCACATAGGGGCCGAACCCCATAAGACTCTAAGCTTAGTTTTTCTTCATTTGCTTGGTGAAACTTGTTGAAACCAAATCCATCAAATCTTGTTCTTATCTTGAGATTATCATAGGTAAGCTTAATCTTTTAAATCTCTCTCTCCATTTAAGGCTTGAGTTGACTTTATATATTTGAGTTTTGTGTTGACTTTTAGATCTTGGACTTCATTATTGGGGTTAGAAAGTGGTGTATGTTGAGGGTTACTTTTTCTAAATTAACTTTTAAATTGTAATATGAGGTTAGATGACTTCAATATAGTTATTTTGGGAATAGAAGCATTGGTTTGGATATGGATCGGGTAGAGATTAGGCCGAGAAAGCTCGGGGGAAAGTTGGTATAGTAGTTAGTGTTTGAATCAGAGGCCATTTTAATGGTTTAATTAGTTGACGATTGATTGTTGGATTGATTAGAATGTGATTAAAGTGTTATTGTCGGGGTAATAAAGGATGACTCTAATATTGAGACGTATTTAGAATGTAAGCATTTGAAATTTTAGAAGTTGTATACTAATTTTGGGGGATAGGATGATCGTTTAAGGTGGTTATTTTGAATTGTGAGATGTGGTATAATACTCGGGTTTAAATAGATGTTAAGAGAGGTTATTCTACGGAATGTGTTATAATGTATAATTTCTTTGAATAGGAGTTGAGCCCGGACCTAACACGTGGACTACCTAGAGTGATCACTATTGCTTTTGGCTCGAGGTGAGTACAAATCTCACGATGGGAACCCTTCATATATATTATGTTTATATATTTTGCATGTGTTTTGTCATGGGACTATTTTGACATGTGTATTGAGTTATTGAGATTAATGTTATGAGATAGTTGTGATTATGATTCATGTTATGAGACTGCAGGCTGTCAGGGTTATACCACGGTGTTTGTGGTGTACTTGTGTCGCTGTGGTCAGGCCGTTTGTGTAACTGTGCGTGTTTATTTTGATCATGATAGCGTAGTGGAGCTGGGGTGGCCTTTAATCGTGAGAAAGTTCAGCGTGATATGCATATCGAGCGGGTAAACAGATTCTGAGGTTCGTGATATGCATATCGTAGGTAGTCAGGTCGGGAGGATTGAGGTGATTCTACCTAATTATTTTGTGAGGTGGATTCTCATTTGTTTATTGTTTGTGGAGGTGGATTTCTCTATCCGATTATTTGTGGAGGTGGATTCTATTTAGTTACTATTTTCAGGAGGTGGACTCTCATTTGATTATTTGTGTGTTGAGACGGCTCTAAATGAATATGCGTTATCGATGGCTATAATCAGTGGGTATAGTATTACGTGATATTTTATAAGAGGATTCTATGATTTGTAGTCAGCTATTCATTGTAGCCCGGTTAATGTATATGCATATGTTATAAGATAAGTATGATTATATGTGAGTGATTAAACTGTGGGTATTTGTACTCACTCGCCTTTATGAAGGATTCTTTCTATGTAATGGGGCGTTTATGCCTCATGTCTTTAGGAGCGATCGTTGAGGTGGCCGGCATCCGCATCGTGAGTCATGAAGATCGGGGAGTATGATACTTGGGTGAAGTGCATGTAGTCCTCATCACCATTTCCTTGTCGACTTATGTTTCTTGTGACTTGTGTATTGTATTTTAAATGGGGGTCCGTTGTCATACTTTTCCTATGTTATATTTCGATTTATGACGCATCCTCGCATTGCATTATTCAAGCGATCATGTCAGCTTTGTCATTTGTTTTTGTTGGATGCTATTGGCTTTTAACACCACGATGATTGGTAGCTTTTGTCTTTGTTTAATGTCAAGAGGTCATATTTGTTACTATTATCCATCGACATTTAATTTGCATATTGCTAATGATCTTAACTTCAGAACGGCCGACTTTGGGGTGAGTCAGTTAACCCCATCTTTTCCATCGCCTAGAGTTATCCTCCTAGGTAACGTCTATCTCGACTAATCTTTAGGTGTCTCTATGCTTGCACCATTTTAAAGCCTAATGGGCCAGGTCCGGCCGAAAGGAGACCCGGCCTAATTTCACCTATTTGGATTCTGGAATTGAAGGCTCACCTCTTTATTTATGTTTGAAGGAAAACATTAATGTCTATCTCTCTTAACTTGAACTCAGTAAGCCTCTCTTTAAAGTTGACCCCAAGAATATTAGTAGAGTTAATTTGAGTTCAGCTAGAGTTTGTGTAGAATTAGATGTTTCAAAGCCTTTGGTAGACTCTATTTGGATTAGGTTTGAAGATGAAGTATCTCAAGAATTTAGGGAAGGGTTTTGGGTTAGAGTTTTATATGATGTTGTCCCTCTATTCTGCTCATATTTTTCACATATTGGGCATAATTAGAAGGCTTGTAAGCGAAGGTTGAGGGAGGACAGGCCTACACACCAATTGTTTGATGGTATGCCTCAACCAGGGAAATCTGAAAACTTGTACCTCACAATGTAATAGCTGAGAATTATGGTGTAAAATCTAGAAGTAAACTTATGCATTCAAAGGTTTGGCAACCCAAGAATAAAGTGACGAGCATTGGGGATGTGAAGGGGCATGAAACTGGGCATCTAGAAGGCCAGAGCAGTTGAAACTTAATGAGATTAGAGAAGGTGGCATTGGCTGTGGTTGAGTATCAAAAGGATCTGGTTGAGGGTTTCAAAGAACAACCTGAGCAAAAAAGGCCAGATTACAGACAATGGATTTACTCAAGGGGGCTGAAGAGTGTTGGAAATCGCAGATTCGATATCTATACTACGTCTGCCAAGTGATAATTCAGAACAATTTATTTACTAGCTTTTAGTTTAAAACGAGACATTTCAAACTAAGTTTATTTCACTAAATAAGAATTATAAATTACTAAAATTCAACTCACGACAATATCGCGTTTTGCCGTGATCACAGATTCATACATAACCTATATAATAATTTTCAATTATATTATTATACGGCTAATATTGTCTCTGGTTTCGTGCCACACATACAATGACGTTGAAGCCATATTCCATGACGGAATTAAATCAAAATTGTTAAATTGGGAGTTGATCAAATCAACGGTATATCTAACGGTATTTTACATCGATAATGTAAAATACAAATCGTGACAAAACCGAATCAATTAAATTTCTATTTCAATTGACGATTTAACGAGGAAAGCTTATTAGTAACTTGTTATTACTTACTCGTTTAGTAATAAGTTAGTTAACGCCTTTAACCCAGCTAACTATTTATCAACGAAATGTTTATTCGACGAAACCAAGAGGACAACATAAAGAAAAAAGATGAAATGAAAACTTAATAATTTTTCATATTATCATCCTCTCTCCCATTTTCGCCACCCCTCCCTTCTCTCTCCTTGTTTTTCAGCCAAGATTCGACTCAAAACTCTTGTCCACTGTTCGCTGATTCTAGCAAGTCCAACGCATGATTCAACCGCCTTGTGGGACTAACCGAGGCATTTCACCGAGGCGCTGAGGGATTCAAATGTAGGATTCGGGAGATTGAAAGTTCATCATTTTCGCTGCATTTGTAAGTACTCTCGTATTCATACGTGTATGAATTACATTGTATATGTTTTTCATAATTCGTTATTATACATTTATTCGATCTTGGTTGCATTTGTTTATTTTTTATGAACAAGTTGCGTAATTTTTCAACACTATGAAAGTGAAAAGCTTGTTGGGTTCTCGCTTAGGTATTAAAAATGATTTATAAGATATTTATTTAATTATTTCAATATTCATGAAACAAATTAACTAGGAAGGATATACCATTAGTAATGGTCGGTGTTTGGAGCCCACATTTTGACGAGATCAAGGTAATGTTGACAACAACTCAAGATTCTAATATTTTGTTAGGATTAGATGATCGCTAGCTAAAAATAATTTGCATAGAGGGTCATGGATTTGTTATAACGGAGCATGAAGCAAAGTA
The DNA here is from genome assembly GCA_019722365.1 of Lithospermum erythrorhizon. Lineage (NCBI taxonomy): Eukaryota > Viridiplantae > Streptophyta > Magnoliopsida > Boraginales > Boraginaceae > Lithospermum > Lithospermum erythrorhizon. The sequence goes on along the minus strand of JADFUC010001894.1, from coordinate 99,134 downwards.
AGTTACCATATGGATCATGACAATTGGAAACCATGAATGAGATTATACAACTCATGATCTGGAGTTGGCTGCTATAGTTCTTACTATTAAGATTTGGATACATTATCTTTATGGTGTTAGATGTCTAACCTTTAAGGATCATAAGATTTTGAGGTATCTTTCTAGGGACTTGAACTTACAACAAAAAGGAAGATGGAAATAATTTACTGACTATGACTTGCATTGGGTGTAAATGAAAGATTATTGTTTTGAAGATCTTGGAAAGTGAACCATTTTCAGATATGAAATACATTGATGTTAATTTTGGAGTTGGAATTGATGAAAATATTTTGGCACAATTAATAGCAAACCGATTCTTCTTGAAAGCAAATATGGGAATCACAATAGAAGCATGAGAGGTCATGAGGGTAATTGAGTAAGAAAGAATGAGAATATATAGATTTTATAGTACTTTTTAATTTGATGAATCGAAGAGATAACTTTTTAATATCTATATGCCCATATATAGAATATGTAACTCAGTAATACTAAGATGTATCGCGATCTAAGAACTTGCTATCAGACCTAAAACAAAAGGAGATTGTTGAGTTCAAGCCAAATGTTTGACTTGTTCATAACAGACGAAGATAGATATCCAACACGACATTACAAGAGTTTTCAAATCTTGAGCGATACGAGACGCTTGATTTCAAGAATATTTAGGCAAAATGATTATAATTGGGTCATATAATGGATAAACTTTTGAAGTCACTCACTTTCTTTCGATAAGGTTAACTTATGGTGTTGAACAATGAGCAAGATGTTTATTGACTAAATCAGCATTTAAAGATAGCCAAACATTGCATGACATATTCACCGACTAATGAAATGTGCTGCTTGGTTGCCTACACATGGCCTCATCCCTTTGGGCCCCACAGCCCACATGTTCAACATGATAAAAACAAAAAACATCAAAATTAAAAAAATATAATAAAAAGAAGAAGGCAAACCCTGTCAGATTTAGAAGCAGTGATAACAAAAAGAGTACAAATTGATCAGTGACTACTAGTGCTTATTTCATATCTCTAATACACTAATACCTAATTGAAACTCAAATATAATTATTTAAAACTGAACTCAAATGTTAAATTTTTCATCAATCATCAAATGGATATTTGATGTAAGTAAATACTTAAAGTTATATTTTTTTTCTTTCCTCAATTTGAATTTTTGTTTGTGGTATTTTCTTGATTTTATATTGAATTATGCATAAGTTTGATATATTAAATTTTTATGAATACTAACAATAGCGGATCCATTTGTTTATTTGAAGAAAAAAATCCTGCTGTTTCTATCCATAAATCCATTATCTTTCATTTTGTGATCATTAGCCATTAGTTGTGTTGCCTAGAACTAGATGATATAGCAGCTCATTATTAAGGAAAGGATATGATTTTGAGTTGCATTTATTATGTGATATTTCCGGCTATTCTTCTAGAATCAACGGTCTCATGGGGATTACCATTATGTAATCATTGACCCATGTATCCGGTATTTGTTGGAATCAACGGACCTATAATCCGATATCACCTGAATCGACGTCATACGATCTTGATACAATGTGACTGTGTGTGAAATCCTATTATGGTTAGTTGGTGCTCTCCTCAGTTGATTTGCAACTACCTCGCCTGTGGCTCCCCCCCGAGGTTAGGACCGCCATCAACCTCGAATAATCGTGAGTCACTCAACGATGGATAACTATAAAAATGACTTACGTAAGTGATAATAAAATAATACAACTCATCCATCGGCAGCACTAACCAACACTGGACAAATCTAAAGTAATAATATAAATAACATCAACAACTCTGTTTTACAACTCGAGACAACAATAATTATTACGCATAAACAAACTCCAAAGAAGATAAAGCATGATCATGAGGTTCTGCCACCATCGCCACTCCGGTACGCTATCCCAACAACTTAGGCATAAAACTACCATGTAGAATAGAGTCGCCTAAAAGCCGAGGAATACAAATATCACAGAAGTTAACCCACCTTATTATACAAACAAGGATAATTCAAGTCCCTTACCTATATAAAGACTATATACCTCAAGAGTTATATTTTATATGCTACTCACCACAAGATAAATCTTTCCTTAATGGCTTTCCAACTAACACCGATAAATCCACACCACGTCAACAACTTACCCACAAAGACACCTTATAGTAATCACAAGAGAGTTATCTTTTCCAAGTATAGCCACTCACATAATATACAACTCAAACATTACCACAACTCAACATTTTACAACTCAACCAATTATCTTTAGTTCACCTGAAAATGCTACTCCCAATTATACTCATACACCTTCTATGACATCTGAATGTTTATCATAAGAACCTCCAAATTATTTTATTATCTCGAATACAACCGAAAGCAACTTATATCTTAAATCGTGATAACTTAAGTACGGAATTATCTCACCAAATTCTTCATTTAGTCTATGGAACTTATTCACCACCCATCAACGTCGTGGTTAGATCATAACTTATATACTAACACGTTTGAATCCAACTTTCCACTATATATAAAATATCATCAACATCATCTATAGATTTGCATGAACGTCGGTTTATAATTTTTATACCTAATGCCCTCATTCAAAAGTTATCTCAACCATTAACCAACTCAACTTTTAACCTTAAAGGATGTATAACGATTAATACCAACCTAGGATCCACAAGAAAAATCTGATAATATTATCAATAATCAACCAAACCTAATTCGACATAATTTCATCAAGGCAACATCTAGTATAATCAACACAATATCCATAACCAATAAATGAGTCATAAAACAAATCATACAACACCATAGAAAATTAAGCAACACACAAGATATAAATACAAAAGTCTCAATAAGGCACACCATCTAATAAGATCACGGAAACTCAACAACGACATATAACTCTAGTCATCAAACCATCTATCTCTCATATCTCCACAACTATACCAACCTCTAATGCGCATATGCTCAATCCATCTACCTGCAGGAATGGACCAATCGCTAATAAACACTGCTCTTATACCGAAGTATAAGGCCAACCGCACTTATACCGTAGTATAAGGCCACACAGACAATGCACATAAAGAAAGTGATCATAAAGACTCATACCGCTCTTATAATGGGTTATAAGGCCAAACCGCATCTACTAAGTATAAGGCCACACCGACACACGCATACAAAGAAAGTGATCATAAAGAGTCATACCGGCTTTACACCGAAGTATAAGGCCAAACCGCACTTATACACTAAGTATAAGGCCATACCGACAATGCAATACGTAAAAGTGATCATAGATAATCATACCGCCTATACCGGCTATTAAGGCCAATAATGGCCACATATCCCTAGTAATAAGGAGAGTCACCTAACCCCTAATCATCCCAATATAGATCATATCCTAATACTCAAGCCTCACCTCAAGGTCACGCATAACTCCAACCAACACCTCCCAACAAACTACAACTACTCACTCCAAACAATATTAAGCACAATGCCTAAAACATCTTACAATCATAAATCAATCACAACCGCCGACAAGGCCATTGCACTACAAAAGTGCCGACAAGGTCACAGTAGAATCCTAAATGCCCACAAGGCCACAAACACAAGAAACGTGAAGCCGAGAGTTCAAAGCATTTACCTCAGCTAAATCTTCAACGCCATTTAAATACAATCACATAATCATATCACGGCTCGCACAAATTTAATCACACATAATCATGTAACAACGACATGTATACTATTCTCACATAATCATATCACAATGACATGTTTCACACAATTTAAAGTAAGTACGTAAAGTAGCACCCGTGAGATAAGTACTCACCTTGGTTAGCAATAAGAAACGTCCCGCCTAATCGATCCAAGTGCCTTTCCCACGTTCCGCGTCTAATCAAAACACCCGAAAATATAATTACTACTCACAACAATTTTAACCCTTATCTTAATTCAATTCCTGACTTTTCAATCCATTTTAGTTACAAATTAACAACTTAAGTATAGATTGCTAATTATGTTTCAAAGACTATTAAAATGACGAATTTCAACTATCCCGACTAAATCCCATAATCGGTCAACACCTTAACCAAAATACTAACATTTTCAACCAATTTCAATCAACCCAAAATATCAACTTTTCCAACTAATTAAACCCATTTCTAACAACCTCAAATCCCAAAGCCCGTTTACTACTCAAAATCTAATAAAACTAATTTCAACATAATACCTCCAATATTATAAAAACCCAAACTTAATTCCCAAAACAACTAAATTCATTCCAAAACAACTATATTAATCTCCAACAACATACTTTAACATATTTACATTTTTCTTCAAAAGTCAACGAAAGTCAACTATCCATCTCAACACATTTCAATTCCATAAATCAAGTATTATCACTTCCAATACCACAATCTAAGCTTAGGTGAAAATTCTATACCATTTTAAATCCCAAAACTCAAAGTCAACCCAAATCACAAAAAGTCAACATCCTCAAAACATCAAGAAATACTCATCCAAACACCTAACTTTAACTAAAAAACAACTAATTTAAGGCCTAAGAATCGTTTGTAGCAATAAAAATCAAATACAAAAGTCAACTCAACCGAACTCACTTAAATACTAAAAAGATCCGACCTTTTTACCTTGAATCGAAGAGGATGACAGGAGAAACTCTCCAAATTGGAGGTCCAAAGTCATGAGATGAAAGAGAAATCGGAGAAAGAAATTTCGTGAGGGGGGGAACATGGAACCGCCGGTCACGTGAAGAAGAAGAAGTGGTTTGTGTTTTGGGGCCTGGGTTGGTTTATGGGTTTAACGGTTGGCCCAATAGTTTTATGTGAATTCCGATCGCTTTAATTCAATCACATTTCTTTTGCTTTAACTTATCTCGACGATCAACTTCCAAACATCAACATTTCTAAATTAAATTATACACACCAACTAATATCATTACCATCCGACTACAACTTTAAAATTCTCAATACCGAAATGTACTACCAACCGATCGATTCGTTGTATTTTCAACTATTCAACTTCAAAAATTTCTGATTTTTCCTAAATAATCCAATCGGTTAAATCCAGTATACTATTACAATAATATTATTACTAATGAACGGTTATTACGCATTTGTTTTCCCATTTGTCAGAAGATGTGCCAACGGGTAATTCATTTTATATTATTCTAAGACTCGTTGCTCGAAAGTGTGGCTAATGAGTGATGCTAATTTTTGCATTATTTTGTCCTCGTTTGTTATAAAAAGCAACATGTACATTTTTTTTTTATTAGAGGGAGTAGATTCTAATAGAGGCTTATTAGAGTTATTGCTGCTTATGTGATATATCGGAAGTTCTTGATTTTGTAGGTGATAGTTTATTATAATAACTATTTGATATTATTGTGTTACATGATATTATTAAATTATGTTGTATTATTTTAGAAGCTTTATTTAAATAAAAATGTTTGGAGATATTTAATTATGAGGATCATATGGAGGTTGACTAGTGATATCAATAACTATAATAAAATATAACGAAAGTAATTATCACGGCTATTCGATATTACATGTTTATATATGTGTGGCTTTTAAACAATTTGTTATATGAGTATATTCACGAAATACAAGCTCACCCTTCACCTTAGTGGGACCCCCAATGCTTATTGTTCAAAAAAGTCGCATTAAAGCATCATTTCAGGCGATGCTGCTAAATCATGATTCGAGATTTTCGTGGCTAGATATCCTCAAAGAGTCTCCAACTTGTACCTTGTAAATGTTTAAGTATGTATTTAGAAAATAAAAGTCATGGCAGATATGTACTATTGATGAACGTGGTAGCGTAATATATGTTGTTGTCTTAGAACATCATCCGCATACAGTCATGTTTATCTTCTCCTTCTTTCGGTCCGTGTCAGTATGGTGACTTTAATGTTCATGTCACAAGAGTCTAACCTCGCAACACCAAAAGTCTATTACACCTACTTTCTTGCACCGACGCAATGCCGCGTGTACTAGCAATGGCAGTTGTCGTGCCTCAAAACCAATTACTAGAGAAGTCCGGATTATTCTAGAAGTCTAATCAGTTAAGGAAATAATTGGGGAACAAGAAAAGGAAAAGTTTATTACCTATTTGAGACTTTTCTTGGGGAATAATTAATTACTACTTGGTAAGTAATTAATGTGACTTTTTCTTGAAGATAAAGTAATTCTTTTAGGTTGATTAGTGAGACCTATAAATACCCTCTTCTTGTGTAGTAATTGGTGTGTGAGATATCACCACCCGAAAGGTGAGGATTAAATACAAAGATTCATGAGAGACTCAAGAAAATATTCCCGAGAGACTTGTAATCAAGTTTTCATGTCTAAGTGAGAAAACATCCAATTGCGAGATGTTGTTTCTGTAGATTTCGAGTATATTAGTACATCAATTAAGGGATAGAAGAATATAAATTTTAAGTCTTGTACGTTTTTCCGGTGATTATTAGTGGATCTACAACATGCAAGATTAAATTTCACATTGAGGGTGAACCAGGTAAATCTTGTATTTATTTATTTCCTCGTAATTTATTCTCTTTTCTATTATTTAAGCATGTTCCTAATTAGCGGATATCAACTCGATGGATCTTAATAATTAGTATAATTGAAGATAGCACAATTATCCTTACTTACGGTTGATCATGCATTGTGTATCCCGGCCGGGATCCGAGTTACTATCAATTATGGTGTCACAAGAATCTATATTTGATTCCTAACAAAGAGTTTACTAGAAATGTTAGGAGAATTCCATGGATTTTGCTTAATAATAGTTTGAATATGTATATGCATATATGTTCTCTACATGTAACTTAAATCTCTTGGAAAGATATGTTAGCTTGTTGAGTAGTATTAGTAATAATATCTTGTATCGATAATTTTACCTTCCAAAACCCTGTCATCAATAATCATTTTTCCTTTTTCTCAAAGAGAATTTGTTTTATTAATGTTCTAATTTTCTTGTATATCTTATTTTCCCTCCTTGTCTTTTTTGTTATGTTTGATCAAACATTACATCAGGTATCTGCCAAAGTCACAACCATCCTAAGGAAAAATATTATCAACGCCTAAATTATGTGATACTGCAAACCGCTGCACAAAGAGTCAACAAAAAAGTTTCAAATTCTATCATAATTTCAAATATGGTAAAACGTTGTTACTAAAGAACTCCAATTGAAAGTCAAATTTTTCCATCTAACATTTCAACCATGAGTAAAAAATGATGGTAATCACGCCAGCCCGACCGAAAGTTTCAAGTTCTACCATCTATGTTTTGGGCTACAACGTATAAAACCGCTGGTACATGTCAACAAAGACGACCGAAAGTTTCAAGTTATTCCATATAAGTTCTAGGCTACAAGAAAAACCGATGGCATATGTCAACAACACAATCTAAAGCCGCAAAGCCCTTATCCTTTATGTTTTGGGCCCAATGCCTTCTTGGCATATCCTTATGTATTCAAATGCATCCTCATTTTTTTAACTCCTTTAGTAACCCATTTGTTTTTTTGTAAAGGTGTTCTAAAATTGAAAGTTTCTGGGGCAAGGGAAGACTGATCGGCTCAAACATACTTAGACATCAAATGAGACTTTAAGACGATAGAATATGGTTCTTGGAAGTCTTGTAACAATTCTTCCAAAGGATTATTATGATCTCAAATAGTCGTATTAGTTCTCACATCGGTGGGTAAACTGTGGCAAATCTTTATGTTTGTTTATTTTTGTAATTTATTCTTTCTATTATTGTCATGTCTGAATTAGTGGATATCAATCCTGATGATCTTAGTAATTAGTATAATTGATGATACCACAATTATTATTAATTACGGGTTAAGATCATGTCGTTGTGTATCTTCGGGCGGATCCGGAAGTTACCGGGCCACTGGTGTAGTTTCCAAGAATGCAGATTCCTAAGACCGTATATGAGAAAGGTTGTAATGATTGTAAAGCTATTTAGATGTTGTATGACTGCTGAAAGAATGGTATTGATACAAGATGACGCCAAGTAGGTAGGAATAATATGGTGGAAGATGGATTGTCTCTTGGGTTTGGATTCTCGAGCATCATAAGTTTTTGCCGGAGATTTCGAAAGGTCTGGCTCAAGACGGCGGTCCCCGAGAGTCAGTGGATTTGAGTGATGCACTGCATATCACGGTTATCGCCAAAGGTCTCGGGTTGGGAAGGATCATCGATTAGATGGAAGATTCCCCGAGGAAATTTGTGACATGGGTGATGTGAGTTTTTTGAGGCAAGGTTTATCAAACGGTTCTACATGGAAGATTGAAGGATTAGATTTGTTGCCCGCATTTGACGACTAATCTTTGCTCCAAAATTCAGTTTCGCGTACCAAGATCATGTGGGATTTATCTATTGTTAGAGGTCATTTATGAAAAACAGATGATGGGAAGCAATAGCTCAAGGATTTTGCCAGTGGATTCATTGGCATCGAAAGATATGATGGAAGGCCTTCACAGAAGTTGGGAGTCATTGCTGATGTTTTTCAGGAGGAGTATCAGAAGCAGTCACGATAGAGATTGTAATCAAAAAAGGTTCATGACATAGATCAAGCTGGGTGAAGATGGCTAGAAGAACTTGGCAGAGAGATCGTGTACAAACCATAGTAAAATCTATATGGTAGTTTGTTGGTGGTAGAAATGACTGGTGGGTGGCAAATTACGGAGTTTCGTGTTAGAAACGCTTTTGTCAAAGTCCTGTGTCAAAGACGGTGAGATACTCAAAGTTCTGGGATACACAGATGCAACTAAAGACATGTTGCATTTATCATGGGGTTAGGTGGCGGTTTCAAAGGCGTTAGGAAAGAGGGGCTCCTAACCTCCTTAAGATTTAGCTAATCGAAAATTGATTAATGAACGTGATTGCTGGGAGTTGCTCACGACAAGTAAAAGAAGAAGAAGAGAGATTCATTAATGACCAATCAGATTGGAGGTTTCAAGGTACTCGGAGAGGATTAGGAAGATCTCGCAGGTAAAGAAAGAACATGGGCGTTATTTGAATGGGTGAAAATTCCAACATGGCAAAGGATTTGGATATGTCTCTTCGATAGTCGGTTGGTGGCCCAAGGTTGTTCTGGGATTTGTGAAAATGCATTGAAGTCGTGGATCAACTTCAATGGGAGTTCGAGGATGATGAACTGTAAAGCCGCCGCAGATTGGAAGTTTGAAGACGGCTTCCAAAATTAGCCTCAAGTGAGATTTGCCGTGCATGAAGACTAATTATGAGAAGTCCGGATTATTCTGTAGTCTAACTGCTAAGAAAGTAATTAGGGAATGTGAAGAGGAAAAGTTTATTACCTATTTGAGACTTTTCTTGGGGAATAATTAATTACTACTTGGTAAGTAATTAATGTGACTTTTTCTTGAAGAGAAAGTAATTCTTTTAGGTTGATTAGTGAAACCTATAAATACCCTCTTCTTGTGTAGTAATTGTGTGTGAGATATCACCACCTCAAAGGTGAGGATTAAAATAGAGAGATTCATGAGAGACTCAAGAAAGAAAATATTATGAGAGACTTGTAATCAAGTTTTATGTCATGAGAAACACCCAATTGAGAGATCTTGTTTCTAGATATTTGAGTGTAATAGCACATCAATTAGTAGATGAGCAGAATACGTCTCTAAGTCTTGTAACAATTCTTTCGTGATTAGTGATTTGCAAGCAGTCGGGATTAGCTCTCGCTACTGAGGGGTGAAGTGTAAATCTTGTGTTTGTTCATTTTCAATTCTATTCTTTTCTATTATTGTCATGTTCCGAATTAGTGGATATCAATCTTGATGAATCTTAGTAATTAGTTTAATTGATGATACAATAATTATCATTAGTTACGGGTTAAGATCCTGTCGTTGTATATCCTAGGCGGGATCCGAGTTAATACTATCAATTATGGATTGCCGGGCATCGATATATAGACTCCTAACAAGTAGTTTACTATAAAATGTTAGGAGAATTCCATGGTTTTTCCTTTATTGAATCAGACGTATCTTTTTAGCCATGTTTTATGAGGTAATAGTAGTTTGAGTATGTATATGCATATATGTTCTCTACATATAACTTAAATCTCTTGGAAGATATGTTGCTTGCTAAGTAGTAATAAGAATAATATCTAGTATCGATAAGACTTCTATCTTCCAAAACCTATCATCGATAATCATTTTTAATCTTTTTCTCGTAGAGAATTTGTTTTATTAACGCTCCTAATTTCTTGTATATCTTATTTCCCTTGTCTTTTGTTATGTTTGATCGAATCATTACATTGAGGTATCCATAAGCTGCCAACCAGCCTAAGGAAAAATATTATCAACTTCTAAGCTATGTGATACTAAAACCGCCGGGCAAGAGCTCCAACAAAAAAGTTTCAAATTTATCATATAATTTCAAATATGGTAAAACGTTGTTACTTAGCAACCCAATTGAAAGTTTTTCCATCTAACATTTGAACTATGGGTAAAAAACTGATGGTAATCATAGCACCGATTGAAAGTTTCTGCCTCGCCATCTATGTTTCGGGGCTACAAGGTAAAACCGGTACAACAGCACGACTAAAAGTTTCAAGTTATTCCATGCTCAGCTACAAGGTAAAATCGTTGGTATATGTCAACAATCCAATCGAAACCGCATGTTCTTATCCTTTATGTTTTAGCCCACGCCTTCTTGGCATATCCTTCTGCGTATTCAAATGCATCCTCATTTTGTTTTAACCCTAGTAACCCATTTGTTTTTTTGTGCGCAGTGTTCTAAAAATGGATAGTTTGCCTAAGACTTGATCGCCCAAACATACTTAGACACGTGAGACTCTCAGGAGAAGACGACTAGATTCATCGCTCATAAATATTCAACTAGGGGATTAAACAACCAAGAATAGAAATTGGAAAAGGAGATTTGGATGTGTTGCTGCACTAACAAGCTACTTAAGCTGGGTAAGATTGAACGCCTTATTCTTCAATTGAGACATCATTCTACATCCATTGATCAATAGAGTGCCTTTCCACACTAAAGAGCCACATAGCTTCTCAAGATGCAAGTTGGGATGATAAACTTGTATTGACTGGGGAATCAGAGTTCACGAGGGGTTATTAGAGTGGATTGAGTGATATCTCTAGCAAGAGTTGTGGAAACTTTGCAGATGTATCAATCTGGAATGCCATGTATGTTTCACTATACACAAATATGATTGTCTTTCATTGTCGGTGCATTTTATGAAAATTGGGTGTCCTTCGACCAACCTATTATTCACATCAATGCAGGAGAGATATCTATATCATTGTGGAACATCCATAATTTTGGGGGACTTCCCATCTTTTGAAAATTTCTTTTGATGAAGTGGTTTTAGCTCCCAGAACTTACTGACAGTACTCGTGGCGAATAGCTTTCTTTCCTAAGACTTGTGATTATATTTGTTTCCATGATTCTCCATTTGGTTCCTAAAAGTAATGGTGTTGAGGAACGATATATTGATGATTGATTTGTTTTCGGTGCAAACAACCTTAAAAGTTTGCTATTAGAAGAGGTTCCATGTGTGTGCACACATTGTTTGTACACTAGTAACTCAAATTTATTACTACTCATTTTGAATGTTCATTACTTTTAATTAAATATTAAAGTTACATATATAACATTCATACATAAGAACCGAATTTATGACATGTATATAAAGTATAGAAAACATCTAGTTGTGCCACATAATAGAATTTGAGTTAAACTAGGTTTCTCAAAACCCCTTAAGCACACTTAATTGGCCTCAAGACGTGTCACGCCGCCTCATATGACAAGCGCCATCTTAGTGGCAAGCTGGCTAGCTTTCCAACATTTCAGACGCTACCGCCACAAAGGAGGACGCCCATCGATGTTCTTTAAAGTCATTTTCTAATAACTCTTTTCAAAATTAGTTTTGAATGTCTTAAAGTTTGTGGAAAAAAATTTGAAATTGTTATGAGAACTCATAGTGCTTTGTTGGCCGGCAATTTAGTTGATAGCAAATCGTGAATAGCGACGCAGGTGTCGAACAAGTGTCGAAGGATCGTTACAACAGCTCGTCATGTCGATATCAGGTAAATATTTTAATTGGAAGAGATATTACCCCATAATACTCCGGTAAGGTCTTGGAGTATACCTACATAAAAGTGCGTATTTGGTTGGTTGCGGACAAGGAAAGTATCACAATTATGAAAGGTTTTGTTTACGTGAAGTTATTACCATAAACTTGTTTGTGCCTTACACTATATAAAGGCCTCTTACTTGTAGACCTAGACTTGACCGAAAATAATATAGAGTTCTCGTGATTATTTTGTAGAAGAAAAGAGCTTGAGAGATTTGATCTTATTGTAGGTTGAATGTATGGAGTTGTTCTATAAAACTCCTTTTTAGTATGTACAACCGTTGTTAACACTTGCTACGACAATCTTGCTTTAGTTGTTTAATACGAAGAAAACACATATTGTGGATAGTAGTGTCAGGGAGGATAGGTGTAGCAAAGTCAGTGAGCCCGAACTTATACATCTCTGATAGGGAGTAGAATAGGCATTCGAGGAGATAAGACCTTATTTGTAATTCTCATTATCATAGTGGATTCTTCATTGGGCGTGTTGCCCCGGCATTTAGGAAGCATGTTGCACTCAACTGTGCTATCATGCTTCTACTTCGCATTGCTTATCTCACAAATTTTATCTTGTTGTGTCCAAGTGTTACTGACATCGTGTCTCAACACTTGGTTTTTGTTGTTCTCGCTTGTGTCCAAGTGTTATGTTCAACTGCTATCAGCCGTAGTCTAACAAGTTGTGTTCCAGATCTTTTTCCTATTTCACTACGGATTACACTTTCAAGAACGCCCTACACTATAATTGAATACTGTGAAAAGATTTTGGCAGTAAGCATTTATATTAAATTAAATATTCACGCTTCAATTTTCTTTTTCAACTAACTTTTAAAAAACATTTTAGACTTTAAAATCATAAAAATTATAAATTTTTGGAGAACATATTATATCATAAGGATAAAAGTTGGGTCAAATAAATTTTCAAAATTCAACTCATAGTAAATAGCTATCTATTTACAAAAAAGAAATAACTTAACTAGAATATTCATGGACCTTGAAAAGCCCAAAACTATCTTTTTTAAACGCTTCAAGAAATTCGAGTCCCGAATGCCTCTAAGGTATTCTTGCCCCAAGTCTCAATTTATGTCCTAAAAACCACTAATAACGAAATTATGTCTTCACTTTACCAACAAATCTCCCACTTGAAGACATATTTTAGATCACCATCTTCAAGCACCAACCTGCAGCAGCGCTCTTGAGTTCATCATCAATGAACTCCCACAGAAGCTGATCCCAACTTCAGTACCTTCTTATCTAATCCCGGAACATCCGTGAATGACACCAACTTGACTATCAAAGAGAACCCAAAATAGTCATTACCATTATCCTGTTGACTTACTCATTCCGACAATCACTACAGTCCGCTTTGTCTTTCGAGTACCTTGAAGACCTCCAAGCTCGATTGGTCATCAATGAATTCTTCTTCCAGATCACTACCAAGCACTGATCCGATCTATCAGACTGGTTTGGATCGTAACATCCTTTAACGCTTAGCAACAATTTAGAAGTTTGGAATGCCTCTCTACCGCGACTTTGAAATACTCCCATGCATTCAGATGATTCATGCAACATAATACTGCTTGTATCCTTACCTGCAGTTCCTTGAATCATGAACTCATCACCAAACGGCTATCAGACTCGGGCTGGCCAGAGTACCTTCTCCTGACCTTCAATTCAAATTTTCATTTGCATAGCTCTAACTCCCGAGAACTAATACTCAATACATTAAGAACATAAATTTCACCAACAAAAATCCTATCTATTTTCATAGAAACTCCCATGACGAAACTCACTTATTTTTCCTTGTACCCAAACCCCCTACTCGTATTCCTCTAAGAACTGTCAGGCAAGTATAGAATACCTAGCTTCTTCCCTTGAGCTATAACAATAGCTCCCCGAACTACCTCCTATTTTACCTCAAAGGTAGTCCCAGAACTACTCACCATCCAACTGACTCCACCAAAATTAAACTTTTCCCTAACTTCGGAATGTGTCTCACCTTTGTCAATCTCTAGGTAGAACCATTAGAGAACCTCAAATTCACATCTCCCATACCCACTACATCCAACTGTTCATCATTAACAAGATGAAGTCTCCCAAAATTCCCATAAACATAATTGACCATTACATCCCTGTCATGAGTAGTATGAAAAGATGCTCCAGAATCTATAACTCAGGAATCTATAGAAGCATTCACAAAGAGTATCAAAACCTTAGAGTAATCACTACCACAACACGGAAATTTCAATTTTAGCTTTCTGTACCCGCTTCCATGTGACTTGTTTTACACAACCGCAAAGACACAAGAGTACTGCACTACTCTTCCTCTAGGACCTGCTTGAAAATCTCCCGCTCATGTTCTTCTCCTTTCATTGCACTAATGCAATACCATCGTAAATATCACTTACATCGCTCTTACGCACTCGACAAAGATATCGCCCAACTATCTCGAATTCAACCTTGTTAGTACTCTACCGAAGTTAATAATCACGCCCCTCATCGTTCCCAACCATCGCAACGAAGCCAATAAGATCGCCTCTTGCATTCATAATCAACATTAACATCTACCATGATAGTTGATTAATAATGTTATTGAAATCGCTCGTGTTTCATAGTGTACTATCCGACATGTTAAGGTGAAATAATTTTTTCAACTAGAAATACCTTATTGGTTTTAGAAGGTTTCATACAGTCACAATAATGCCTTCATCAACCCCTTTATGGTGATTTCCTTTGCATGAATGGGTAGTAATGTTATTTGACAACGGTCCGGGAATAATACCTGGGCATTCGCCTATCCAAATTTTCAAGCTTCATCATTATATTTATCCGGCTTATCCCCTAACGGTGCATCCAGCTCCTTCCCATAGAGATAATCCTCCATGTTTATCTTCCAATAGGGAAAATCGAATCCATCAAATTTCTCTACGACATGTGTCACAATTCCTTTACTTCTAACCATCGATTCTTGAACTCAAAACCGAGAAACAACCAAGCTCTGATACCATTTTGTTATGATGTAGACCCCTAAATACCTAACGGAGTTCCAAATAATTCATGACAACGAACATAAGTAAAGTATGGAAATAAACAGACACAATAATTATACAGGTTCACCTCTCAATGTGAGAGGCTAATCTTGTTCCTGTTGTTGATCCAGTAATTAATAAGGAAAATTGTTACAAGTCCTACCACTAGTTAGGCTATCGGTTGAGTATTTTCTTATTACCGAAAATCTCAACAACAAAGCCTACCAACAACAAAGATAAACTCTCTTCTAAGTTCTTCAAGAATATTAAAATCCTAATATTCTTCCTATGATGATTATTCTCTATTTGTGTGATAATCAACTCATAATAAATAACTATCTATTTATAGGAAAAAGACATAACCTAACTAGAATATTCCTTGACCCTGAAAAGCCCAAAAATCACCTTAAATCGCTTCAGCAAATTCCCGAGTTGGGACTTCACCAAGTCCCTGCTCGAAGTCCCGAACGCATCTGAGGTATTCTTGCCCCGATATTAGGACATGGATCGGGACTTGACCATTTCCCAATTCAAGTATTGAAAACCACTGACAGCGAAATCATGGCTTCCGTTTCCCAACATAATGGTCGAGTAATGGTTTCCTCGATAGCCTCTTCCATTTCAACCTTTAGAAGTTAGTATTAACTCATTGCCTAAAGAATTTGTTGGTCTATGTTTATTCCTTGGGTGGTAAAGGCTATGACTATATATAGAGAAGCCAAGTTACATCTTGATCACCAATCACCCAACTATATTTTGTATAGTTACATCTTGGTCGAGTAATAGTTTCCTTGATAGCCTATTCCATTTCAAACTTTAGGAGTTTAGTTTTACTAGTTGGTCCTATATAAAGATCTTATCTTTCTTAGTTTTTACTTGCACCAAATAGTTAGTGGTTTTACTTGACACCTTGTATCACCTAAACTATTTCAGTTATATTTTGTATTCCTCTCATCTGTTATAGTGAAATTGTGGTTGCTCTGCCATGGATTAGTCCAAACAAACTTTTATTTAGGATACCACGTAAAAATTCTAGTGTTATTTCTTTTCAAATCTCTTACTTAATTCCTAGTCTAGTACCATATTTCGTTATAACAAAGACGGCTTCATTATAACAAACTGGTATCAAGAGTAGGTTATCATCGATGAGATGGGTGGTAAAAGTTTGAATGTTGAAAAGTTCACGGGGAGAAATAGCTTCAGCTTGTGGCAAATCAAGGTTAAGGCATTGCTTAAACAAGAAGGGATTTGGACACTTCTGTTGGAGCCAACGCCTAACCCTGAACATGAAAATATGGCATTTCTCGAGGAGAATGCACATTCAACGTTGTTGTTATCACTGCAGGATGACATCATTGTAGAGGTTTCTGAACAAGACAAACTTGTTGGATTATGGTGTAAGCTAGAGAGTCTCTACATGACGAAGAGCTTAACCAACAAGTTTCTTTTGAAACAATGTCTATTTGCGCTTTGGATGCAGGAAGGTATATCTCTGAAAGATCATCTAGATCGATTAAATTCAATATTATTAGATTTATGTAATATTCAGATTAAAATTGATGATGAAGACTTTGCATTGATATTATTAGCCTCATTACCTCCATCCTATGAGAATTTTAGGGAATTAATGACAAACAGAAAGGATTCTTTATCTTTAGAGGAGGTTAGATCGGCCCAAGGAAGAGAAACTCTACATACTTATAGTATGCTTGTCTCTGGATAATCATCATGTCATGGCCTTCTAAGCCACAATACTAGAGCATGTAAACCAAAGAAAAAGAAGTTTTCCCAAGAAAACCAAGGTGGGTCCAAGCCGAGATACATGTACCATCAGAAGGAGCAGCACACCAGAAGAGTGATTGTCCCAAGAAGAGGCAAGTGGCAATTTGGTAATGCATCGGGGACAATCTCAGAACGACTCCACCCCAAGTCGCCGCCCGAGGTTAAGATCACTCAACAACTCAGATACCGTAGTCACCAAATGATGGATACAATAACAAAGTAACCCGTTGACATTAATGTTAAAACTCCTATTCCATCGTGGTGTTCCAACAATACATCCAACAAAATAATGTGTACAACGTAATACAAATCCAAGATACAAAGATAAGGAAGGTACGACAACCGCACTGTCAATACAATACAACACACCGCCTCCCAAAATATACAAACGACAACAAAAAGGAAAATGACTGATGAGGTCTCCCTATGCCACTACCGCCTCACTTATGATTCCCACGCAAATGAAAACAGCCCTCACCCACCTCAATGATCACTCCTAGAAACCTAGCATGAAACGCCCACCATAGACAGAGTCAAATTGCTGCTCGAAAGTGAATACAAATACCACAGACCGATTCTATCACATATATTCATGCTTATATATATATATAAATATATTATATGCAATTTATTACTAATCAGATACTTAATAAATAACTCGGCCCACATATCACATAGATTTCTCTTATACAATGCTATATGACGTGCCTTTATACATTAATGAGGATCAGATTCATAACTAATGCATATTCATTTAAGGGAAACAGTCTCAACACACAAAGTCATCAAGTAGGAATTCACCTCTACAGATAATACATATGAGTGAATCCACTCCAAATAATACACATATGAGGAATCCACCTCCAAATAATACACATATGAGGAATCCACCTCCAAATAATCCACGAGGCCTCCACCTCCATCCTCCTGTAATCGAGGCTACACCTCTCAATGTGCACATCACACCAAACCTCCCGAATCCACTCCGGCCACCCACACAATATGCACACCACACTAAACCTCCCGGTCATCACCACCGCCTCCGCAAATAACACATAAAGCAATCAAGCACATCCGCACACGACACACACACACAAAGACACAAACACACACAATTTCATAACATGAATTATATCCAAAACTATCTCATAATGTAACTCATAATCTCAATTATGTCATACCATACTTCATAATCATAGTTATTCCCATAATGTCAATCAAATCTCAAAGTTTTCTAGCACATGCATCATAAATCACAATTTCCACATAATATCAATCATAGTCACACAATACACATATCGTAATAGTCTCAAACAACACATGAAAATATATAACATGATATATATATATATATGAAAGGTCCCAATCGTGAGATTCAGACTACCCTGAGCCCAAAAGTAGTAATGGCCCATACCCTCATGCTAGATCCGCGCCAACTCCTATTCAAAGAAATCATACATTACAAATTATCTCGTTGGTATCAACTTCACTTAACATCTATATATAAACCCCGAGTGTTATACCCCGTCTCACGATTCAAATTTACAACTCTTAGCAAGCATCCTATTCCCAAGATTAATATACACTTCTAACATTCCAACGTAACTATATTCCAATCGCCAACTTCGTAAAATCTCAATATTCGTCATCACCTTATTACCCCAACAATAACATCTTAAGCACACTCTAATCAATCCAGTAATCAATTGACAACTAATTAATCCATTAAATACAACCTCCAATTCAAGCACTAATTACCATACGAACTTTTCCCAAACTTTCTCAACCCAATCTCTACCTATCCATATCCAAACCAATAATTCTATACCCAAATCAACTATATTAAAGTCCTCTAACCTCATATTACCATTTAAAGTCAATTTAAGAAAAGTCAATAAAAGTCAACATACAACTTACACCACTTTCTAACCCCAATAACTACTCAAAATCACCTCTAGTCCCTTCCTCGATACTTAGATAATAATTATATATCATGATAAAATCAAGATCTAAAAAGTCAACAAAAAGTCAAACTATATGTAGTCAACTCCAAGCTTTAAATGATGAGATTTGAAGATTAAAAAGTCATACCTTTGTTAACCTAAGACGGGAACAAGATTTTAGTTAGATTCCACAAGATTTGCCAAGAAAATGGAAGAAAAATCAATTGTCGGGACAAAGGGGTTTCGCCATACCTCGAGAAAGTTAAGAAGAAAGAAGTTTTGTGATAAGCTCAAAAGATGATAAGTATAAGTATTAGTGGTGGTAGGTGAGTGGCCCTTTTAAGTGGAGTTTGGGTTTCGTTGTTCAGAATTTCGCTTACTCGGGTTACTAACCTAATTCGAACACGAGTCAAATTAAATTCTATTCTCTAAACATATTACCGCTTCCACCCATATATTATCATTATTCCATTAAAAATTTTAACTTTAACCGCAAAACACTCAATCGGGCAACTAAAATCACATTAAGAAAAATGCTTATACGAACGGGTTATTTTGGGCCTTCCCTAATTCCAATAAAAATTTCATCCTCAAATTTACTCAACGCCTGGCACGCGCCTGCACTCCAATGCACTTACTCAACCTCATATTAATTCATATACTACAATATTATGGTACAAGTTTAAGAACTAACCTTCGCTCGAAAAGATGTGGGATATTGACTTCTATTGATCTCCTCTCATCTCCTACGTAGCTTCTCCTCCACTCGCGATTTCGCCACAACACCTCTCACTAAAAGCCACAACTTTATTTCTCAACACTTTTTCCTTACTTTATCAAGAATTTTCACCGGTTGCCTTCATACGTATGTCCTCCCCAAGCTCCATTGGTTGTGACTCTAAGATATGGGATTCGTCTGGGATATATTTCCTCAAACATGACACATGGAAGACATTATGAATTCTTGTCCAATGGCCGAGGCAACGCCAAAATCCATAGGCCACCGGACCAACTCTGCCCAAAATCTCATACGGACCAATATATCGTGACTCAACTTCCCTCTTCCCCGAATCTCAACACACCTTTCCACTCGGGATATTCTC
This sequence comes from Lithospermum erythrorhizon, assembly GCA_019722365.1. Taxonomy (NCBI): domain Eukaryota; kingdom Viridiplantae; phylum Streptophyta; class Magnoliopsida; order Boraginales; family Boraginaceae; genus Lithospermum; species Lithospermum erythrorhizon. Next base: position 79,088 of record JADFUC010001894.1, on the reverse strand, counting down.
AAGAATACTTTATCACCAATTTCAAACGTTAAATCCAATCTCTTCGCGACGATCTTCATACATCTTTTGTCTATCCCGCGCCACTTTCGTGTGTCGTCAGACACCATGCCTTTCCAATCGACCTTTCCTTCCACCAACTCGTGAATCGCATAATTTTTCTATCTCCTACTGTCTAACAAACTAGAGTCCCATATCTCACGTGACAATGCCTCAAATGGTGCCATCCCAATATCAAGGAAACTATTATTATATGCAAACTCCATTTTAGGGCAATTCATCATCCCAATTCTTGTGTACCAACACACAAGCCCGCAACATGTCCCCCAATCTTTGAATTGTTCTCTCTGACGCCCATCCGACTGCGGATTAAATGATGTACCACCCACCGCCCTATCAGCCAAATTTTCCAAAATCGAGGTGAATCGGCATCTCGATCCGATACAACGGATACCGGCACTCCATGTAATCGCTATCAACTGTCCTTATACAACCTCGCTAACCGGCCAGACCGTGAGTCGATTTAATTGGTAAGAATGAAATGGAGCTTCGGCCGCCTATCAACTATCACCCAAATGCCATCATTCTTTCTCAACGCCCTCGAAGTCCAAAAACAAAGTCCATCGTGAATATGCTCCTGCAAGCCCACTGAATGTAGTACTGCAATAGGCCCCTGGGCCGATGCCTGCAGTTCTATTTTCACCCTGTTGACAAGTCGACATTTTGGATACAAATTCAAGAATTTTCCTCTCATGTTGGGCCACCTCAATACACTCACTTGCTCTATACATCTTTGTACCACCAGGATGCATACTATATGGGGCATTATGAGCTTCATCCAAAATCTCCTTTTTCAACTCCAGAGAATAAGGCACCTAATATACTCATGCATTGTGCGGCTCCATCCTCTCTCACCACAAAGTCCGATCTGCTTCCGCTTTTCACTTCTCCTATTATTTTTGCAATTTCTCATCTGTTGTCCCTCCAGTATTCGATCAAAAAGAACCGGTCGAACTTTTATTTGTGCGAACAAACCGCCATCGACACCTAATCCGGAATTAACACCGAGTTGCTTCATTTCATTTAATGGCTCTAATCTTCCCCACGACTCAATGCACGCCCACGACATTCGCTTTCCCGTGATGATACTACTGAAACATCATAATCGCCGATAAACTCCATCCACCTTCGCCGCCTCAAGTTCAAATCTCTGCGGTCGAGGTATTTCAAACTTTTGTGATCGGGTAAAATTTTGCAAGTCACCCCATACAAATAATGCTTCCAAATCTTGCGCGAACACAATTGCAAATTAGTTCCAAATCGTGGCGTCGGGTAGTTTTCTCATGGTTTCTTAGTCAGTCAGCGATGCATACACTACCACCTTACCATGTCAGACAAGACATCCTACCGATGCGACAAAGAGACTATACACGACATAGCCATCCCTTGCCCCGATTTTAAGAGTCACATCGGCGCGGTAGTCAATTTCTTCAACTCATCAAGCACCGCTCACAATCCCTACTCCAAACAAATGAACTCCTTCTACCAACCCGGCCGGGCGCGTAATCGAGAAGTCTTGTATAAATCTCCGATAGTATCCCGCTAGACCCGTAAAACCCGGATTTCAAGAATACTAGTGGGTCGCTCCCAATTCATCACAGCTCTTCAACCTGAGGATCAACACTTATACCCTGCCTCGAAATCACATGGCCCGTAAACCGGCAGACTTTCTCAACTAATTCACACTTGGTAATTTAAAGTCTCAAAGACCATTCTCAAATGTTCTTCTATGCTCCCTCACTACTGCATTATATCAAAATGTCGCCAATGAACACTACCACAATTCAAGTAAGAGCGAACACCCGATTCATAAGGTCCATAAACGCCAGGAACCCAAACGCATTACCAAAACTCAGAAAGCCCATATCTTGTTCTAAATGCCCACTTCGATACATCATCCTCCTTAATCCTCAACCGATGGTAGCCCGAACTCAAGTCAATCTTAGAAAAATACCGGCATCCTTCAATTGATCAAATGATCATTAATTTAGCAACGGATATCGATTCTCCCTTAATTGTTACTTTGTTCAACTATCTATAATCGATACACAACCTCAAAGATCCATCCTTCTCGACAAATAACACCGAGCACCCTGCTAGTGAACTACTTGGGTTGAATGAATCCCTCATCCAACAATTCCTCGTAGAATTGCTGCTAACTCCTTCAACTCCAGAGCCATTCTATGTGCCATAGAAATCGGAGTAGTACCAGAACACCTATGGAAACTCCACCTCCTCGCATGTGAGGAAGTCCCGAAACCTCGTGAAACACATCAACATATTCTCTCACAACATGCACCTCCCTCAGACGACCTTCTCCTTACTTGCTTCCACAACATGAGCAAGATAACCAACACATCCACTTCTCAAAGATCTTATGGCCAACTAAGGCGTAAAATGAGACAAGAGGAAAGAATTTTTCTATCACCTAGAAGAAGATCTGATTTACCAGACTAGATATTTCAATCTTCTCTTAAGATGACAATCTATCACCGCATGACGCCTCCCCTAACCAATCCATTCCTAGAATAAGATCAAAATCATTCATCTCAAAAGGTACAAATCTATCTCCAAACATTGATTACTTATAGGGCAATTTCTAAGTACCTTCAATCTTAATGCATTTCCACCGGAGTTAGAATTATATGTCTAGTAAGAATTTCTACGAGTTTTAGGAATACGCTGGAAAATTTCGTAGATATGAAAGAATGAGTAGCTCCTTAATCAAACAAGACTAAGCTTCCAACCCACATACCCTAAAGTACCATGGACCACCTGGGAATCCTCGAGCTTCCCCGCCGGGTGTAACTGCGAAATATCCGCCCACCCACTAAGTCTCGCACCATCCCTGACTAGTCCCAAAGAACCTTTACTACCCTGACTACTCCCAACTAGACGCCCAAAGCTTCCTCACCGCCGGATCGACTTCACGACTTCCTTGATAGCCTCCTCCCCGGCCGGCTCGAGTGAAATGTGGCGCACTCCCACCAACACTCTATCTCTCGGGGACAATCACCGCAATGCGTCTCTTCTCGGCGATTATCGATAGCGGGGGCATCACAACCCCTGCCTCGGCATTCCCAGCCTGGTGACCCGGTTTACTACAACGAAACACCCATACTACTCCGCTTCCCTCGATAACCTCCGAGATCCCATGGACCGATGAAAAGACCGGGCATAGAAACAAAGAGCGCCGACCGAGAATTAGTAAATTGTGAGCATCGAATCGACTGGCCGTAACGTGCCGCACGTTGACGACGCCCCCGAATCCTTAACTCGATCGCCACCCATCTCGGGAAGCATCATGTCTTCCTCTTTTCTCCCCAATTAACCGACACTCGCCCAAATCCATCTCTACCGTGAAGGCATCATTCACTCAGTTCAAGTGGAAAGTTGTATAATTCTTGATGACAACCCGTGCGGATCTCCCAGCCATTCCATCCCCGAATCTCTCGATCCTTCCCCTCAAGAGGATTCACCTCCGAAGTAGACGGCGTAGATCACTTGTCTTTCTAGTCGCTATACTCCCCGCCTCCTAAGCCGAGCCGGATCAATTTTCTCTCTGTCGACATACACCTTAACACAAAAGCCTCCCAAATAATCTCCACGAACCGATCCCACAACACGTGTCCGCCCAGCCGCAATCAAAGATCGGTGTACATTCTCTCACCAATCTCGAGCTCCACCAATGTAATCTGTAAGCTGCGAATATGGTCCTCAACTCCCCAGTAACTCCCATAGGCTCAAATATACGCTCCAAATCTCGGAGGAACTCCAATGCCTGGATAGGAGAATCGCCCGGCAACTTGCTGGTCCCGCTCTCGAAAAGCCACAAATAATCCTACTCAGATTCCACTTCCCTGGCCCAACATTGCACTACGGTCTCGATCTCCACTCAATATTTACCCTGCAACTCGTACCAGCACTCAGGCTCATCACTACCCACAATGCTATCCACATTTTCTCGGCGACTGCACTTACCCATCTCGGGCACCTCTACCACCTCGGCACCTTCGCAGCCTCAGCGCCTTGCCGCACCTCCGCACCTACCCAACACCTACGTGCGGCATCCCCACGCCTATGAAATAACACAAGCAGCGGTGCTGATCGACCACAAGCAAACCCCAACACGACAACCCCTAACAACTCATCAAACTAGCACATAACCACACAGACACCATAAAGCATTCTCGAACCTAGGCTCGACATACCAAAATTGTAACGACTCACCCCAAGTCAAGCCGCCCCGAGGTTATGACTACACAACTCAGAGTACCGTGAAAGTCACCAAACGATGGATACAATAACGCAACTCACGACATTATCAAAATAAAACTCCTATTCCATCGTGTGGTGTTCCAACAATACATCCAACAAAACAACGCATACCGCATCACAAATTCAAGATACAAAGATAAGGAAGGTATGACAAACTGTAATTCGCCAATACAATACAACACACTGCCTCAAAATATACAAAAACGACAACAAAAGGAAATGACCGACGAGGACTTCCATGCCACCACCGCTCACCTAAGCGATCTCCACGCAAGAAATACCACCTTAATGATCACTCCTAGAAACCTAGGCATGAAACGCCTACCATAAAGAATGGGTGGAGTCACTGTTAAGTTTGTTAATACAATACCACGCATCGATTCCATCACATATATTCATGCTTATATATATATATAAATATATTACATGACGCTTATACACATGAGATTCTATTCATAACTAATGCATATTCATTTAAGGAAACAATCTCAACACACAAAGTCATCAAGCCGGTGAATCTACCTACGCATAGAGTCACAATATACGAGAACTTACCTCCAAATAGTACATACGAGGAATCCACCTCCAAATAATACACATATGAGGAATCCACTCCAAATAATACACATAGGAGAATCCACCTAAACAATCGATGAGGCCTCCACCTCCATCCTCCCGACCGAGGCTACACCTTCAATGCATATCACACCAAACCTCCCAATCCACTACCCACACAATACGCACTACACCAAACCTCCCGGCCTGGGGTCACCACCACCAAGAAATAACACATAAAGCAATCAGCTAATATCCGTTATCAAATGACACAATAATGTTATCACGTACCACACACAATTTCATAACATGAATTATATCCAAAACTATCTTCATAACGTAACTCATAATCTCACTATGTCACCATACTATAATCATAGTTATCTCATAATGTCAATCAAATTCCCCGCTTTTTTTCATAATATGCATCATAAATCACAATTTCACATAATATCAATCATAGTCACACACATATCGTAATAGTCTCAACAACACATGAAAAATAGCAACATGATATATATATATGAAAGGTCCCCATCGTGAGATTTGTACTACCTCGAGCCTAAAAGTAGTAATGGTAGCTCTATGCAGCCTCGTACAGATCCGTGCTCAAATTCCTATTCACAGAAATCATACATTACAACACATTCTCGCGTAATAACTTCACTTAACATCTATAAACCTCGAAAGTGTTATACCCCGTCTCAATACGATCCAAATTTACAACTCTTAGTAATCGTCCTATCCCCAAAATTGATATACCCTTATAACATTCCAACGCACTATAATCCAATCGCCAATCCTCGTAAAATTCAATACTGCTTATCACCTTTATTACCCCCAACAATAACACATCTAAGCACACTCTAATCAATCCAAAGAATCAATTGACAACTACTCAATCCATTAAACACAACCTCCAATTCAAGCACTCAATTACTTATTATCTAACTTTTTCCAAACTTTCAACCCAATCTCTACCTATCCCCATTCAAACCAATAATTCTATACCCAAATCAAACTATATTAAAGTCCTCTAACTCATATTACCATTTAAAGTCAATTTAAGAAAAGTCACAAAGTCAACATACAACTTGCACTACTTAAACTTCAATAACTACTCAAAATCACTCTGTCCTTCGATACTTCTAGATAACAATTATATACCATAATAAAATCAAGATCTAAAAGTCAACAAAAAGTCAAACTATATAGAAAGTCAACTCAAGCTTTAAATGATGAGATTTGAAGATTAAAACTCATACCTTTGTTAACCTTAAGATGGGGAACAAGATTTTGAAAGTTATATTCCACAAGATTTGCCATTGTTTTGGAAGAAAAAATCAATTGTTGGGATGTATTTCGCCATACCTCGGTTAAGCAAGAAAGAAGTTTCAGGATAAGCCCAAAAGACGATAAGTATAAGTACAGCGGTAGGTGGAAAGGCCCTAAGTGGAGTTTGGCTTCGTTTTGGTTCAGAAATTTCGCTTCTAATGGTTTAATAACTAATTCAACACGAGTCAAATTAAATTATTCTCTAAACATATTACCGCCCACCCATATTATCATTATTCCATTAAAATTTTTAACTTTAACCGTAAAACACTCAAATCGGGCACTAGAATCACATTAAGAAAAAATGCTTATACGGAACGGTTATTTCACAATCATCGCATGGTTCAAAAGTCCCAAGAAAATATTGCATTAGTTGATGGTTAATCTATATCTCCTAGCCTTTCTGACAAGCAAGGGTTTATTTCAAAGGCAAATATGTAGCCCGCATGTCTACAACGGTTCAAAAGTGATCAAAGGCCCAAGGGTACCTTGTATTTCTTGTAAGGTGCTACTAGAGATTTTCCAATTAAGCCTTTGGAGGCTGGCAAAGAAGACACGACAAAGTCATGTATTACGAGGCTTCAGATAATGAGAAAGGGATGCAAATTCTAGCCAAAGATAATCTTCTAGGTGGGTATGAGGTTAAGTATCTCTGATTTTGTGAGCATTGTGTATTTGGGAAGTTACATCGAAGCAAGTTCCCTAAGGAAACTCATAGGACAAAGGGCATACTTGATTACATCCACTCCGATTGTTGGGGTCCTTCACGCGTTGATTCTTTAGGGGGTCACATATACTTTCTATCTTTGATTACTGATTACTCAAGGATGACTTGGGTTTTCATAATGAAGCAGAAGGATGATGCTTTTAAGCAATTCAAATAGTGGAAGATTTTGGTGGAAAATCATAGGTGTTAAGATCAAAAGGCCGAGAATGTATAACGGTTTGGAATTACGCTATCTGGAAGCTTGATGAGTTTTGCAAGAATGAGGGAATAGCTGCATATCATACACAAGTACACCCCAAATAGAATGGTGCAGAGTGTATGAACTGCACTCGAGGCCATGCAGGCTCTAATGCCGACTGTAAAGAAAGTTTCTGTCGAGTGCTTAGTACATGATGTTATTTGATTAATCGAGGTCCACATACAAACATAAATTTGAAAACTCCTTATGAATTGTGGTTTGGAAACTCTACTGATTACTTGGTTACACGATTTACTATCATGTGAATGAAAGGAAATTGGAGTAGAAATAAGTGAGTATTTTAGAGGCTATGCGATGAAAGCGCCATGAGTTTGGTCAAATTATCCGAAGGGTTATTCTATAAAATGTTGTATTTGATGTAAATCTACGTTTAACCTAACTTTGGAAGACTTCGATGAGCGAAGATGAAGATAAGTGCATGAAGCGAATGAGGACGAGGCTGGGCCAAGGAAAGCGGAGGATGACATTCCTACCACATTCAGAGGAAGAGGCATCGTGATTCCACCGTAGAGCATTGTGAGTTTGGCCTGGGATCTTCCCTAAAAGAGAAAAAACTATGGAGTACCTCCTACAATGGACGTACAGGATATGTTGGCCTTTGCTTTACGTGTCAGTAGAAGGATCTTTATGAGACAACTTCTTATAAAGAAGAAGCAATGGGGTACCGAGTTTGTCTAATGGATTGGCCGATACGGGAGATGAAATGGAGTCACTCAAAGAATCGACTTGGGAGTTGGCTAGAAACCGCATGAAGAAAGTTGTCACTTGCAAATGGTTGTTCACAGTTAAGGAAGTGGTCATTACCAACAGGATCAAGTATAAGGCTCGAGTCATTGCTAGAGGTTCAGCAGGGAGTGACTACATTGAGATATTCTCAAGCATATATAGTCGTATTATACTTCCATCGTAGTACTTCTTGTTACAGTTGCACATCAAGATTGGAGCTGAGCAAATTGGGATGTAGCATATCTTTCCTGGCAAGGGAGAGCCGGAAGAAGAGATATATACGACTCAGATGGTTTCCGTGTGCCCGGAAAGGAGGTCTATGTTTGCAAGGAGAAAGTCTCTTATATGATTTGAAGCAATTTCCGAGTAAATGGTACAAGAAGTTTGATAGGTACATGCCGAGATTGGGTATTTCGGTGAGTCCATATACGATAGTTGTACTACAAATGTGGTCAAAGATAGGTTAATTCATTTACTTGGTATTGTATGTAGATGATATATTGTTAGCTGTAGTCAACAAGTCAGACATTCAAAATTTGAAGGGACTACTCAGTGAAAATTTTGACATGAAAGATTAGGTGTTGGAAATCAATATTTATTGGTTTCATTTATTATGCCAATTGCGATAATTATTGTAACAATTGATACAATGAATGTGATTACATAAACGGAACATTCAACCATAGTAATTGTAATTACTAGTTAGGTTCTCATGATAAATACCAGGGGTTATGCCAGATTACTAGATCCCATGCGTAACTATTATAATAATGTCAATGGTCTATTATATTATTATACAACTCCTATTATTTGATCCTAGAAGGTCACACACATATAGGACGTTGAGTTATATTTCATGTATGAAATAAACAAGATTTTTCGTTGCTAAATTGAGAGTTGATTGTAATTAATCTAACATTTCAATCGGAAATTTTACATTGATAATGTAAAAATATAAATTGGCTAAACACCGACAAATTAACTAGTCGGCTTTAATTAATTCTAATAGTTAGTTGAGCTTGTTAAGTAACTTGTTAGTTACTTATTAATAACTTGTTAATATTTAATTTACTTAACAGTTTAATTAAATTAAACGAGTCGGCTCATTAAACTATTTGGTTGGGCTTTTAGATTAATTTGAGAACCCCTATATAGGTTTTCACACACATATAACATCAAAAGAGAAACCTAGCCTCCAACCAAAAAGATTTCGGCCTCCTCTCCCCTTGAGTTGGCCGAAACTTTCAAGAGCAAAACTTGAAAGTTTTGCTTTTGATTCTCGTGTTCCCAGCGTAATTAATTACTATTCAACCTCTCCTCACATGAATAACCAGGCATCGCCATTTTGTGACGCTTAGCAATTGGAATTCAAAGGAGGCTTCGTGGTTGCTATGTTCAAATATTCATGCAATGCAGTCAAGTTGATTGGGTATAGTTTGGCGCTTTGAAATTTGGAGTTCTTCGCTAGAAAGCGATTCATGACAAGAAATTGCATGAAGAATTATTGCGTATCAAGGAGCCATGAAGTATCCTCTGTGAATGTGATAATGCATTATAAGGTGATATGTTGACTAAGTTATCTAGTTGTGTCGGAAGGTGTCGGTGGAGGTTGAATGATGTTAGATGGACTGTTGTAGTGTTAATAAATTGTTAGACGATATCATGATGTTATATAAGAAATGAACTAATAAGGTAGATAATTGTTAGATGACTTTTAAGAATGTTATGTGATAAACAAAGAAGGAGATATTGATGATTATAGAAGCATATTGAAATTGAAATTGTTAATGATAATATCTAATACGAAGATATATGAGGTTGATATATAGATCTTTGTTGATATTTTGACGCCGAGATTATGTGACGGTTCCCATGAAATGTTCTACTGGGTGTTCTATTACTTGTGATGTTATGATTATGTGTTGTTGATTAAAGTATAAATATTAGTCGGGAGTAAATTGTTGAGTTGATGAGTTCATATAATCATGGAGTAAACAATAACAAACGGTATTGATTGGCCTGATATGGCGTAACATTATAAATATGGTGTAAATGATTATCGAGGTGTAATCTTATAAGGATTGGATAATGCGATTAAATAGAGGTCTAGGTAGAATGTTGTTGTAATGATTCATTGGTTGATTGTGAAATACTTGTTATAGGGAGTCGCTTTGATTTCCTTTATGATATAATTTGATTATTCTTTATAGGATATTGTGTTATGTATATATGTTAATTTATGTGAGGTTGGGTATTAACACTAATATGTGGAAAGTGGCGAAACGGGCGATGAGATAATAAATGATGAAAAAGATGCGTAGAGATGTTATCGATGAGTAGTAAAATTTTGTGTGAAAACATGAAGTGACATTAATATGCTTACGAGATACTATGTGAATTATGAAGATGATTACCACAAGGGAGATGCTAAATAATTGACTAATAATGGTAGGATGGAGATGACGAGAGATATCGATTTGAGTAGGTAAGTCATGCCCATAAGTTGGATATGATATTAGATACAAATTTGAGTTGAAAAAATAAGTGGTGGTTATAAGGCGACTCTGAAAGCGATGAAAAGTAAATTTCAGAGGACGAATTTTTGTTAGGTGGGTGTAATGTAAAACCGTAACGACTGCCAATTAATAAATTGAAAAAGGTGAACACAACGATTTATGTAATAACCTGCTCCGGCATTAATATTATTATTGAAATAGTATACTAGTTGCTCTGATGAGTATTTCGAGGAGAAATAAAAAATTTCAAGTTGAATAGCCGGAAATGCAAAATGTAATCGGTCGGCTGGACAAGATATTTCCGTTTTGAGAATTTTAAAGTTTTAATCGAGGAATGACATTATTTAAGGTAATATACCTGAGTATATAAATCAATGTTAATGTTGGAAGTTGATTGTCGAAATAAGTTAAAACGAGAGGTATCGAGCGAATTAAAGGCCCGGATTTTCACCGGTTGGGCTTTTGGGCCCAACCCAAATACCAAACCACTTAAGAGATACTATTTTAAGCCCAAGGCCCAAAACCCAACCCATTTCATCTTCTTCATTTAACAAGAACAAATGAATGGTACCTCGGGTTCTTTTTGATTTTCTTTTCACCTTTTCCTTTAATTTCAAGCCTGATGCACTGGAGAAGTTTCTCCTCATCATCCCCGTCGTTTCAAGGTAAAAAAGGTGCGATATTTTTGAGTATTTTGTGAAATCTCCAAACTTTGACTTTTGTTGACTTTTTGATATTTTGAATTTTATTTCTCCAATTGATTCTTGGGTTGTAGATTAGTTATTCTTGGGTTGAAATATGGTGTTTGATGTGAAATTTCGGATGTTTTAGGACGTTGACTTTTTTGAACTTTCTTGGGTTGACTTAGGATTTTTGGGTATATTATTGAATAGAATTATTGTTCAGGCTTAAAATTTAATATGTAATTGATAATGATCAATATTTGGGTAGAAAGTAGTTATAAGTGAAATGACTTTCGGTGATCGTGGGGTTGATTTTTCGCTAAAATGTAGTGGTTAATGTAAATAAGTTAGTGGATCGTTATTGTGGTTGTTTTCGATGCCACTATGAATTATAAGTGTTGGAAGCTTTGACAGTTGAATTCATCTTAGTGAATTTTAGTAGTAAACTAACTTAGTGATTAAAAATGAGCGGTTAAGTTAATAGGAATAAGCTGGAAATTAGATTGGATGGAATTATTTGGAAATGTTGGGAGTTTGAATAGGATAGGCCGATTATCTAATTCTACCCGGTACGGTGGTTGTCATCTAAATTGTTATTGAAACATAATCGCAATCTTTACGTAAGTTGTCAATTTATAATCTAAAATGGGTTAAAAAGTCTGCTATTTAAATTAGGATAAAAGAGGTTTAAATGATTTCGAGTTGTGATTTTATTTGTACGTAACTGTCGCACTGGGCTCGGGAACAATGCGAGGATCGACAGATCTGCTGCGCTAAATGTACTCAGCCATGTGATTTATCACTCGTTTGTTATCTTATTTATGTTTGGGTGTTGTGTATGGTAAATTAGTTGTGACAATGTATCTGTGTTGTGAACCTATCTGTGTGTATAGTTGTGAGACTGTGAATTGTTGACTTGTGTGGTAGTTGCATTAGATGCATTATGGTGTGTTTATTGGAGGGTATTTATGTTTGAGCATATTTATGTTTTAGTGAAATTTTTAGCATGTTTATACGGTGTATTCTCGTATTCATGTTGAGTATACCTGAAGCCAGGAAGTATTCTATGTATCTCTCTGGAGTGTGCTGTGTACGACGGTTGTATTGCGTGTGATATAAATGTTACTTTGAAACCGTTGTGTGTTGGTTGTGGTGTGTTTGACATCAGACGTGCGATTTGTGGATGTTGAGATGACGGTGTTCAAGGTGAGCCTGCTGAAAAGGATATGATGATGTTGGGTGTTCAGCAGAGCTCACGGAAAAGGATATGTTGTGTTGGGTGCCTGGCAGCCCGCCAAAGTGATACGTTGTTGTTGGGTGTTCATGGTGAGCTGAAAAGAACAAATTGTTATATATGATGTTATTGTGGTTTCACTTTTGCAAATCATTTATTTGTGGTTGTGGTATTAACGTGTTGGGTGAAATTTTACTGGTTACTTGTTTGATTATGCGATGTGAAATATGGCCTGTGTGTTACGTAAGTCGAGTTTTCTACAAGGTGTGCATTTATTTCTGATGAGTATTCTGCTATGATGTCTTGAATAGTTAGCATATTTCTGTAGTATATTTGTATAACTGTATTTACCCATCTTATTGCTAAGTACCGATATATATATATATATATATATATATATATATATTATATATATATATATGCATTTATCCCTTTATCGTATACTTCATTCTGACAGGGGTAAGTTTACCATCCGTGATCCATTTCCACTCGTTTTGCTGAGCTTAACCTCTTCCCACCTTCGATTGGCTGTGTGCCCTTGAGGCTATGAGTTCGCGAGTACCCGGCAGCCTCCTCTCTTTATTAGGTTGAGAGACGGGTAATAGGATCCTCGCAAATTCTCTTTTTATTATTTCGGATGTAAACGCTTACTTTGGTTTTCGGACGTTGAAATTGTAAGATAGCTCAGGGTACATTTCATGATTTGTCATGTGTGTCTTATGTTTTGGGTTTGGTTAGAAATGCCACGATGGTTAAATTTGTATGTAAATGTGTTCAGTTTTCGAACTATTTTATTGTTATCAAACTGTCAGGTTCTACTGGTTTTAAAACAGGTGTTTTTTTTCGTGTCAACCATCGACAAGGACAAGAGGCTGTGTTGATGATTTACTCCAACTCGTGGGCGCATTTAATTGAGGCGGGTCAGTATAATATATGTATTTTATGTTCGATTATATAAAATTTAAATGGTCCTAGTATGCTTTTTTGTTTAAGTTTTAAACAAGTTTTGCATAGTATTTTCCTTCATTAGGTACTGCCAAGAAAATTCTGGGAATGGAGATATACGTAGATGGGTTAGGGATGTTTTTTCTTGTCGTAAAAGGGCTACATTGAGAAGATTTTATCAAGATTTGGTTTGGCTTCTCAAGTAAGGCTTCATTTCTGATAATTCTAGTTCTTTAATGCACATCTATCGGTGTATTTGCAATCTCAAGCCTAAAGAAAAGAAATACATGTCCCGTGTTCCTATGCTAGCGCAATGGGTGCTCGACGTGACGCTGCATACACTAGACCGGATCTTGCATACGCCGTCAAGCATGTTAGTAGGTTCATGGGAGAGCCTAGAAAGGAGCATCGATGCCTATGAAGAGGATTCAGATATCTCGAGGCACATCCGATGCGGGTCTCGCTTATGGTGGGCGATAGTCGCTGCATTATTTCTCTCGGATATTCTCATCTCCGACCATGCCGGAGATGCGATGCAAGAGAATATTGATGACTGGCTATGTGTTCACTCTTGGTAGTACTGTTGTGAGTTGGAGGGCTACTTTACAGTCCACATTGACTTTGTTTATTACTGAGGCAGAGTATATGGCTTTGACAGAAGCTGATAAGGAGGGGGATTTGGATGAGGATTAGTTAGCTACTAAAGCGATCATGACCAAGTTATTGTGTATCAGGATAGCTTGAGTGCAATATGTTTGACCAAGGATCAAGTCTAATGCGAGAGGATCAAACACATTGACGGGAGATATTTCTTGAGGAGTGAAAGGAGAACTAAGATAAACAAAGTGGGTACGGCAGACAACCCACTGACAGTGTTTACGGTCGGTTCCTCGAGTAAGTTTTCAACATTGTTTGAACTTGCTCAATGTTCAGAGTTGTTAGTTGCCCGTGGTAGGGCAACATCTGAGGTAGAGCCACATTTGTCAATTTTTGCATCTGCACGCTTCTGTACATATATGGTACATATGTTACCGAATCGGGCACATTTGGTACATCGAAAGTACATCCGTGCATTCTCGAGCATCCGAGCACAATTGTTTTTTTTTGTTAAACCCATATCAGTTTTTTATTCAATAGAGCTTCCGAACAATACATAATCGCTTTCTGATGGAATAATTCCACAAAATATCCATCTAAAATAAAAAATAAAAATCAACCCCAAAAGATAAATAAAATGGGCCCTAGTCAAGATTGATCTACCCAGACGTCCCTGTCCATCCTCATCCCTACCCCCGTCTTCCTATAACCTCGGCCCATACCGACCTCATCCTCGCCCATCGCCATGGCCTATGACAACATCACGAGAGGTGGGTGGAGAATCTTGATTCACTTGAAATTGCACTTTTAAGCACATTTGATATTTCGGTACATCTCGTGCAATTTTCGCTATCTGCTTTTTTCGGGTAGATCTATTTTCTGATTATCTGGCATCTGGGAAGAATTCAAGTCAAGGTGGAGATTTGTTGAAATGTCTTGAATTTAAGTTGAGCAAAGTCCCAATATCTAAACTTTAGGAGTTTAGTTTCACTAGTTGGTCCTATATAAAGGCCTTAGCTTTCTTAGTTTTTCCTTGCACCAAATAGTTAGTGGTTTTACTTGACACCTTTACTTAATTCTAGTGTTATTTCTTTCAAGTCTTTTACTTAATTCCTAATTCGCATCAGATTACATATAACAAAGACGGCTTCATATATCAAACTTGTCCTCTAATTCTCAAGTAGATTGAACAAATTTTGAAACCAAGAGACACGAGTGGACAAATTCGGTGGTTGTAGTGTTAACCTTGGGAGCTATCGAAATTCAACTTTTCCTCCAAGATCTACCAGATTTAAGCTTTCAAATCAGTGACTTTCATACCACAACACACTGAGTTGTTATACACACACCCAAATAGTGTTTTTTTGAGGCATGAAATGACTATTTTTCCCCCCTCCCTATTTTTAAGTGTAGTAGTTATAGAAATTACATCTAGAGATAAAATAGTCATTTCAGTACTAAAAATTACTATTTGGGTGTTTGTATATTGGTTCCCCACAACACATCAATCCATTTCACTAATTTGATAAGTTTTTCCTTGTTCATTTCTTTTGTATGTTTGCATTGTTCATACTACCTATATTTCCAACAATATCTTCACAAAACAAATTCTCAGATCTTAAAACAGAGAATTCTTCAACTCATCGGAATGGAAGAATTTATCATCGGAAGAGTATACGCCGTCGAGGTGGTACGATCTACGGATCTTTGAACAGGCTAGTTCTCAAAAAAATTCTCATCATTAGGCAGCGGTTGGAGATGGTAAATTTGATATTTTAGGAGTACTTCTAAGATTCACTTGAAACTCTTCTATGGTTCATGTATGTTCTTTTCTCCATTGTTGGATATTCATACACGATTGTTTGAGTTTCTTACCACAAACTAAAAAGATTTCGGTCTCATAATACCATGTTCCTATAGCTTCTTGATTTTCACAGTGGATATTGGCCAACCCTATTTCCAAATGAAAAGCTTTCTAACGCACAAGCTTGTGTCAATTTTAACCTTAGCAAGCGCATGAAATGCGTGGTCGAATGTATATCAATTGTGCATTATGTATGTTGGTTTATCTATTGGGCGTATGCATGCTGGTTGAATGTACATCGAACGTGTGAAACAAGTGATCGATAAACAATTGAACACATGGAACATGTGCCCATTTGCAATCCGAAGACGTCTTTTAGACAACTGAAGTGCATATTGAACACATGTTCAGCACGCCCGATCCTTATCAAATAAACTTAATGAAAAAAGTGATAAATTAATTAAATTTAAGTTCTTAATGGTTTAGCAAGCAAGCTCTTAGCCTCTTAAGACTACTACCTCACCTCCTCCCTTACACTTACCATTTCCCTTATAACTTAACTGTGAAACCAAAACAACACAAAAACCCATTTCCCCTCCCCCAAAATCTGCCGAAGCCCTCCCCCTTTTCCCCACAAGATTTTTATTCCTTTCTTTTTGCTTTATTATTTAAAGTAGATACAACTTAGAGCAAATTAAAAAAATCCAAGAAGGTACATATCTTTCTCTTTTTATTAGAACTAGCTATCGATGCATAGTCCAGTCTGTGTCAATTCAATCGTGATTTATAATAATAAAAATTTGAAATTTCTCATATAATATATTCAGTTTATGAAAGGAATACCAACTTAAAAGCAAGTAAATGATCATCAAAATTTATCGATATGTGGTGATTACTAACTTTTACCCTCCCCATCATCATCTTATTAGCATATCAAATGATGAGTTATAAATTTCAATACGAATTCATTGTATCCATACCTCCAACAAGTCTCATATCTTCTCAGAATATTTGATGATCGATACTCAAGTGAAGTAATGATAAAAAACTTATATTTGGCTTTGCAAGTAAAAAGATGGTGATTTATTTGGTTCTCGTAACTAACAATTAGTATAAAGATTATTGGTCGTTATGTACTTTGTATAATGAGTATTAGTAGTTATGCATTTTGATAGTTATCTTAATTGCTTACGCGTAGATCAATGTGAGAGTGGTGGGGTTTTTTTGAAAGTTATGCTTAGAAGGGTCTTTTTGGCCTTAGCCATGATATATAGTGTAGATCTTGTAGTTAAACATATTGTTTAAAGATTCCATTTTTACAATATAATGCATTTATTTATGTTAAAAACAATATTAGGATAATGTTTAAATTTGTTATTTAATTACTTTTATGTATTATTTTGGTTTAGTACACTAAAGTGATAAAGTTTGAATTTTTATTCAAGTTAAGATTTGATTGAAGAGATATATCATTTCAAATAATAATATTTGAATTTTCCAGAAATATATTTATTGAGAATAGCTTATTTTTAGACATTTAATTAATTTCAGATTTTTGAAGAAAAATATGAATGAATTCGTTTCTAATATAAAAAGTATAAAGTTTTTATTTTTATGAAATATCTTGCTATATTGAGTGTAAGTGTAAATTATAAAATTTCTTTTGCAAAAAAAATAAGTAATTGTTATTATTTATATTCTTTAGGTGCTGATATCGATTAGGTGGTTCGAGTGGTTGCTTGCATAGTTGTTGATATTTGACTTTTGGCTTGAGGTGAGTATTTATATCACGTGACATAACCTTTCATATATATTATGTATATGTAAGTTGTATAGTTTGTATTAAATGAGTTATATATGTGATATGTGATTGCGACGTTGAGTATTGTTATTTATTAAACTGTGTTATGATAAGTTGTGATATATGAGTTGTGATATCTGATGATGTGATGATTGTTGATGTGAATTGTTGTTGAACTCTATTCCGGTTAGTTGGTACTCTCCTACAGGTTGAGTTGTTTTCCTCATTTGTTGGAGTAGAAGCAACGGGTAACTGATTTTATATTATTTTGTTCTCGTTTGTTGGAGTAGAAGCAACGAGTAATTAATTTATATTATTTTATCCTCGTTTGCTGGCGTAGAAGCAACAAGTGAAGTCGTTTTGCTTCTATTAGAGGGAGTAGACTCTAATAGAAGGCCGGATTAGAGTTATTGTTGATTGTGTGATATATTGGACGTTTTTTACTATGTTTGTGATAGTCTATTTCGTTGGATTATTTGATATCATTAGGTTATCCAATATTATTGAATTATTCTGGATTATTTGAGAGGTGGATTCTATTAAATTGTTGAGACTATATGTTTATATATGCATATATGTGATTAGTTATGGTTTCGTTATATAAATATTCATTGAGCTTCCAATTTCCTTTGCTTTATTTGCAGGGACCCCTAGGAATTTTGTAGTTGAAAGAGACGTTTGTGTGGCACCATTTTTGCGAGGAGCTGAGTATAATCGTAGGTATTATAGTTGGTGTCTAGGATATCTCACTTGATCTTCTTCTTAGATCTGTATTTTGTAGTTTTTTACGGAGAGTTTGTATTTTTGATCGCCATATATATATATATATATATATATATATATAATGTTTGAGGGATTGATCGTCATTGTCTTAGAGACTTTAGATTATTGTTTGGGCACTATTCTGGTTTTATATTTTCTTGTCATTTCCTACCAAGTACACGGTGACTCTGATGTAGAGATTATTAACGATCTTAGTAGGGTCATGACAGGCAGTTGTTTACAAAATCTAAATTCTTCAAAAAGTTAACTCATCAATTTTGACTAATATTTATCTTAAAAATATAACATAACGAATTATTTTTAGATGAAATTTTAACAAATAATGTGAAAAATGAAAAAAAAATTGATTTTTGAAGTTGAATTTTTTTCTTTTTTAAGTGTGAAATTTTTCATATTTTGAACTTGTAGAAAAATTTCAAATTGAAAATTTGTTGGCATTTTTATAACCAAATTCTTCACATATACCATAATTAATTACCCAAAATTAATTACAACTTTTTATACTTTAAATACGCTAATTTCTCAAAAAAATTTATTAGACTCGTTTCTGATTGAGCGTGCTTAAATACGTGGTGATTAACCAACTGAATTCTTGGAACATGTGTTCCCTTTACAATCGAACACGCATTTTACGTGACTGAAGTGTTCGCTTCATCGAAATCAATGAAGCATATATTTCTAATAGGATGACCCTATAGTTTGGGTGTTCTTAGTCGCGGCAAATGAAGCCGGGCGGTCCGTGTAACATATTCGGCAGACTTGAGCCGTTAGCAGCCGGGCGGGTCGGTCCGTTAAGAAATCTTTTGGGCCCCCCAGCCGGTTTGAGGCCCGTGTATCGGGGGCCGGCCGTGGTACACCGTTGAATTGGCGGTACCACGTTTGAATCAAGGTGACACAAGCGGTATACCGTTTAAAGTAAACGGTACCCGGTATGCCGAATATAGCGACTCTTTGCGACATACGCGATTATCTAGTTTGGACGTTACCCACGTTAAAATCCAGCGGCTATTTTATAATTTATGATCAACGGGGTACCGTTGGATTCAAATGGTACTTGGCGTTTGGTGTTAATAAGTGGTACCGTTTCATCTAAAACATGCGCCGTTTGGACTACTGCTTGATACTATCCTTCATTTCTGAAACTCAAATGAAGGTCTATAAAGAGACAACGCCTCCACTTCATTTCTCATGACTTCACTAATCGATAACCATGATATCAAAGTAATAAGAATCATTTTCTAGCAATTTTATTATTCATTACTTGTGGTTTTTGGGCTTGTTCGTTACCAAATCAAATTGAATCCAAGCAATCTTACGCGCTCATTTGATCCGGTATTATCTATCCAACTTTTTATAAATTTGATGTTGTTCTTCTAAATTAATGGCATCAAAAAGCGTATTGATAAAAATATTCAAAGAGTGATAGTGCTAGTATTCTAATGATTTTGTTAATTTGAATTATGATGTCATTATGGATGAACTACCCATTATTAACTCTCAATCTAGTGCTAGGATCTTCTTATTGAGGAGGAAAAACACTTCATGGATTTGGAAATATTATTTTCATGGAACCGGAAAAACAACGACAACTTGTTTAAATTGTAAAGTACTCTATCATGGAAAATGGGTGGGGCAAGGGAGGAGCAAGTGCTTTGCTGGGCACTTAAGTGGAGTGTAAGATTCACTAAAGATAGTAGTGGGAGGTGGTACTGAGGAACTATTGATATCGAGCGGCAAAAACTTTTTTGATATTTTATAGGATTGAAGCCTGAAGTTTGTAATGGTTCTTTAATCATTGTGATGGATGGTTTCACTAAATGGATTCAAAATGTCGTTAATCCCCGAGCAATACGTATCCGCAGTGACTTTTCTGAAACTATGCTTTTAAATATTTTAAAAGTGAAAGAGATCTTCTAGGTAAAACTCTTATGAATTTGCCTTATAAAATGTGTTTGACTAGTGATATTGGTGTCTTTTTGGATTTTGATATAATGTGTGTAACATGCCATTGGATTGATCATGATTAGGTGCTACAAAATTATATATTTTAGATAGATTTACTTCAAGCATAACAATATTCAAATTTCGGAAGGTATACTCGCGTGTGTGAATTTAAAATGTTTGAATAGGATTACTTCCAATTTCATTTAATAATCGTCCGCTAATAAACGTAATATTGAAAAATTAAAGATGCTATTAAGCCGGATTTTTAGTGAAGCTTTTTCATGTTAGATGCTTATGTCGTGTCCTTGATTAGTTGCTAAAGATGGAATAAAAAGTTGTTTGGGATGAGTTTATTTTACCAATTCGTAAAGGCCTTTAATTTTGTTTATTCATAATAGGCGGGGTTAGAAGACATGAATATAAAAAATTGGTTGAGGCTTCGGAGTAGAAAGTTTAAAAGTCATTTGGATTGTGATACTAGATAGAACTTCGACTTCTGATCTACTAGTTAGATGCTCATGTATAAAGGATAAAATTACAACATTTATGAGGAATGCATTACTCCGATTTAGTGAATATTATCCCCAAGCTCATATAATAATTGAAAATATTGATTATGAATTACTTAAGTTTCTTGATATACTTCAAGTTTTTCCAAAATAATATAGACCAAATATTCATCTTGCTTTAGAATGTATCGTTAATCTTTCCGTTCATATGACTAAACATAGAGATGAATTGTGTTGTTAGGGAATATGGTTCGAATAGTGAAGACAAGTTTTAAAATATTTTCATCACATCCCCCGTGCATATGCATTGGTATAATCTGGATCTAGCAGCTAAATTAAGTCATTTTGTTCATGTGAAATCATTATGACATCCTTTAATCAGACTAAAGAGTTTGATGTTACAAATGGAAAGATGAAATTGAAAGCATTATATGTATAACATGTATATCAAATATCAATCAAAGGTATGGACAAGGTAAGGTCGCACCACTACAAGTAGTGGAACAACTTTTAAAATCAAGTCAACATGATCACCTTAGGAATGCTTTTACAATTATTATTAGGTAACTCACCCAAGCCAGTCAAATCCACAGGAGACACTAATGAGTTAACAGTGTTTATTCTTAACTTTGAATTGAGTCAATATAATGATAATAATCCTTTTGATATAATAAAATGGTGGCAGTAGGAAGCATTGTTTCAGTGTGTCTAAGATGACAAAGAAATATTTTCTATACCTATGTCTCAAATAAGTGAATCTTTAGCATAGCGGAAATCTGATACACTCAAAAGGCAGTTAGAGACTTTACAAAGCTCTGGTTGATATGTGTTTTGTATCAAGTTGGGCCTGAGCATAGGATGCAAGATAAGGACACTCATGGAAGGAAAGGAAAAGACACTTCGACGATCTTAGTATTGACATTGAGGAAGAAATTGAAGTAGATGAAGAGGTAACACAATGAAATATGACAAAGAAGAATAGAAGATGAACTAAGGTGTATGATGATTAGATTTGTATAGTTTTTATAATTTTGATTGAATGTATGAAACTAATGTAATCTCTTGGTCCTTACAGTATAAGCGTGAGCAGCTCCAATGACAAATATCTGTTTTTACATTTGATACTTTAAATGGAATTAAACTTCATACCATTGCACCATTAACGGTACCACGTTATACCTAAACGTGGTACCGTTACTGTCTAACGGTACCCCGTATAAGTCATTAAACGACATATACATTACGTGAGTTAACGGCCCCACCATTTCATAACCATCGGCCCGCGTTGGTACTTTCGCGATAGTACCGTGTCTATGAAACGGTATCACGTTGAACTTCAAAATTCCTAAACTTTTATAAGTGAAACGTGGTACCGTTTAAAATCAAACGGTACCACTTTTACTCTCAGATAAAAAGAGGTTTTGATAAACGCTATTTTTGAACTTAACTTCTCATTATTAACTTAATTCATAACTTCCTGCTCCACGAAACTCTCTACAAATTTCTTGGTCATCCCATAAATAAAGCCCATAAACTTCTTTTATACTCTCCATTTGCAAATATATTGTGCAATTTAAAAAATGGCACCAAAAAAACAACAAAAAAGGGACAAGAGGGGGGCACAATCATCACGTGGATAAAAAAAGAGGGCTAGAAAAGTCATAATTGAGGAGGAGGAACCCCAATATGAAGAGGAACACGAGGAAGTTGGTGTTGTGGAAAGTGGAGCCTCAAATGCGGCAAAGGTATATCTAGACAGAGCCCACCAGGTCAAACAATTTATGGGTAACCTCGTATTCGAATACTTAGAAAATGCTAAATTAGAAAATCTTTGTACATTTAATTGTGAATGGTATCCGGATATCGTAGTCCAATTTTATAAGACTATGGGTATGGACCGTAGGGCCGAACTTGATAATGGCGACCCTATGATAGGATTAACTTTTAATGTTAATGGTGTGCAAGGAATGATTACGGAGGAGGATCTTAGGAATGAATTTTTTATGAGAGCGTAGAGATAGCGATGAATGTATAGAGGATTATCCCATTTAGGGCGTAGTGTGAGAATTGGCCCAGTGGGCAGAAGGATTGTGCTAACATGTAGCATATTCGTAGAGCCCAAAATCCTAAGTTAGTGTATAAGTACAATCTAAATGGGCCGAAGGCGTTTGTATCGAGAAGGTGGTCCGAGGATGTTTCCCACTTGACTAATTCAGGGCACGAACTAAGCGATACAAATAATTGTGCCAACTTTGGGCGCTCTTGACGGATACAAAGAGGCGCCACAATTTGGCATGATCTTGTCCCATTGTTGGTTAGTAGGAAAAATAATATATGTCCTAGAATGTTGGAGGCCTTGAGGTTAATAAAGTGGCGATGATTTCAAAAAGCCTCAATTGCTAAGTTTGAGGTTTATTTGTGGGATATGGCGTTGAGATCGAAGTGGGAGATCTACGAAAATTATGAGGAGGTTAGGCAAGAGGTATGGAACTACAATGGATGCAGAGCCCCGAAGGCGGCTCCGATAGGGTGGGTACCTAGAGCTGGCGGGGTCCGGGAGGAGGTCTATCCGTATCCTCAAATTGAGGCATCCACCTCGCAACAACCGACAGAGTGCGTAGGTGATACTTTAAAGAAGTTGTTGGATGAGGTGACCGGGTTGCGTCGAGATGTCGATGTCATGAAGGACCGGGAAGAGGATGATGAGCAGTGGGTGATAGGATCCATGTGGCCGGGATGTCGGGCCGACTTGTAGGATCGCCAGATAACTTTCGCCAACAGCGTAGTGGCACTCCCATGCGCCCGCCCCTCCTCCACTTTATAGTTGAAGAAGAACCAAGTGAAGAAACACATGAATGAATGTATTTATATATTATATGTATGATGTTTTTTTAGGTTTAAACAATGTTTTTTATTTACGTATGTTTTTCCAACTTGTGAATGGTGTGAATGTTTGAATGTTGTGAATGTTTGAATGTTTATGGTGTTTCGAGGTTTGACAATGTTTATAGTGTTCGAGTTTGCGAGATGTTGTGTGAATGTTTATATGTTGAAAAGCGCACTTTTCTCTGTATAAGCATTAGTGCAGATTAAGTGGGCGATGCTATGTTTATAGTAAATCTAATATTGTAGGTATTAGCATTGAGTGCCAGATTTCATATGAAGCGATTTTAACGTTAGTATAATTAGCAGTCTGGCGTTAATAAGGGGGGCTTTAAAGGCTGAGCAGAGGCAGATTAGAATACCCGCAATTTAGGTGAGCTTCGAACCGGGTGAGCTTTTTGAGGCTGTCTGCTTCAGCCACGTCGATACTAATTAACGAACGGGGGGCGTTCGTGGGCTGGTAGCGGTAGAATTCAAGCCGGATGGTGGGCCGGGCCCCGAAACTGACCCACCGAGGCGGTTAAGTTTGCCGCGTCTAGGTGTGCTTTCGTATCTCGAGCCTGCATGCTCGAGGCCCTATGTTCTGCAATTAATATTTTTAAGAATGTTAAAGTTAATTTTATTATGTTACTATTATGTTAATAATTTCTAGAATTTGAGTAATATTAATTTTTTTTGTTAATGTTTAAAATGTTAAATTTATGTTGATGATTATTATGTTAAATAATGTCGAGAATGTTACGTTATTGAAGTAAATTATTTTTGTTGAATATTTATGATATATTACTATAAGGGTCGGACGTGTGAAACATGTGATCAATATGCACTTTAGCTGAGTAAAATGCATGTTCCATGCATTCGGTTGCTTATTTCACACTTTCGCTGTAAAAACAAGTCAGAATATTGTTTTAAAAAATTGATAATTTGAAAAGTTCGGTTACTTTAGAAGGTAACTTGAAAAGTTGAAAAGTTCAATCCTCATTTAAAAACATACATTAAGTTGAGGAGGGTATATGAAATTAAGCCTAAGTGTAATTCCAGCTTTACCCTTTGTTAAATGAATTTAATGTAAAAAACGAGCTTAGAGGGCAGCCAAGACAAGATAAATGTATAAAGAGGTAGCCAAGACGAGATGAAAAACCTCAAGCAAATTGAAGATAACACGGTAGTTGAGGGGGGCAATAGGACAATTAGCCTTTGTATAAATATCATTCATTCTATCTGGAACATATTTCGTAGCATTGATGGTTGAGCAGTGTACAAAAAGGTAGAATCTGGCAGGAGAAATCGAGTGTAGAAGTTGATGCCACGAATCCAGGCAGCTGCAAGCGGATGTGCTTGTTGCCTCACGGGATCTACCCATCTTCCCTGACGATCAATGACAATGGAGCCTCCCATTCTTAGAAAGGTTATGGTAATTAATCTGTGTGAGACTTCCTTTTCTCGCATCGTTTGACATACCAACTAGCGTGCTTCTTAAGGCCCATGCTAACCATTATCTTGAGAACACCAAGCATCATAAACGTCATTGCTGAGAGGAGAAACATACAAACGAGTCTCCATGGAAGAGAATTGTAGGGAAGGTGAGCTGCATACACCGGTTGAAGAACCCGGAGTACCTGTTGTGTTGAGCAAAGATATGTGAATTTTAAGTTCCTTGGCAAAAGAAAAACGGGTACATATTAATTATTAAACCATATAGCGGTTTCTCCATGGAAAGTAGAGAGATTTTAAAACTTTATCGAACTGCAGTAACTTCACAAACCAAACTATTGATGGCAATAACTATTGTTCTTAGTCTCATACTTACCACACAAGCCGGTGACAGAGGAACAAAAATAAGCTTCCGCTTTCCAGCTTCTGTTAGTTGGTTAAGTGTCTGCGCAAGAGAAAGAAACAAATTACACTGTGACAAGTTCCGAGATGCAATGCAATAAATGAGGAAGAAACTCAAAAGAAAAGAAAAATTCTATCAAATATCTATGATTTTGAGGTATGTGAACCAAGATGAAATAGAGATTAGGTAATCAGAAACTATACCTGTTTTGAGAGGTCTTCCAAGTATTCCGAAAAAGCAATAGGTTTTATATCATTGAATTTGGCGATGAACGAATGCTTGATGATATCAATCAAGACTTCACATATATAAACAAGTAGAGCATTCTGCAAAGTTCAAATGAAGGTTGAGAATCAACAAAGAATAAAAAGTTGACAATTTTCTAAATGTATTTTTGCTTTGATTTTTGTGCGGATCTAATCACTTACAGAAAGAAAGTTACTGAACCATGGTCCCTCTGCTTCCAATAGGTTTTGAGCTAAAACAAACAAGAGAAATGCACAAATATGGAACCGCTCTACAGAATCTGTTAAGAGAAAGATAATATTAATGAATGAAATCTAAAATATAAATTAATGAAAACTTCTCATGCATGTACATGCACATTTCCCTCGATCAGAAAACTTCAAGCGCCAAAGCTGAGAACTAGATCTATTATATGAATACAGAATCCTCCAGTGAAAAAAGAATTATGTCTGCATCACTTTTCTTGTATGTGTGTCTGTTCTAATTAACTAGTTAACTACATTTCCCAAATATAAGGAAAAAGAGTGCATACAAATTCAAATTTTATAAGAAAATCTCAACAAATAAAAAAAGGTCATGCAGTTCATACAATCTCCAAGAAGTGATTTTCAGTAACAATAGATATAATTTGGATTTTAGGCAATTTCCTGAATAAATTTTGACACTGATGCTTAGGCATGGTATTATAGGCATCTTGCTGGTGAATTCTAGTAGCATAATTCAGAATCCAGAAAGATAAAAGTAACATTTTAAAAAAACATGAATAGACGAAAACTTGCATAAGAGAACTGACCAGAATATACAATGCTGTGAACGTTGTCCTTGCTAAAGCGCTTGAACACATTGCTTTTAATCTCAGCAAAATTATTTGACACGAGCAATGCGAACAGAGCATTATTGTGAGCAACTATACAGGTTGACAAAGTTATGGCCTGGACTAATAATATGAACGAATGGAAAAGTACGAAATGTTAAGGAAACAAAATGATGAAAGAGCTATGAAACTGTATGCATGCATGGGAAAAAATATATCTATTTGAAGTAGAAGGATATTTGCTGACACAATTGCCAAAACTACATCTGAAATGAATCTTGGAAGCACGGTCCTCATGTTCTCTGGTGAACAGTTTGCTAGTCCATTTGCAGAGTTAAACACTGTCTGCATGACATCACCCACAAAACTTTGGAAGAGCTTATCAAATATCTATCACCGAAGACAAAGAATCAGTAAAGTTGATAATCACCAGTATCTCTTAACACCAATTGACTAAAATACAACATGACAGGATGGTATATGCATGGAACAACATACTGGGCCCACTAAAAGAATAAGAAGGTGTTGTCATTCTTGCAGTGTATTTGTATCCTTCTACAGCTTACAATTGTTCATGCACTTTATGGAAGCATATGGGTTCTTGGCTTCTTGCCATTAATTCATGAGCAGTAATTTGTTGAAGCTCGATTAGTATAGTGTACTGTGAAGAACCACATTGTTCAAGACTTTATGATTGAAATGAATGTACACAGATAATTGAGTCTACTAATTTTCTAAGAAAAGGGTGAGAAAGCATTCAATGGCTCAAGTTAATTACAAAATATTTACCGATTGAGAATACAGTGAAATGATGAAAAGAATTGAATAGCTCCAACATAACTATTAATCAAGGGGAACACCCAATAACATCACTACTGATTTTTTCCTGCAACTCCTAGTTTGGCCAAGAGTCTCCTTATTTGACCACTTGCAGTGTTACCCTATTTAGACTACTTCGACAAAACCTACCCCTTAGATTTTCCAACTACAGATGCACCATTCATTAAAAAAATCCTGAATTCTCGTGAAACACAAACATACTGAAATATACCCTCCATCCCTTTTATCAAAGGCTCATTTGACTTTGCACACATTTTAATAATTTTTTCTCAAACTTAAATCCCTCCTTTTTTCTCCTAACATTTAGTCAAAATAAATATTTATTTTGGAATTTCCCAAAATGGAAAACACTCCTTTAGATTCCTAGGGATGGACGGATGGAGGGAGAATTTTTGTTTTATTCGACTAGTAAGATTGGGGACAAACACAATTTAGAAGCACAAACCATAAGACATCAGAAGTGGGTCAAATGACTACAGCTCTGAGATGTTGATATGTATGCTTACCTCCAAGACGTTGTACACCACATACAGTTTAATTGTCCCCTGACCACGAATCATGTGATATATCAAGCTGATGTCTGTGATAGAGAAAGATAGAGAACATGATGTGTTAGCAGTACCCAGAAATCTCATTGCAAAATGTGGTATCAGACGAAAAACAAGTGGGTAAGGGGGTGTTTGGCTAAGCCTTTTTAGAATATATTGTTTTCAGCTTGTCGAATAAATTCCACGTCCAAGCTTACTTATAAGCTCCTATAAAAGACAAACATACCTATTTGCTGCAATAGGTTTACTCCACTAGCCAGGACTAACAAACAGCCAAAATCTGATAATTCTTCTGCTGAAGGTTTGTGGAACTGCCTGCCACAAGTGTTATTAAATTACTTTTGAACCTTGAAGTCACAAAAAAAACAATGCAAACTGAGTGGCAGGGCGGTAGGTCTGACCCCCACCCATCCAAACTACTGTTAAGTTTTTAATAAAATTGCCTGAATCCTGCTCGATATTTATTATTTTATACAAAATGGTCTACTGAATTTGAGGTCTCCTAAAAGAAGTGGTGATGTTTGCTATATATCCTCTCCACTCCACACCCAAATTCAATGGATGGATTGCATTCATTTGATAGCTCACCCGACTTTGAAGCAATAAGTCAACGACAACACTAATGAGTTTAGATTATATTTAGAATCTAAGAACTATGTATCAGTTTCATATACACTGAGCCCTTAAATTGGTATATCAGCACATATTCATATGATAATTTATGAAGAATGGGAAATCAATAGCGTCTGAACTATGCAGAGAAAGGACTAACCTTGTCCTGAGAAACTTCCACAACGTCAAGGCCATCCTCACTGGCATGATAGTAAAAACTGATAAAAATGAATCCAGGCATACGAAGAAGCCAACATCTATAAGCTGAAAATATATTGTTAGCACTCTCTCTCCCTTTCGCAGTTAAAAGACTTTTAGGTTTGATTTGTCCACTAGGATAAAAAGTAATAAACAGAAAATTGAAAAGCATAGATTGAAATTGTGATAGTGAGGAATGCCAGAGGATTCAAGTAGGTCCTATGTGGAAAAGAAGATCCCTCAAAATTTAATTTCTGCAGTTCCTGATTCTCTTGGTTATATTTAAACTGCTAACAAAAAACAAAAGCACAACAGGGAAAACAAATGCTCAAGATACCTATGTAGTTGAAAGACCAGCATATCATGATTCAATAACAGTTTAACAGGAAAAAAATTCAGATTGTCTAATAAAACCCTGATTTAGAAGTCTAGGCAATCACATGCATATTGATAATCATAGTTCATACATAATACAAGACAACGTAACTCTTTGGATACCGATTACCAAGAAAAAGTAAGCATGCCCTTTTGATCATTGTTACAATATTTTACAGATAATAATCAATCGAAACCCAATTCATTTCAAAGAAGAATTGCAAGGAAAATGAAACAAAAAAAAGAAAAAGATTATGCATAATACTCCCTTTTTATGACTTCATATGCATAATATACTCCATCCAATTCAATTTAATAGTCTTTTTAGCATTCTATTCTTTATTCAAATCATATGTCGTTTTGTGTTCCAAGGTACTTTTAGCATCTTCCAAGGCATGTCTTTATGATTCTCTCTCCATAAGGCTTTTCTACTATTTTCAATGCATTCTTAACCTTACAAATTATGCATAATGCTCCCTTTTTATGACTTTTGTACTTTCAATGTGCATATTTTTTTATTTTCACGGCCATGTGACATATTCGTTAATATATGTGAAATAGCTAGAAAGTCTATTAAAAAGAATGTGAGGGAGTATTAACTTAGAAGAATATGAAATTAATATTGAAGTGAAAGCAAAGGCAGTCAGCTACCAGTTCACATCGCCATGGCAAACGAAATATGGTATCATATACCCTTTCCCGATCCTTCTCATTTCCAAGGGTAACTGTGCTCCTTAATGAATGCCCAGTGTGCAAAACTTCCATAAAGTGTTTAACTGGTGATGTCTCAATCGAACAATTCTCCATCACTGCATGAAAGCAAGAAATAAACAAAATGAATTGGCACTACATAACACTTAAAACAAACCCAATGAATATCAACATAAAGATAGCACAGGTTCTTTGATTAGACTAAGCTCGATAATCGATTAGATTTAATTCACCAAGATCAGCTTAATTTCGGTTCATTTCAGTTTTCACAGGGTATTTCTACAATCTGCATAAAGCCTCCCCACCCCCTCTTTTTGTTCGCATCGACAGCACACTGTGGTCTTTTATGATATCATCTCTATCACTGCAATATAATCAAGTTGAGAACCAACTCAATAAAACCATTAAGGTTCTCTGATCTGATAAAGGTGGAAATACTTAATCCATGATTTCGAAACAACATACACCTACCATATTCTACAACAGTAAATCAACTAAAGTAAGACCAAAAGATACAATTCGTTTCCACCAAAATAAACGAGTTATCAAATTCAACAAAAGCATCAAAATCGCTTACAACGAGGATCAGTAGCCATAAACTGTTTCCAATCCAAGGACTCCTCGGTCTCCAACTTCCTCCCATGGACAATTTCACTATTTTTACAACTACCATTAGTTTCTTCCATATTCCCATTAACCTCCAGAAGCATCCCGGAGCTGGAAAGCGCCTCGTTGACAAAACCGACATTCCTCTGCCTCAACTCCCCCCCAAATTGTGAAACCCCATTCTCTTCAACAACACTCACCGTACTACAAGTAGCCCCCATATAATTATACAAATCCAAATTCACGATTTCAGAAGGTTGACTATTTTTGAATTTATTCTTATTCCTCCTCCTCTTCTTCTTCTCCTCCTCCAACTCATCAACATTATCCAAATTCACGATTTCACCAATTTCCGAAAGCACAGAATGTTGACTATTTTTGAATTTATTCTTATTCCTCTTTTTGTTCTTGTTTTTCCCAATTGATTGATGATGAGTATTAAAGGAGGCGTTTTTTAAGCTCAACGGATCTGAGAAGGATCTGTTGACCGATAAAACGTCGTCGTTTTGGTCTTCCATCAACCGGAGAACATCGAATGACAGATTTCGTTCTCTCGATTTCAACGCCATTGTCCAATTTCAATTCAAAATTGAACAAAAAAAAGTCAACTGTATTTATTCCAATAATTAAAATATATGTATATTATATATGTAAATACACACATTATACACGTATGTTTCTATTTGTATATCGTAAGATGGAGAAAGAGGGTTGAGCTTTCATTTGTGAATTGTATAGAATTGTACGTTGTGCTCTTCGATTTGTTTTCTATGGGATTGTACGTTGTGCTTCATGAGTTGTCAACTCAAATTGCTGGGGATGGGAGCTGGAGGTTATTGTTAGGACGGTAGAGGTGTCTAACAACCTCCAGATGTGAGTATATTGGTTCTGGTTCTTCTCTTGTAAAATCAAATCTTTCCACGCAGGTCGAAGAATCTCCATTTAATCATAAGTTATGTGAGAATTTCATTAGGGCGTTGATATATATGTTATTTTAAGTTTCTCACTGTGATGCATCAATAACCATCAAAATATTAAGCATGCATCTGCAATTAATGATTAATTAAATGCGCTCTTTTACGTCTGAGAAATAGATCTGAATGCTTAGGTAGCCTTATTTGAGTAGTTTGGTGTTCGGGTTCGATCAATGAACACACAACACAAGGACTATCGATCTCATTGTTCTACGAAGCGATAGGGGAGTTCTTGTTCGGAATCGCGTGTCAGAAGGCATAACACAGAGAACTTTAGATTGCTACTCGAATCAAAATGTATTTGACGGTAGAGTATATGTTATGTAAAAATATAATATATGAAATATAAACAAGGTAAATATAATTATTGAATTGACTTCAAAAATCCATACATTGTCTTGATAATTGGAAACATTTTATAAAGAAAAAGCTGGCTTACTAAAGCCTAACACCACTTGTATTTCTGTCAAGCGTTGTGCGTGTGCTTATCATGTTGTTGATTTGATTTAGGGTTTGGTTAAAGTGCCTTAAAATATGTTGTATCACACTACATAAGCTCGCATCTCCTCTTTCAATATATCCCAATGAGATGGTATTTCTGAGTATATATGCTTGGATCGGAGATGTGCTGCTTGATTCACTTAGCTTGGCAGTGCGCGGGTGTTGTCGCGTAAGCCAAATTGCCTTGGATTCTCGATACTTGGAGGCTATGATATCTTCGAGGTTTTGTTGTCGAGTGGCCATAGTGCCGCTTGTTTAATACTTGCACGAAGACACCACTCCACCATTGAGGCCGAGAATACATAACGGTAGATCTGATCCTCTCTATTCGGTTCGGAAGCGCATCGGTGTAGCCTTCTACATGGCTTCATTCTCCCTCCCGTATAAGAACGCCACATTCTTAGTTCTTCTTAAGTACTTATGGATAGCCTTTACAGCTGTCCAATGTGCGTTACCTGGACATGATTGGTAACGACTCGTCACACTCAAAGCGTAAGCAACGTGCAGTAAATGTACAGCATGGCATACGTGATGAATCACATGGCTAAGGCATATACAACTTTGATACCGTGTTCTTTATCTGGTTCCAGAGTGGGACTATCGAGATAGTAGGGGATACTCCACGTGTCTCATGGAAAGATTATCTTTCTTGGAGTTCTCCATAAAGAATATATGCAAAAACTTATCAATATAAGTGTGCGGCTCCCCGATCAATGAGCTTATTTGAACAATTCTATGTATGTAGAGTTCGAGAATATATTGGGCTTCTCACAGGTCGCCGTTGAGAAATGTTGCATACCCGTGCTTTGACTAACTTCGAAGCATAGGTATGTCGTTTCCCAATGATTAGTATGTCATATATATATAGGACACATGAGAGTCGTATGGCTCCATTAACCTTTAAGAAGTCTTCTTCGTTCTGCTTAAATCCAAAACCTTTGATTGCTTCATTGCAACGAAGGTTCCAACTCCCGGATGCTTGCTTCAGTCCATACATGGATCAATGTAGCTTGCATACATTCTTAGGTCCTTTCGGACATATAAACCAGGGAGGTTGTGTCATCTACACATCATCTTCTAGATTCTCATTTAGGAATGCTGTTTTAACATCCTTCTGCCATATTTTGCAATAGCTTTCATTTGTGAATTGTATAAGATTGTTATGCGTTATTGCTCTTCGATTTGTTTTCTATGGGATTGTATGTTGTGCTGCAGGTTAATCAACTCAAATTCACTTTAGGGATGGGGAGCTGGAGGTTATTGTTAGGACGGTAGAGGTGCCCTAGCAACAAACCCTAACTTGAATGGGCCGGGTACGCCCAAGAAGAACCGGAACCAATACAGCGCCCAAATAGTGATTTTTAGTACTTAAATGGCTATTTTTGTCCCTGCATATAATTTAAACTCTGCTTAAAAATATGGAAAAATAGTCATTTCACCCGCCGAGCAAATACTATTTGGGTGTGTGTATAACCAAGCTTCAGGAAAGAACAGGACTGAGTTGGAGGGACCCGGCTCATAGCGAGCCACGGCACAGAATTATAGGGCCACAGTAGATTCAGGGGCCCATTTTTAAAGGGTTGGCCAATTGCGTTACCCGTTTATTAACAAAATATGGTGATGGCGGAGCTTGAACCATGGATTAATATTAAATTAAGTGTATGCCAACAACCATTATGACATGTCAAACTTTTGTGAACTTTTATATTATTACTACTTCCTTTTTTTTATTTGACGTTTTCATATATCGATGTGAAACTTTGATCATTAATTACTAATTATTTATTATTTTAATAAATGTAAAAGTTATATCATTAGATTCGTCAACAAAATAATTTTATAATATTATTTTCTTATAGTTTTGAAGATACCATTTAAGAGTAATTGATAGTCAAGATTCTGACTTCGATATATGGCGTCAAATAAAAAAAGAGGAGGGAGTATTGTCGCTAGCTAAATGATTCAATACTTATCAAAATATTATAATTTATATATTGTTAAATTAAATATTGTATCAAATAACATATTGTTATAATAACAATATTTATTACTATTACAAAGTAATTAGATTATATGTAAATTCTATTAAATTGTTTAATGGAAGAGAGATTATTTTTCAATATATTGATAAAAGTACATATACATTAATATGCTAATCTTTAAATAATTAAGTGTTGAAGTAATTAAACACTATTTCAAGAAAGAATTGAAAGAATTGTGGATCGGAGAGA
The DNA here is from genome assembly GCA_019722365.1 of Lithospermum erythrorhizon. Classification (NCBI taxonomy): domain Eukaryota; kingdom Viridiplantae; phylum Streptophyta; class Magnoliopsida; order Boraginales; family Boraginaceae; genus Lithospermum; species Lithospermum erythrorhizon. Next base: position 44,959 of record JADFUC010001894.1, on the reverse strand, counting down.
TGTGCTCTTGGTCACTTAAGCAGCAGTGCACCGGTCTTGTCGCATAATAGCGCCTTTGGATTCTCAATGCTTGGGCTACCAGTAATACTTTCGAGTTACATTTTATTAAATTGACCATAATTACTTGTTTGCTCTTGCACGAACCTTCGCTCCCACCGTTCGAGTGAGAATATAACGGTGAGATCACAAGATCATCTCTGTCGGTTTGGCTTGGCATTAGTGTAGCCTTCCATCCAACAACTCCCACCGTATAAGAGATATACGTTGTAAAAACCGGTAACGACTCGTTAATTAATAAATTAAAATGCAAGATTATTAAATTGATTTACGTAAAATTTGGAAACCCACTTATTATTTTATGTACGATAATGTTAATGTTCGGAAGTTAGTTGTCGAGATAAGTTAAAGCGAAGGTAAAAGGTCGAATAAAATGTTGATTTTCACCGGTTGGACTTTTAGGCCCAGCGATTCCTTAGTATCAAATAGGACCAGCACCACAAAACAAACCCGTTTACGTCCCCCGGCAGTAGGAGTTCCTCGATTTTTTTCTTGCTACTAATTTCTCTGCAATGCCAGGCTTTGGGGTATAAATTTTTTTTGGGCTTTACAAATCGTCTGCGTTTCAAGGTAAAAAAAGGTCGATCTTGTTAAATATTTTGGGAGGCCGAGTTGACTTTTCGTTGACTTTTATTTGAATTTTATTGCTCAATCGGTCTTGGGTTCTAAATTAGTTATCCTTGAGTTGAAATTACGTGTTTGATGTGGAATTTCGGACGTTTAGGGTAGTTGACTCGCAAATTTTGGGTTGACTTCGGTTTTTATGAGATATTCTTGAACATAATTATTGTTTAGGCTTGAATTATAATACTTAAGAGTTGATGATGATCGATATTTATGGTATAAAGTGTTGTTATATTTGAGTTGACTTTAAAGTGGTGTGGATGACTTTCTCTAAATGTGGTTGATAGTATAAATATGTTATTAGGACCCCGTTATTGTAATTTTTTGAGGTGAAATTATGAGTTATAAGTTGTTGGAAGAATATGTTGAAATTAGTTTTAGTAGATTTTGATTAGTAAAGCGGACTTTGGGATTAGAGCTTGTTAGAAATGGGCAATTAATTGGAAAAGTTGAAATTTGGGTTGATTGAAATTGGTTGGAAATGTTAGTAATTGGATAAGGCATTGTGGAATTAGGGGGATTTAGTCGGGTAGTGAAATTAAATCGCCGTAGTTGTCATTGAAACATAATTAGCAATCTATACGTAAGTTGTCAATTTGTAACTAAAATGGGTTGAAAAGTCAGGAATTGAATTAGTATAAGGATTGAAATTGTTGCGAGTAGTAATTATATTTTCGGTGCTACGATTCGGACTGAGGCAGCGGGGAAAAGCGTGCGGATCGATTGGTAGCTAGGCGCTAGTGGTACTAGCCAAGGTGGGGATTTATCACTCGTTTGTTACCTTATTTATGTTTGAGTGAAGTATGTGGTAATTGATTGTGACTGTGTATCTGTGTTATAAACTTATCGGTGGGTATAGTTGTGAAATTGTGAAATGTTGACTTGTATGGTGGTTGTGTTAGATGCATTATGGGATATTTATTTTGTGGTACTTACGTTTGAGTATATTTATGTTTGAGTGTAGGTCCTTTGAGTATGTTTATGTTTGAGTGTATTCACGGTTGAGTATAATTGTGTTATGGACGTATCTGTGAGTATATTTATGTGTAGTATAGGTTACACCGAAATAGTTTGTATCGTGTATATTATGGATACTAAATTGAAGATTATTGTGTGATGGTTGTATGTTTGGTATTGTATGAATTGCCAGTTGTTTGTATTGAGAGAATGTTTGGGATGATGTGGGGTGTTGAAGGGTGGCTTTGCAGGAGAAAGTGTGATGATGTGGGGTGTTCGAAGGGTGAGCCTGCCGGGAAAAGGATATGTTGTTGTTGGGTGTTCGAAGGGTGAGCCTGCCGGGAAAAGGATGAAATGTTATATGTGATGTTGTTGTGGTTTCATTTTTGTAAGTTTATTTTATTGTTGTTGTAGTATGAACGTCGTGTTGCGAAACTATGCTGTTTTACTAGTTTGATTATGTGTTATGAGATCTTGGGTATGACATAGGGATATAAGATTGAATCCTCAATAATGTGTTTGTTGATGATGCTTATTTTTGCTATATGATGGATAAATTGATATATTTTGCCTGTATTTATTGTGTACCTATATATATATACTTTGCTCCTTCGTCATATCCTTTGTCGTGTACCTCGTTGGATGTCCTAAGTTACCGTCCGGGTGATTCGTTTCAACAGGCTGTCGACTTACCCCGCTTCCCGCCTTGATTGGCCAGTGCCATTTGTGGCGAGTTAGATTATCCGTTACTGGAGTGAGGGCAGTGGCTAGGATCTCATGATCATCGTTTTATTATTCTGATGTACTTTCAGTTTTCACATTTGTTTTGGGATGTTGAAATTATAAACTATTTTGTGGAATATTTGAGACTTGAGTATGTGATGAAATTTACGCCGGTTGTGGTGGCCCCATGATGGAAGTTAACTACATACAAACGTTTTTGAGTTTTTCGAAAATATTTTACTTTTATTCAAATTATCGGGTTTTATTGGTTATCAAGCTTGATTGATTTTTCGTAATCAACATCGTATGGTATTTCGGAATATCTAGGTTGTTGAGGACTCACGACCTCGAGGCGTCTGACTTCGAGGCGGGTCGTTACATACATTCTTAGTTCTTCTTAAGTACTTATGGATAGCCTTTACCATGTCCAATGTGTGTTACACAGACCTTGATTAGTAACGACTCATTGTGCTCAGCGTAAGCAACGATAAAGTCTTACAATATGAGACCATGAAATTAGATCCTATGACAGAAATAAACATACAACTTTATTCATATTCTTTATCTCAGTTTCTAAAGTGGGACTATCAGAATGATTGAGGGATACTCCATGTCTCATGGAAAGATTATCTTTCTTGGAGTTCTCCATAAAGAATCTATGCAAAAACTTATCAATATAAGTGTTCTGGCTCAATCCAATGAGCTTCTTTGAACGATTCCTATGTATCTTGATTCGAGAATATATTGGGCTTCTCCTAGGTCCTTCATTGAGAAATATTTGCATACCCATTCTTTGACTCACTCAAGCATAGGTATGTTGTTTCCAATGATTAGTTTGTCATCTATATACAGGACCACAAGTGCAATATGGCTCCATCTAATCTTCTTGTATACACAAGAATCTTCTTTGTTTCTAGCAAAGCCAAAACCTTTGATTGCTTCATTGCAACGAAGGTTCCAACTCCCGGATGCTTGCTTCAGTCCATAGATGGATCAATGTAGCTTGTATACATTCTTAGGTCCTTTCGGACATATAAGCCAGGGAGGTTGTGTCATGTACACATCGTCTTCTAGATTCCCATTTAGGAATGCTGTTTTAACATCCATCTGCCATATTTTGTAATCTTCATATGCAGCAATGGCTAAGAGAATCCGAATGGATTTAAACTTTACAACTGGTGATAAGGTTTCCTCATAATCAATTCCTTGAATCTATTTGAAACATTTGACTACTAGTCTAGCATTATAAACTTGGATGTTTCCATCTTTATCTAACTACGTTTAAATACCCATTTACACTTTCGATGGTTCTTCCCCTCGGATAAATCTATCCAATGTTCATGCCGTTATGGTAAATTGGGTCGATCTCGGATTTGTGTCTAAGCCATTGTCGGCGTCCTTTCCTTCATTTCTTCTTCATATGAAGGCTCGTCACCGACAAAGGAAGCTTCCCATTACCATCTATCGGGTTATGGCAAGTTCTATCGGATCTTCTCGGGGTTGTTGGAGTCTCGGGAGAGTTCGTCCATGGGCTCCCGTGGGCCGGGAATTGAACTCTTTATGTAGAAGAGCTCCGCCTCTGAGAGATTTGGAATTATAGCGGCCTCTCGTTCTTGAAGAAGTTCGGCATCATTATTCACGAGTCTTTTTATCCATGTACTCCCTTTCAAGGGAGGAAGACACATTCTGACGACAAAAATTTTATTCTCGTTTTATGATAAGTAATACCCTAGAGTTTTTCTTAAATTTATCAATGAAATGCGCATTTTTGGTTGGATCCCGAACATCTCTATTAACTTTTACTTAACATAGACTTATTTTGCCCAATTCTCATGTATGCTACTTTGGGAGGTTCTTAAACATGACGCGGAGTTAAAGGAGCTGATTTTGTTGGAACTTTTCTTTTTAGTGTATGCATTGCGATTTCTAATCTCGTATCCCCCATAGTGCCGGTGGTGTTAAGGTTCCGTCATCCATCGAACCATGTCTAAAAGGGTTCGATTTCTCCTTTCGAATACACCATTATGTTTAAGTATTCTGTGAAGTATTTGAAATATTATACTAGTCTGGTATGATTCGAAGTGTAATCAAAATATTTCTCTTGCTATAATAAATCGGAGAAACGGCGAGTGTTTTGTGAGTTAGTACGTTTAAATAAATCACATTGCATGGATTTAAACATATATATTAAGCGAAAACAAAAATCATGATCACTATGTATAATACATGTATTACTTTAGTTTTATCTATCACGCAGATAAATTATATATTTTTCTCATGTGTCAGATAATTATTACTATAAATGTGTTTGCTATGTGTTTCAAAATTATTACAATAATTATATGGACACATTAATATTAAATATATTTGTTATGTGTTTCAAAATTATTACAATAATTATTTACACTAATATAATTACTTTGAAATAATAAGATTAAACATATTAATATTATGTTTATCATGTGTTTTCATAATTATTATAATATTGATATATTCAAGTAATTATATTAAACTTATTTATTTGGTAGATAAAATGTTTAACTATAATTTTTCAAAAGGGGAAAGTTTGAATTAATTAAATATCATCCAAATCATGAAAATTCATTACCATAATTTTAATAGGTGATATTTATTCATAAAAACCGACTTACATAATTACCATAATTTAAAACTTCCAAAACTACATTTTAGGAAAAGATAGATTTTTTTAGCAAAAACCCTATTTATAAAAGATTGGCTTTGACGGACGACCAAAGGCCTCCATCTTTACCACGCCGCCCCACCACCCTGTAGAGGCGACGACGTGTCTGGGCTGTCTGACCTCCTTAAACGTGTCAGTCAGACGCGCCCCTTCACGGCGCCGTAAGGTGGTCTAATTATAGTAATTTTCGTGTTTTAATGATTTAATTCACGCAATTTTCAAAAATCTTGGAAGGCCTTAAAAAATTTGTAATATTCTGAAAACTTTCATAAAATAACTTTAAAATATTTATGAATTAGTCCAATTGGAATCACATTAAAATATTTTACCAAAAATTATTTATGCAATTTGCAATTCTTTAATTCATTAAACTTCCAAAATTGATTTCGTACACTTGAACAATCTAAAATTCATGAAAACAATTCTGAGGTCTTCTAACATCAAGAACGTCCAGTAGAAATTAGATTTTCAAAAATTCAAAGTTTAAGCTGTTCAATTAAAATACTTATTTTGATTATCAATCAAACAACAATAAAAACCGCTCTTAAACATACTTGAAACAAATTAAACTAACGTCAAAACATTATCATATATAGGGGTGTGGTCGAGCCAAACCCTACCAAATATTAACTATGTTTGGCTTGATTTGATTTTTTCTAATTTACATATTTGATTTGATTTGACCAAATATTAAAAAATAAAGGTTGATTTGAGTTTGAAACCATTTTTTGGCTTCAATATTTGATTTGATTTGGTATTCAGATCGAATATTTACAAATATTTTGATTTGCTATTATAAAAACTGTTGTAAGGTATAGGTTAATGGGTTATTTGAATGGGCATGTTAAATGAACAGGTTAAATGTGCCTCCATTTGATAATTATTAGACTATTAGTGTTATTAGGTATGGGCTAATAGACTATTTTAGTGGGTAAGTTAAACTGGGATGGGGGTTAAGGGTTACGGATCGAGTCGAATAGTTTGATCCGATTTGGCCTGAATCCAAAATCAAGGTTTGATTTGATATTTACTGGGACAAATCGAGCTTTTGCGAGCCGAATCTTTCGAGGTGAATCGAATATTTGGGTTCACTAATCGAATATTTGGGTTCACTGAAGCCCTAATCATATACATATGCACAATGACTTTAACATAGAAAAAATATTTACATATATTAAAGTATACATAGATAGAACTTTAATATATCCAATACCTTAAATGTTTAATCCGGTTGTTCATGAACAATTAAACAATGAATGTTTAACATAATTTAGTCGAAATATATAAACTTAAAGCAGGCTCATGATGCCATTGAAGGAAAATTATATGCATAACTTGAACAAAATCAAATAAACATATACTCAAGACCGCTTCAAATTATATATTTCAGATCTAAATATACCAGAACACTTACAATGATACCAAAGGAAGTCTCAGGAACAAAACCTTTCCCGCTGCCTAGAACAACAATTCAAAATCTCCAAGCACTCCAAGAGTAGTCCATCTAGTTAGACCACACCAGGAGGGGTTGAATCCTGCACTCGAGTCTGCTAGAACATGGATGAATTGGATGATAAAATCAAAGAAAGAACATTTTTCTTGCAGTTGACATTTTCGGCTATTTCAAAGAGCAGTTGGGGCGGAAAATATTCTCCCTAGATTTAGGTTTTTGTTTCATATCTTAAACCTAATAAAACCCCATGTATATATAGGTATGCAATTAACCTAATAGCCCAGTCTGATTAGTTAATGAGCCGGCTAGTTAAGAAACTAAGTCGTTAATGTCTTATCTAGTTATTAACAAGCTCAACTAACTAAATAATTAATTGAACTTAACAAGTAAATTAATTCGGGTTCATCCAAAATATGTTTCACACGTGTAGTGTAATTATCCCAATTGAGAATCTTATTGACTATAATCAACTTCCCAATTTGGCAAGTGCATTTTTATTTCATACATGAAATATAACCCAACGTAACTGTATGTGTGTGACCTTCTTGGCTCCGATAATATCATTGGTTTAATAATATAATAGACAATTAATATTATTATAATTATTATGCATAGGATCTAGCAATCCGGCATAACCCATGATATTATCACGAGAACCCAATTAGTAATTACATTTACTATTGTTGAACATTCTGTTTATGTGATTACATTTAACTAAACTAGTAAATGAATTGTTACAACAATTGTCGCAACGGACATAATAAATGAAACCAATAACTATTGATTTCCAATACTCCACTAGTCTGGCCCGTTACGGATGAGCCCAATCTCCTTGGATCGGTCCTGGATCAGCCCATTAATTGTGGGATTATCAGGATCCTATTGTTGGTTATCAAGTGAAACCAAATTTTGATATTTCTTTTTTACTCTTTTAGTAACTAATCACCCCAAAATTCAACTGTCACAATTATTGCTTGCATTTGACAAATAACAAAAACAAAGAAGAAAATAAAGGTCACTGAAAGTCCGAAACTCATAATATGGTGGTATGATATTTTTATTTTAGAGGCAATTAGTTTATTAGTGTTTTAAAATTGTAAGATTCTTTATCTTGAGTTCGAAATGATAATCGGAAATGCATATTTGAATTTACAACAAACTTTAGTTTCTAATCAGTCTTCTTTGTGATATATGGATGAACATATAATGTTAGACAATGTTGGATTCTATTTTGGCATCAGAGAAAAGTAATGGATCTCAGGAAGAATATGACTATATATAGTTAGTATACTCCAATTGTGTTCTGCCACTGACGTTTGATGTACTTCATGCTAATTAATGAAGTTTTATTTCTCTAATTAGTTCTAAATGTTAGACAAATTTTGATTTATTCTTTTATGTTATTGGTATTTTTATTCAATTCACTAGGATTTTACTTTTATAAAAAAAAGATGAAGCCATGAGGATTTTATTTTTATAATAGCTTTGATATCGTACTGCAGTAATTACTCACCTATATTGTTAACAATAATTTTTTATATATGAGTGTTTATATCACATATAATATATTCAATTATTTATTTCTCTTCAAGTATAATTTTGAATTATATAGAATCATCTTTTTTATTTTCTCCTCTTATATACTCCGTATGTTACATAATTTTAATTCATTATTTGAACTATGAAAAATGATATTATAAAATTAATGGATGAATTTGCACAGGTTAGATTGTGCACAAATAACTAATATATATTATATTTAAAGGAATACTTTGATCATGAATAACTCTTTATATATACTTTGATCACGAACAACTAATTAATCAATTTTTGAGATCATCTACATATTAAACTAATAATGTTGTAAAACTATTCCCAGCAATCTTCGTAAATAAACAATGATCATTAGGAGACTGCATATATCCATATTCCTTTAAAGTCTTAGTGAAAATGCTATTCCTGTGCCTCGAAGCCTGCTTCAGGCCACAAAGTGATTTCTTCAACTTACAAACTTGATTTATCTAAAGTAATAAAATTTCAGGTCATAGCCTCATGTACATAACTTCATCTAGTGTTCTATGGAGGAAATCATTATTCACATCTATTTGGGGAACAGTCAAATTATTTGAAGCACCTAGAGCAAACAACACCCTCACAATCACAACCTTTGCTAGAGGTGAGAAGTTTTTTGTATAGTCTTCACCCTCGACCTGTGTGTAACCCTTAACTATTAGCCTGACTTTATTCATTTCCACACTTCCATCTGAATTCTTTTATTTTGAACACCCATTTACATCCTATAATTTTCACCCTCCATGTGGATGTTTCAGTTAAAGTTTTAAGCTCCTTGTCCATTGCCTCAGTTCCACTTCGGTAAAGTGCTAGTCTGCTTATAGGAATTAGGTTCCTAATGAATGAATTTAACATGCATAGACTTGAATAAAACATAATCAAAACATGTTACAAGATCTCTTTAGGTGATTAATAACAAATTAAATAATAAACTAGAGACTTACATAGATGCCGAAGACAAACAAATATCATAAATGGTTCACGTAAACCTTTGAATTCCACGCCAGCTTTGCTGTAATTAGATTAAATTGGATTGAAGAAGAAACTCAAATCAAGAACTCTTGTTCTTGAACTTGGTTCTTTTAGGGTTTTGTGTGAAAAATTACTCAATGATTTTCTCATGAAAACCTCATATATATAAGACACTATATTAAGTAAAACTCTAAGCCCAATAGATTAATGAGTCAGCTCATTAACTATAATATGAATTGAACTAACAAGTTAATTAATTCGGGCTTATCCAATTATTATTTCAAATGCATGAAATAATATCCAATCAAGAATTCCGTTGATAAAAATACAGTTTGAATATAATTCAAGGTCACTACATGCTGACCTTCTTGTGCCGTGATAATAGCTGTTCTCATAATAATATAAATAGACCTAATATTATTATAACGATGCATAAGATCTAGCAACTGACATAATCCTCGGTGTATTATTAGAGAACTCACACAATTATACTTATCATAGTCGAGCGTTGCAATGTGAATCACGTATACTAACTAATAAATGAATTGTTACAACAATTGTCGCAACAGTCAAATAAATGAAACCAACAATTCTTGATTTCCAACACTTGATCCTCTGCAATGTTGGCAAAAAAGACACTATAAAAATAGAGAAGGGAAGATCCACAAAGGGATATGAAACAGGGAAGTGTGGTGAAGGGTGCACAACATCATTAGTTGCTCTTGCAGTATTGACATAGTCCTGTAACCAGGTAGTCTTACTTTTAGATCTCATTCTCCTCCTTATTGGTGTTGATTGCAATGTTGTAACCTCAAGATGAGTTTTTGTCTCTATTTCAATAATATCTTAGAGAAATTTCATTTTCTCCTTCATTCCCCTGTGATTATATAAACTCAGCATGTTTGTTATTAGTCTGTTTAACAACATTGTCAGAACACAAGTCTCATTTAACCAATGAATGATCAGGAAAAACTGTCTCATGAAAAACATCTCTTGATACATGACACTTATGTGTCGAAATATTGTATACTTTGTATCCTTTCTAAGCTGTAGCATAACCTAAATATACTACTCTAAAAGTTCTAGGCTCTAACTTGTCAGTATTAGGCCATATGATAGTAACAAAATATAAACAACCAAATACTCTCATATATTTATTACCAGGCTTAACTTTGTACAATCTCTCATATGGAGTTAACCATTGTAAAACTGATGAAGGTCGTTAATGGAAATTGTCATATGAATCTTGATCTAAACTAAACAAATTATATGTTCCAGGATCTATTAGGTGATTAAACAACGAACTAAATATAGTATGACACTTACAGAGATGCCGAAGACTACAACAACAAATCTTTCCCGAAACCTAGAACAACAATCCATAATCTTCAAGCACTCCAACATAGTTCCTCTAGTTAGTCCACATTAGGAGGGGTGAATCCCACACTTGAGTCTTTTAGAACTAGGATTAAACTTGGATGAAAATATCAAATCAAGAACCTTGTTCTTGATCTTGAAACTTGGATGAGAAAATATCAAATCAAAAACCAAAAAATTCTTAGGGTTTTGGGGTTTTTTCGTGAAATTGTGTCCTAATGATTTATCATGAAAACCCCTATTATATTTAACTATATAGTAAGAAAACCCTAGAGAGATAGCTTAATGAGTCAATCCGTTAAGACAACCGACTTGTTTAATTAATCTTATTAAGTCAATTAAATAAACTCGTACAACTAATCAATTAATCGAACTAACAAGTTAATTAATTCGGGCTCATCCAATAGTATTTCATACGTCTAGTATGAATATCCCAATTAAGAATCTCGTTGATCACAATCAACTCCCCGATTTAGCAAGTGCGCTGGCTTTCATACACGAAATATAACTCAACTTCATCAAGGCCAAGGGTTTTGGCTTCCTTTATAATGGAAGGCCTATATAATAAATAATATAATAGACAATTACTACTATTATTATAATGATTATGCATGCATCTAGATATCCGCATATCCCTCTTCTATTATCACGAGAACTGAATAGGGTAATTTACAATTACTATGGGCTTGAACGCTTTTATTTACATAATCACACATTTAACAAAAACTAGTAAATGAATTGTTACTACAATTGTCGTGAATGTAACATAATAAATGAAACCAATAACTATTGATTTCAAATTTAATTTGTCCTTGAACGACATTTTGCAATTCCCGGCCGCCCATCTCTAGTAGCGCATCATGTCAGCGAAACACCCAATTTACTTTCTTTACTCGAACTATGAACCATACTGAAAAACCGACAACGTTGGGTGCACGCAATCAGTCCTGACTCTCCAAGAGGCCTGACATCTACCTTGAATATAAAAGATGGACAAATCCCCTATAATATATCAACATCTACTTTTATACTTACCGTGTCACCTAACATATACTGTTATGATCCCCGCTTAAGGCAACGTTTGATATAGTCAAAGCACACAACTCATATAACATAGATAGTTATATACGCAGGTCTAAAAATCGCTAAACTTCAACAGTTCTAAGGAAAATTCATAGATCACGCATACATATCTTCTATGATGCAATGTCAAATCAGCCTCCCGCTATATAACCGATACCATACATTGATTAGACTTACACGCTCCCATGATCTAAGGAAATCGATCATCAATCAATTACTATGTTGGTCATCAAATGCTAGTTGCCCCAAAACCACCAGCACCTGACTAGGAAAATTTTGCTGTCTTATGTTTCTAGACTTGAAGAGGTTCTCTTGTCAACACTTACAAGTTGCCTCTCTAGAAACTGCATACTTGCCTTGGAATTTATTATTCAACCACTCGTGAGATAATAAATGATTATATGAATGAATTACGCATTCACATAATGAAGTCAATAATAGATTGAAACACAAGAAGCACTTGTCCAATCAATTGCTTAACTTATTGCAGAAAGTAAATGAACTACCCCCACTAAACTCGTGATCGCTCTCGCTTCTTCGATCTGGGGTTGAAACCAAACTTAATTCAATCACAGAAGAAGATATCAACTCCGAGATGCTCGTTTCCAACACTAAAAGTCACACACCAAACCGTGTTAAAAAAATGTAAAATGACCACTCCCATCCCCCTATACGTGGGAGCCAAGAAGGCGAGAATGCTACCGCCTCAACAAAGCGTGACAAGGTGCACTGGGAGATGATCCACGTCCCAAAGGCCGGAGGAGCGAATCTAATTTAACGTGTGCACTTTGGAGACCACGATAGAGAGCCCCGGTAGCGGAAGGCCACAAGAGGAGATTTGGATTATTCCTTTCTCACGGTATGATCCGAAAAGTCTTCAAGATCGCACGACAAGCAACACAAGGCCATGCTAATCCGGGTCCTCAGGGAGTATCGGGACATCTTCAAGTGGGAGCCAAAGGATATGCCATGGGTGGATCCATCGGTGTCACCAATCGGGGTTATATGTGTACCCTCATTACAAGCCATCAAGCAAAAGTAAGCAGGACATTCTCGGAGGAGTAGCGGCTTGTGTCATCCGATGAGCGGACAAATCGCTAGCCGGAAATGCCATTCGAGAGCTCTTGCTCCCCAACATGTTTGGCTAATCGTGGTATTAGACCCAACCCAAACAGACATGGTGAATGTGTACGGGTTTTCACCAAAGATCAACGGTGCCTACCAAGATCGTTATCCTCCTTCAATATCGATAGGTCATTGACTCCAGCTGCAAAAAGGTAAGGACTTCCGAACGCCCAAAGTATAACAAGATATTGGCCGAGGAAGAGGTGAGAAGACCACGTCAGAATCGGAAGTATGGCACTTATCGCCGAAGGTCATGGCCTTCGGCTCAGTTAACGCGCCACGCACGTAGGACGGTCAACAAGCGTGTTTTCACTCCAATCGGCAGAACATGGAAATTTACGTGGATTCCATGATCACTGGAAGAGCCGATGGCTGCATGAACATTTGGTGCCAACCGCGAGAGTTTTGACAATACGAGAAGGTAGAGTTCACCAACTAGCATGTTGCCTGGGCGTAGCTGGGAAGTTCCTCGGATATATTATTAGCCAAAGAGGAATGAGCCAAATACCTGATAAGATAGCGCTGCACGGGCCACATGAGTCCAATGACCCGTATGAAGCTCAACGCCCCGACGAGGAAAAATGGCAGCCCTGACCCAATCCATATATCGGGCTGGGATCGAGTCTACCTCCTTTTTCAAAGCCAAAAGTGGAAAGAATTTGAACGACCTTGATGTTAGAAGTCATTCCAGGACCTGAAGGCATACCTACAATCTCCCCAATTGTTGGCACGGCCAGTTGCAGGGATGTCTTGCCGCTCTATTTGGCGGTCTCCGAATCATCCCTCAACATTGTTCTCGTCCGAGAAGAGGAGAAGGTCCAGAGGTCGGTGTACTATGTCAGCCGAAGTCATGCGAGGAGCCGAGACAAGGTACCCAAGCTCAAGCCTCACTTTGAGGTGCATCCGGTGGAAGTAGTCACTGCATCAACCGATGGAAACTCGAGAACCCAAACCGATCCGGATAGATCGTTAAATGTAATATGAGCCGATGAAGTTCGACCTCGGTACAAGCCGCGAACGAGATCAAGTGCATAAGGCTGGCAGTATTTCATGGTCGAGTGCATCCATGGGCCGGAGGAGGAGGCACCCGAGTTTGTCAACGTGATCGAGGCCACTCACGAAAAGGTCTGGCTTTCTATACATAGATGGTGCCATTATTCCGTGGCTCGGGGCAGTGGATCCTGTCATGTCCCCGAGGGTAACAAAGATGAAGATAATTCGAGATTCACCTTCATACCCACAAATAATGAGGTTGAGTATGAAGCACATGCCAATGGTCTTTCATTAGCAAATGCTTTGGGGAAAGAACTCATCCATATAAGGATAGACTCTCAATAGCTAGTGGCTCATGTGAAGGGCGATTTTAAAATTGACAAAGCAAAAGAAAGGCTAGTAGGGTACCTACGGAGGGTCCGAAGCTTGGCCAGACTTTTCCGATCCTGTCACATAGAGCATGTTCCCTGAGAGAGGAATTAGAAGGCGGACATGTTATCCCAGTTGGCCACAACGGGGTAAAAGACTCTCGCAGAGTGTACCCGGATGGGGAGCGGGTGTTGGTAAGAAAGCCCGACGGGCGTGGTACGGATAATTCCCCGTGAGGGCGAGTGTAGCACCGAACTCATGGTACCAAACTATCAAGGAGCTTTAAAGACACGGTCCTCCCAGAGCCCCGTTGCTAACAAAATCTGAGAGCCACAGACACCCTAATGATCCTCTATAGGACATCTTTCCAAGGTACGCTAATGGGGTTATGCAAAACCGGAGGTCGAATGACGATCGAAGATCAATTAATGTGCGGAAGCCACATTAATGGAAACGACCTAACATAGAAACTCCTACGATCGGGATATTCTCGCCATCCGTAGCAAAGACGCCTCGCGGACTGCATACAGACGCGATCTCATGCTAGAGGCACGCTAGCATCCCTCACCAGCCACCACACGAAATGGTTAGTATGCTTTGCCCGATACCTTTCTATTAGTGAGGAGTTGATAGCGGGAATCTTCCGAGGGATTCCCGGGGCAAGAGGTGGCTATCGCTGGCAGCCGATTACTTCACCAAACGGGTGGCTGCCTTACTCAACATGATCGGGAGCAGCATACCTGTTTCGGTGGAGATCTTCACGAAGCCTGTGCCCCAAGCACGGGTCACCGACAAGGGCACTAATTCAGCAGTAGATTAAGATCTATTGAGTTTTACGGATTAAAATAACACTATATAAATACATTACCAATGAATCCTCACGAGATTATAAAAACAAGTAATTTAATCATAGATTTTGTATGTACCTTTACACCTTGTACAGAATGAATAATAGCATAGAGATCTCGAACAACCAAAATAGGCTGTTTCTAAGCATTACCACACCAACGATTGTCAAACCATTCTCTGGCCGGTTTTACTTAGAACTATTAAAGATTAAACCGAGAAGCAGGCCTCGAAGAAAGTGCTCCAAAGCTTGTCTACCACCCTAGCCGACCTGTGAGGGGGGAGGCGGCAGAGAGATTTTTCCTTTTCATCTTTGTCAAAAGATGAGAATGAAAGTGCAAAGTGAATGAGCAATTAAAACATTCTAAGAGGTGGCCTTTATATAAGCCAAGCCCAAAAAATTTAGGCCTCAAATTGATGCATATAAACTATTTTACCTTTTATCTCTTCCTCAAAATGGCGTTTAGGGTCAAATTCCATAATTGAATTTCACCCAAATGTTTCTTTACAGCCATACTTTAACCCGAAGTTATAACGTATTACAGGCTTGATCTAGTTATCGCATGCACTTAGGATCGATTAACAAAAGTAATATATTAATTTATGTTAACCAAACATCATATTAATATATAGATTATGAGCGGACCCTAGTAAGCCATCATAACCCCTAATGTCAATGCCAGTTAATCTCAATATGTCAATTGTCCAACAATCGAACATATATTTGAACTTATGTGTTTAAATGTGATTTAATTGGTTGTACAATCTAATTGTTCAACGGGCATATTTATGAGATCTAATATCCTTGCCAACACTCCCACTTACCTTGGATGATTACCAGAACCAATTGCTTGTTAATCCCATTTATTACTTCCAGAATCCATTCCTTCGTATCTTTTTGGCTCTGGGCCAAAGTTTTGCAAGATTTGTGTCACCAAACTCTGCACCCATTCTTTCTTGGTTGTATCAATTAATGTGATTCCAAGATCAGATCGAGATGCGTTATAATCACTCATTACCCTGGAAGAAAGCGAAATCTAACTACATGTCCGGCCGTATTTAATCTCATCTAGTGTAAAAACTATTTCCATAACTATACTTAGAGTATACCTGCAACCCTGATGCCGTTATAGTCCTCCCCGTTACAGAGGACGTCACATGGTCAAAATACATTACCCCCGTAGTAAAGAAAACCGGCTGCCACGTATAGCATCGCCATTTAACATAAGTTCTGGGCGAGAATCTACTTAGGACACATACGTACTATCTTCTAAGTTCTCACGTGGCTCTTGTCCAAGATAAATTCGACTACTATTTCGACATGCATACCCATAGATTGATTAGAGTTGATAATCATACTCCTTTTGATGTTTCGTGGTTCAATTCAACTACGTGAACACCGACTGTGACTCCAGCAATCTCTATGGTTTCTAGTTTGAGATAAATCTCGTCTGCATCACGATTCAAGACCTCCTTAGAGAAACTTAGATTTCTACTAGAACCAATTAGTTATTCTAATAATAACAACCTTATTGTTCAATAACAAATGATACGTTAAGAGCTAATATTCAAACAGGTTTACGGAAGAAAATAAATGAGCTTTCTCCCACTGAATCATCCATTATCCAGGTTCTACTTTTGATTGATTGAATCATGTACTCTAATCACTCAAGAGAGAACAAGCAAAGGACGTTCGCTTAAGTCCGCAACTGGACCTTCAAAGCTTGCATACATTTAACTCCATCCAAATATGTAAAAAAGATGATTATCTCATCATCTTTTAACCATCTTTTTCAAGAATAGTCTTTACATTCATATACCAAAACATTTCGGATGTAATGGTCTTAATGTCTAAAATTATCAGAGTAGATATGACGTTGTTACAAGTCAAAAGGTTTTTATAATGTTCAGAACATGACCCCATGCTTTCTTCCTCAAATTTTGAGTCATGGACGTATATCTTAAATACTAGTCAATTGCTAGATATCCTCGCTTATCTTTCAAATAATTAAACTATTTTATTGTTAAGGTAGCAATCATCAAGATTTAACTCCCGATGTTCTCATGGGCAAAGAATCTGGTTTGTGATGGCAGTAGACTTCATGGAATAATTTCTACAGCTACTCATAAGTTAATTTAGTTCGATAACTAAACATTGTAGGAGGATCAACAATTGACCTTCTAGAACTATCCCCGAATAATATCATTATTACCTCTGCTCTCTTTCAATTGCTTGAAATATCTTTCACAATAATGCATGACTCCTTAGAGGAATTATTTTTTGTAATGGATATTTTATATGAGATCTAAGTGGGAGAAGATTCTCATTAGACATGTCAAGTTCAAACAGAGAATTTATCTAATTTCAGTTTATTCACTTTTAAGCTCCATAACATTTATAATCTATAACTGTTATATTGAGCTTAATCCATATATATATTGAGCATATATAGATCTCCTTACTAAGGTAAACGGTTACGACCGTACCATCGGAAACTCAAATATGGTAAGGTCATTTTCGTTAGTAACTTGTATACCATATATATACAATGGAATCGTGTCATAAGCCCCATCGTAATCTTTTGAACTTCCTTAGTTCTGCCTTCTTCTCCAAAGAAGACTTTACCTTACTCAAATATCTCAAGTTCACAACTTGAATATTTGTAGTATACTGATTTTCATTTAATCTAGTTTTAAGTCATGAAAGGCACTACAAAAAATGTTAAGTACCTATCATTGATCATTACTTAGAAAATTTCGCTCACTTATAGAATGCATATGTCAAGTATCCATTCACATGGGAATCATGGATCTAGAAACACGATTCTCTAACATATTATAACTAGAAGAAGTTTAGAAATAGATACAAGTGGTTTCAGATAGTCCGTACTGCTCTGGGCTTATCCTTTGAAGCTTTCATATCAAAATGATTTCTAAAATCATTTGTAGGAGTTCCTCTATCTATTCATACTAGTTATGAATAATTATAATAGAAAGTTGGTTATGTACTTGAACCGGATTCAAGACATACTCTTATATACTAAGCCACCACATAATATAAAAAGAGTCATTCATGGATTGGCCATTCCTTAGATGATTTAAACTCATCAATTCGAATAATCTATAATGACCTGACGCCCATGTTATTGTTCATCGATTTGTAACTATTATCTTAAGTTGACATGTATCTGTCAATAAAATACATTCATCAACTAAGATTTGCAACCCCCCACTAATTCTAGCGAAGCCGACTACCCATCTTCTCTTAAGATGCTGGATTATCAAGCTCGTCTGCTGGTCACAATATTAAGAGTATCTCATATTGTTCATCATCCGCCTAGTTAAAGAGATACAACTACATTCCTTTAACAAGACATGCTTGTATCAGAATACACGAATGCGTACTAACGGCCTGAGTTATTAATGTCAAGGTAATTCAAGAACAATGCTCAAGAATAAAATCATTGTTGCTGAGCAATTCTAGGCAAAGTGTGATCACAGATTGAAAATTATTTTCATAACTCGGACCACTTATTTCTCCTTCAATGCTACCACTCTATTTGTTGTACATACTTCGAAAATATGTAAGCCAATCGATAGTCAGCATCTAGTGGCGTAGCCTAACTTTCAAGCTTCGCACAATATTTTACTTAAGGTAATGGACTCCAAGAGTCTTCACTTTCTATTTCTCAGGTTTACTTACATTCCCTTTACTTATGTTTCAAAGGAGTGAAACTGGTCACTGATCTAAAGTATTAATTCTTTGTGTACTCAATATCATAACTTATTGTGTTATCACACAAAGGAAAAAGACAGCGTCGCTTATAGGTTGCAAGAACCATGAGCTCAATATTTTCATTTCAAAAATAAAAAATTACCAAACTCAAAAGACTTATATGATGGCCACAAGGTAATATACGATATATTACCGCATCATCAACTTTTAGTTAAGATCATAAATCACAACTGTCTCATACGGGTTATATTTGATGGCTATGAAATAATATAGATTATATTATTAACATAATCATCTTTGATTTGAGATTCAAAATCTCAATGATACACTTGTTTTATTCAACATAAGTTCACAAGTATGTCCTTACAAGATCAAGTCTAGAAAAATGGCATTATTTGAATGTCTTTGTCAAGTATGTCGTACATACTCAAGGCATATAGTGATAATGAGTTCTCAACTCAAGTTGTAAGATATTAAGGACTATCTCGTTAACTTGATTACACATTTATAACAATTACATTTTAAATGGTGCTATCAATACTACGCAAATATATAAACTCTGTATTCTATGTGAATTTAATCACAAATGATAAAATTAAATACTTGTACTTATAATTCCACAAAAAGTAAATAGTATACCAAATTCCTATATAATTAAGATTTGAACGGCAACAATGCAACGCTTGAAACCCCAATCACATATGTAGGTACTTTTTACTAATTATACCTAACATAACTCTCATGCCACTAAAAGTTCATCCTAGACTGCATAGCTGACTCCTTTGTCCACGGTCTGACACGTTAGACATCATGCACACGCTTAAGTAACCAATACCTACGATAACATTTTCCTCGTATCGTAAGAGTCGAAGCCCGAGTCTTACTTGGGAATCAAGCTAACCATCCCATCGAGCGAGCACGCAGTGAGGGGTGTTCGCATGCCATACTAACATGTCCGTCTCTGTGCTGATCTCACCCGACTTTTGATATGGTGTGACAATATTACTTAACTTTAGGTGAGATTAGTTATATTTAGTAAAATAACCAGTTACGCCAAGTTCGTAAATTATATTTCTATATCGCTTAGCAAGGACCCGAGTAGTATAATACTTTCGAATAAAATCGATATACCGAGACTAGTATTAGGGATGGTAGTAATTTATGTCAATGGGAAATAATACATTTTAAAACCGTTTTCATTAAGATTTAAAACACGAGAAGCTGAGAAATAAAACCGCAACCAAAGGACTTAACTCATTCTCAAAAATATCTCCACCAACCTTATCATCATTCATCCTTGTCACAAAACCCACTCCCCTTCTCCCCCCATTGCTTGGCCAAGTTCATCATCTCTCCCCCTTAAAAAATTTTCTACCATTTTCTTCTCTTCCTTCGGGGGGCCCAAGATACAAAGTTGCTTTTTCTATCTTCCCCCTCATCATCCTCTACACTTTAAGGTAAAAGCAGTTGTGGCTTTTGTATTTTTAAGAAAGCTATGAAAGTTTGACTTGTGTCGACTACTACGACCGAAGCTTCGAGTTTTAAACGGC
Source organism: Lithospermum erythrorhizon (assembly GCA_019722365.1). Classification (NCBI taxonomy): domain Eukaryota; kingdom Viridiplantae; phylum Streptophyta; class Magnoliopsida; order Boraginales; family Boraginaceae; genus Lithospermum; species Lithospermum erythrorhizon. The sequence goes on along the minus strand of JADFUC010001894.1, from coordinate 24,821 downwards.
ATGTATATCATCTAAGTTTTGATTTATATGTGATCGAAGAGATTACGTTGATTTGCTTCGCAAAGCGAGTAGTATTTTGAGTTTTGGAATTTAGGTTGTTAAAAATGGATAAATTAGTTTGGGGAAGTGATTTTCAAGTTGATTGTGAATTTGTGTTAAATGATTGAAATCTGTAAGGTGGCCGATTGGAATCTGAGTGTGACGCGACGGTTGAAATTGTTATTTTATTTGCTTTCGACTAAGCACACTTAGTAATCGTGAGAAAGGGTTAAAAGTTGAACTAAAATGAGTTAAGTGTTAACTTGAAACTTTAAGCTGCATAACCTAAGTTTCTTATGGTTATTACGGTATTAAGTAGTAATTGTAGTTTTCGGCGTTTTTAAGCCAAAGGAAGACGGGAAAGCACTCGATTAATTAGGCGCAGAACTATTTATTGCTAGCCAACGTGAGCACTATCCTCGCAGTGTGTATTAACTTACCTAAATTCAAGTAATATATATATATGTATGTACATTTTGTGTTAATACTAAGGAATATGAATTATTGCTGGGTATGGATCGTATGTTGTTTTGTGAGTTATTAGCATTTTGGTGCTTAAGTCGAAATACATTAGGATAAGCCGTTTCCGGTTGTTTTGGTCATTTTGACGTTAGTAAGTGTTTCTTTGCTGGTCAGAAATGGGCGCATTTACGAGTTGTATATGAGTCACGATGTAATAGCTGTATTATCTGGTATTTGCCTTATACCTCGGTATAAGTGTGGTATTTTGCCTCGCACTGCCACGCAGAGCGCCATAGCTTATGCCGACGGGCATAAAGAGTCTCCTCGCATGCTGAGGTTGATTATACGCGCACTGCTTGTAGAACCGGATTTACTGAAATGGGACGAAAGGTTTAAAGGAAGTCAACGCCGAGTCGATTACCGCTTAGCCGGGGTCGAATGCCGACTCGATTGAGTCAGAAGCCGCGATTCGAGTAAGACTAAGCATTGCTGGCAGAGTTGTGGAGCCGACGGTCTACTAGGTTACCGGATGCTTCCATGCTGTCGATGTAGCAGAAGTCGTGGACTCATTTGGGTATTATTGTCATTGATTTCTTTGAAACGCATGATTATCATTTTTATTGTCCTTATCGGTCAGTGTTTTATGTTAGTCAATGAGCCTATAAATTTATGTATTTTGATAATGAATCTACTAACGACTTATATATTACGGTCTTACGCTGTACAACACCTGTATTACTCATCTATCCCATGCTGAATTAATTATTCTAATAATACTAAGCGGCAGTGTGGGTTAATTTCCACTCTGATTTTACTAAGTCAGCAGCCTACACCCTTTTCGCCACATGGAAGCATTTATTTGCAGTCGACAGTGGGCTATAACATTTTCGGTATGCCTGGAGCGATCGCGTCTCTTGGGAGCCTAAAGCGAGCGGCGGTGGTAAGATCCTCACGCCTTTGTCGTTGTTTTTTATTGTAGTTCTGGGATTCCTCTATTTGTCAAGTTATTTTCGATTTTCTAGACCGAGTCAGAGGTCGACATTTGTACTTTTGGTCGATTGTCAGATATATAGGTTGGGTGCCATAGCTGGGTTAGAAATACCACGACGGATCATTTTCTTAAAAAACTATTCCCTTTCTCGTGATGTATCTTGTTTCATTGGTTTATTTCTGACACAAAGGCAGTCTTTTTGGGAATTTGAGTCATCCATCGATTTCAAGCGATCTAGTATCCTGTGATTCGATGATTCAACCAAGTGCGGCCGACTGGGCGGTCAAGTTACAATTGCATCGAGCCGTTTCATGTCTTCTGTGGTATCTTGTGTGGTTATGTGCCTAGGTCTAATTTTGTCGAGGGGTTATTCATATTTGAGTTTTCTTGTTGGTCTGAATCTTTTCTTTCATTTTTCCTAGACTGTTGAGGATGCCACCGAGAGTAGACGGCAAGATAGAAGGACCTGCTCCACAAGAGGTGTCCGGAGGTGTGACCGAGGGTGCTTTCTGAGGCAGAGCCGAGGTGAACACGTGGCCGGGAAGAGGTGTAGTGACGTGGCCCAAAGGTGGCAATGCAGTTCCGGAGTACATTCGCATCCCCAAGGCTTAACCTTGCCAAGGGATTTAGGTAAAGCCTGGAGAGGATCCGCATGTGCATTTAGCAAGACAAAGACGAGGTCAGCTCGTGAGTAAGCCTTAATCGCTTTCTCTCAAGAGATCCCCAAAATTTTATTGAATCGGTACCCCTATCGAGGCGCGATTGAGTTCATCCGGTATACGGAGACTATCTTTGAGCCGATTGGCATACAGGCGAAATACTCGAGGCTCAGTTTATCACGACGATATCAGCGAGGCACACATGACTGGCGGGGTAACTGCCACCATGCTTGACTGCCAGAGAAAGGTTCCCGTGGTCCCTCGAGCATTTTGTAGAGTCAAGCTCAAGGAGAACTACTATCTAAGTACCCATATGGCCGCTTGGGAGAGAGATTTGATTCTCGTTGGACTCGTGTGGTGGAAGATCTGGCTGACAAGATTTGCATTTCCAAGTTTAGCTAGTTATGCCGCCTGCCCTTAACCGTATTAATCCGAATGAGGCGAAGAAGATTGAGAGATTCCGTGATGGGTTGAGATGGGAGATCCGCCACCGGATATCATTGATGACTTTCGCTAGCTTTCACGAAGCCGAGAACGCCGCACCGGCGTCGAGACGGAGTTACGGAAATGGGCGATGGTGGGACGACAATAGATCGTTAGCTCGGGCGGACTTAGCTGATATTATTTCCGTGAGGAGGCGGTCCAAATTTACTCGCTCCAGTCGTAGTCGGGCCTGCACCCGCGTTCATCCGAAGTTTTTCGGCAGCCTTCTTCTACACCACGACCGACTCCAGACCGGGTGGATTTCGTGAGTATCATCGAGTTCTCGAGTGATGTAAAATCTTTCGCCATGGGTCGACCGCATGATGCAGATTGTCGGGAGACGTATACGATCTCGTCAGCTTGTCACGGTGGGCGCTTAGTACTTCTTCACTGCATCTTCACTTGGTGTTATCGTGAGCAGGGATTTGCTGGGAGCGTGGAGGCCAAAGTTCGGGTAGAAATAAGGCTCTCGTGAGCCAGAAAGGGTGAGCGCCCACATTGGCGCCGGGCAAAGCCCAGATTCATGCCGTCACTGTATGAGGCAGGACTCTGTAATTTACGATGTGTACCTTATTATTATGTACTCGAGGCTGTGGTACTTTTTGATTCTGGAGCTACTCATTCCTTTATTTCCCACAGCTTTGTTGATGTTTTACCTTTATGTCGGGAGTCTTTACTTGTTCCGCTGCTATCCCGACACCAGGGAGGTCACCGGGTTAGATACATGCCTATAGAGATTTCCCTTGAGTGTGAATAATGAAGTCAAGAAGTTATGGACCTACTTTCGCTTGAAGTTAGTACTTCGACCCATTCGGGTATGCACTAGTTGTGGAGGCACGACGCCAAGACACCGTCACCGAAAAGCGAGATCATCTTTGGGTGAACCGGTGTACCGTAGATTTTGTTATGGGAGTTAGGAGGATCCTACCATCGAGGTTCATTTCAGCCCTCGAGGCCGAGAGTCAATGTAAGAAAGGCCAGGTTGATCGGGTACGTAGCCCGACTCGGGAGAGAGAGAGGAAAGTAGATCGGAGGATGCTCAGGCTGTCCGCGAGTACGTTTGATGCTTTTTCCCGAGGATCTCGCCAAGGTTACGCCAAATGGTGGAAATGGAGCTGAATGGTTCCGTGTACCGCGCCGATATCTATTGCGCCACAGATAGAATGGGTCTCCAAAGAGAGTCAGAGTCAAGACTCGCCATGTGAATCGCTTTGATGCGGGTTTATTGGGACCGAGCATTCCTGGGTGTATCGCCTGCCAGGAAGAAGGCGACGGGCACGCTGAAAATAGATATAGACTATGAAGTCAATAAGGTGACTATCAAGAACCGTTATCCATTACCGGTGATGATGATCTATTTTACCCCGCCAGTGGACGCTAAGGTGTTTTCAAGATTTATTTGAGATCCGGCACAACTTCAAATGGTGATCAACGAGTGACATTCTCAAATCGCATTTCGATCCCGGCACTACAAGTTTATGGCGATACCATTTGGGTCGACTAACGCACCAAAGAACATTCATGGATTTGATGAATCGGGTGTTCCGGAATTTCTAGATAAGATCGTGATTGTGTTCATTGATAACATTCTCATTTACTCGGGAATGCCGAGGAACACGGCAGACACTTCCCAGCGGTGCTGGGGAGGTGGAGCCGAGACGGCACAGCAGGCCACAATTGCTCACCAAGCGTAATTGCCCGCAGCATGTATAGCTTCACATGCCAGACAAAGTGGTATTTATGTGATCCTTGTAGCGGATACGGCGAATAATCGGGGAGCCGACTCCAATTTGCGATCAAGAAGGAGTTTCTTTGGGTTTACCGGGTATTAAGGTGAGGTTTATCGTGACTTCTTTTGATCGCGACTGAGACTGTGTCGACCGGGAAGCGGTGTTCCTTTATTCGGGGATGAGGATTACGGTAGCTGCTTCAAAGAGTTGAAGCGAAGTTTCACTCATCAAGCCCGGTTTTGGCCCTACCATCCTGTCCGGTGGTTGGATATACAAATATGCGTCACACCAAGGGTCGGGTTTCGTGGTTGATGTCGAACGGGAGAGTTGATCGCTTATGCTTCGACACCGAAGAATCCAGAGGAAATTACCCGACACACGCATCTTCGTCGGGCAGCCGGGTTGTCTTTGTGCCGAATCCTCAAGGAGGCGTATTTGTACGGGTTAGATTCCGCATTTTCACCGATCACAAAAGTTTAGCACTTCCCGACGCAGAGACTCAACTCGAGGTACGTAAGATGGATAAAGTTTATCACGACTACGACGTGACTATCGAAAGTATCAACCGGGAAGCGAATGTTGTAGCAAATGCTCGGAATGCAAGGGGAAGTGCAAAAGAACCAAAGATGTGATGAAGCTACTGAGTCGATCTTGAGGTTGATAGCGATGTGAGCTGTTGGCTCATGGTTCGACTTGTACTTTTGATCGAATTTTAGAGTCAAAGACAATGTAAATCACGTATCATTAAAGAGGTGAAGAACGGGAGGTAGATCGAATTTCGCGTGGTTGATGATAGCGATGTTTAGATGAATGGTAGGTTGTTCGCTCCGTATTCCAGGAATCGCTAAGGAAATTCTTGATGAGGCTCATAACGCTTCCTTATAGTACGCATCCGTGTTAGCACGAAGATGTATCGACTCGAGGTTCATTTATCGCTGCTCGAAACGAAGAGAGAGATTTCGTGAGTTTCAGGGTTGGTGTGTTTGGTTTGTTTATGTGCAAAGATCAGCTGATGCATTACCCCTGCATGATTACCGTATACTTTTGACTCTCGAATGGATACGGAGAATCACCATGGATTTCTATTCGACTTCCTGCATCATCGAGGCGGAACGACGGGATTTTGGGAAGCGACGGTGACGCATTGTCGGGTTTGCTCACTTTCTACCCATTAAATCTACCAATGGACCTCGTAGGCTACCAAGATGTACGCCGATCGACATTGTGAGATCAGAGGGGGTTCCTGTCGATTATCTCTAACCGCGACATGAAGTTTGCTATTTCGAGATTTCTTGGAGAGGTTTTCAAGAGGCTTCTGGGGGACCGTGAGTTGATTCAAAGACATCTTTCCATCTCGATGGGGATGGGCACCATAGAAGACGATCCACTTGAGGATATGCCTGAAAGGAACAGTTTCTTAGTGGAGTTAGGGATGATTTAGCTGCCTAAGACGGAGTTCTATGTGAGCACAATAGTCTTCAAGTCAGACGGTATGGCACCATTTGAGGCGCAAGTATATGGGAAAAAGTTTCAACTCCAGCCATGGAAGGAAGCTCGAGCAGAGGAAGCGTTTGCGGCCCGGAAGAAGTTGAAAGGCCTGGCATGAGTATAATCAAGCCGATACAACAACAACACCCTAAAATGCCTCATGACGATGTAAGATATGGGCATGTATTTATCGCCGCCGAGCGGGACTCTGTTTCAAGTCAGGATCGCGTATTTTTAGGGTATTCTGGGCGAGGTAATGCGGTTTCGAAGGGAAAGGGAAGTCGAGTCCCATTACATCGTAATCGCTGGTATTTCACAGAGCGATCCGTAGCTTATCGCTTGGCGTTGCTCCAGCATTGGATAATTCACAATGTATTCCATGTGTCTTCCCGGTGAAGTATATTCGGATGACCACATTTTAGTTGCTACCAATGGAACTTCGGGAGGATCTCACCTTTAAGGAGAAACCGCAGATTCTCGACCGCTAGCGAAAGTGCATCGAGAAACAAGCGCTGCCTCGTGAAGGTATATCAAGGCGAATCAACGCTGGAGACACGGTCAGCTGATGATGGCATGGTGAGTCAGCAATTCAACTTTTCGTAGGAGGTAATTTTGTCAGAAGTTGTTTTGTTTCTCCGTGTATGTCTCGCGAGTTGCATTTTCTCCGTGGTTGTTTCGAGTTGAGAAATTTCAGGGCAAAATTTTTATTAGCGGGTAGACAAATAACCAGCTACGCTAAGTTAAATTATATTTATATATCATCAAAAGGGACCCGAAGATAGTATAAACATTGAATAAAATCGATATACCGAAACTAGTGTGTTAGATGGCAGTAATTTATGTCAAGGAAATAATACATTGGAAACCATTTTCATTAAGATTTAAACACGGTATTTTATATAAAACCGCAACCAAACGGGACTTAACTCATTTCAAAATATCTTCCACCAACCTTATCATCATTCATCCTTATCCTAAAAACCCACCCCTTTCTCCCCATCATGGCCGAGTTCATCTAAATTTTTTTCTTCCATTTTCTTCTCTTCCTTTGTGGCTCAAGATACAAAAGTTGGTTTTTCATCTTCCCCTCATCATCCTCTACACTTTAAGGTAAGAAAGGTTGTAGCTTTTTGTATTTTTAAGAAGTTATGGAAGTTTGACTTTTGTTGACTATTATGACTTTGAGTTTTGAGAGTTTTAAATGGTATAGAGGTATCATCTAAGTTTTGATTTGTATGTGGTTGGAAGAGATTATGTTGATTTAAGCCAAGTAAATGTAGAGTATTTGGATTTGAATTAGTTGTTAAAAAAATGGATAAATTAGTTCAGCGATTTTTGGGTTGATTAGAATTTGTTGTTACAATGTATTGAACGCGGGGGGCCGATTGGAATGGAGGATGCGATGGTTGAAATTGTTTATTTGTTGACTAAAGATGCTTAGTAATCGTAGAAAGTGGTTAAAAAGTTGAACTAAAATGAGTTAGTTAACTTGAACTTAAATGTATTGTTCTCTCTAAGTTTCTTATATGTAGTTACTTAAAGCAAAGAAGAATTGTAGATTTCAAGGCTTGTGGTTGTAAAGGTAGAGTACGGAAAAGGCACTTGGATTAATTAGGCGAAAGCCCTCATTTATCAAGCAGCCATTTAGTAATTATCTCTACCTGCATAGATAACTTACCAAATCGCGAATATATATATATTTATGTACATTTTGTGCTACGGTTGAATACGAATTACTATCGGGTATGGATCAGATGTTATTTCAGGAGTTATTAGGCTGCCAGCGTAAGCCGAAACGTATTGTGATGTTGGTTTCCGTGCCGCTTGGTCATTTTGACGTTAGCTGCTTAAGCGCACGTATTTAGTCAGATGAGTCAATTTATGTATGTCGAGTTGTATTATCCGGTATTTGCCTTATACCTCGGTATAAGTGTGGTGTTTTTGCCTCGCACTGCTACGGTAGCTGCTGTTAGCTTATGCGTCGACGGCCATAAGTTTCTCCCTACAAAGCCTAGGCCGATTATATGCACATTCATGGGAAACTGGATTTATATTGACTTGATTGAGTGTTAGGTGAGGCCGAATGCTGAGTTGATTGAGTCAGTTTAGTTGTGGGCTCTAATGTCGAAAGTTGATTGAAAGTTGTAGTCATGTGGGATTTGAGTAAGAGTGCCAAGTAAGTGCAGTCAGGAGTCGATGGTCTACAAGCTGGCTAAGTATGTCTTATGGTGTCAAGTTGATAGTGTAGAGTCAAAGTGACTCATTTGGGTATTATTGTCATTGATTTCTATGAAATGTATGGATTATCATTTTTATTGTTGTCCTTAATGTAATGTTTATGTTAGTTTGATGCAGCCTATAAATTCATGTATTTTTGATAATGAATTCAATTAACGACTTATTATTATGGCCTTACGCACAATATTCAGCTGTAATACTCATCTATCCTAAGGCCGAATTAATTATTCTAATAACACTAAGCGGCAGTGTGCGGGTTAATTTCCACTCTTGTGATATTTATTCACTAAGCTTCATAGCTTACACCCTATTCCACGTGGGCGGCATTTTATTTGTGCCAGGTTGACAGGTGGTGCTACAACATTTTCGGGTATGTCGGTTGATCGTGCCTGGGAGCCTAGGAAATGGGCGGGGCGGTGGTAGATTCTCGCGCCTTCTTGTCGTTGTTTTTATTGTAGTTCGGATTCCTCTATTTGTTGTTATTTCTCGATTTCTCGCACTCTAGCAAGAGGTCGATATTTTGTACTTTGCCGATTGTTGTATATAGGTTGCGTTGTGGTTAGAAACACCCCATAGATCATTTTCTTAAAAAACTATTCCTTCGTATATCTTGTTTCATTGGTTTATTTCGGGGACAAAGCGTGTCTTTTAAATTCGAGTCATCCATCGATTGGGTGACTCTAGTATCCGCACTTGACGTATTCAAACCTCAAGGCACACCCGGGGTCAGCAGATATCTTGCTATCGAGCCAGTTTCATGTCTTTTGGGGCATCCCGTGTGGTTATGTGCCTAGGTCTAATTTTACCTCCCGGAGTCTACCACGGTACAGATTTGCATACTAATGGCAAAGTGGGTTCAGTCTCGATTTGATCTCAATCAAGGTGTAAACGCTTATATAGAATAATTACGTAATTATAAAACTCGAAGTAGGCTCTTGATGCCACTGTTGGGTTTTACGGATTAAAATAACAATTATATAAACCGATTACCAAGAACTCTACGAGATTATAAAAATAGTAATTTAATCAGAGATTTTGTATGTACCTTACACCTCAGAGTCGCGTTAGCCGATAAATAGAAGAGGAAACTCCCAACCACCAAAACAGTTGTCTCTAAGAATAATCCACACGAACGATTGTTCAAACCCCTTCCGCTTTGTTTTACTAGAACTATTAAAGATTAAACTAAGGAAAGCAGGCCCCGAAGAAAAGATTTAAGCTTTTCTTCTACACTTGGCTCTAATCGGCAGGGAGCAGGGAGCAGAGATTTTGCCTTTTCATCTTTTCTCAAAAGATGAGAATGAACGTGCAGTGACGAGCAATCAAAACATTCTAAGAGGTGGCCTTTATATAGAGTTTTCTAAGCCAATAAATTTAGGGCCCCCTCAAAGGACGCTAGAAACTATTTCACCTTCTATCCTCTTTCCTAACCAGACTAGGTTGAAATTCCATAATTGGAATTTCGCCCGACAGTTTCTAATAGTTACACTTTTAACCCGGAAGTTATAATCTATTATAGTTTGATCCTGCTTTTCATGTGCGAATTCTTAGGCTCGATTGACAAGACTAATATATTAATTTATGTTAATCGAACATCATAGTAATATATAGATTACTTAGCTGACCCTAAGAAGCTTCATCATCATAACCTCTAATATCAACGCGAGTTAATCAAAATATGTCAATTGTCCGACAATCAACATATATTCTCCAAACATAAATGCTCAAATGTGAGTTAATCACAATCTAATTATTCAATCTGGGGCACATTTCTCGGTATCTAATATATCATATTTCCAATAGATCTCTTCTCTTGGAGTTCGATATAGAACACATAATAGCCTTGTTCCGACCTCGAGTCAATGGCCGTAGAGGATGAACCGGGTCATCTTCAAGGGCGTAAAAAGCGACTGAGTGGTAGGGCAATCGGGGATCAGCAACTCCCAACGGTACTCGTCGCTCTGTATGACCCCGATCCAGTCACTCGAGAGCCCCTCCAACCCGGTGTATGGCTCGATGCTTGCTGCCGGTGGAGATTCACCTAGACACGGCTCGTGTGACGTATTACGATGAGTTAGCCAATGAGCAAGTAGTCTGCCCAACTGACCTCGCTCAAGATAAAAGCGGCTAACAAGGGTCGAAAAGATGTCCAAGTATACTACATTACAACAAAAGGGTCCGGGACGTATGAATTCCTCTCTGGGAGATCCGTTCTAAGAGCAAACACAAGCATCCGCCACATGGAAGCCAGAAAGCCGAGTCCTTTCCGGGGAGGGGCCTATAGATTATCCGAGGGTCATGGGCCAATCACGATGAACCGAAAACCCTCAGGCGCCTTCTCAACTGTAGCCGATCACGGAAAGCATGCCACTCGAGTAAATATTACGTGCAAGCCCGCTTCGCTTTTTTGTTTCATGGAATAAAAGACTTGATTCATTTAAATTTGTCTCTGGGCACCTAAAGGCCTTAAATGTTTGAGTATATCATACCGCCTCGACCGGACAGAACCAAATCCCCTTGCATCGACGCGATAGGTTATGGCTAAAGCGGAGATGCCCCATGTACAATCTTCCCCTCTCAAGATCCAAATTCTCCTATGTACGAAAAACATTGGGAGGAACCGGGCCTGAATATAGGGATACAACACTCTTCAAGCGCGAGGCTGAGTTTGGTCCTCGAAATTCATAACGATAACCGATGAATAACGGCACCAATGCTGGCGGCATCAGTGGGCCGCCGTGGACAAGAGGGGCATCACGCAAGCTCACTTTCTCCCCGACGAGCCAGCGAGTGGCCTAATAAGTAGCATCCCTCTCCTCCGTGACCGTCTTCAGGTCCGGGGCCAACAAGGCAAGTTCCCAGGGGTGGTGATTGGCCTCGGTCGCCTGGAGACGAAGCCTGAGCTCCCCGCCGGTAGCCTCCACTCGAGGCGCCAGATGTTTCATCGCCTAGTTCCCGTGTTCAAGCCGCAGGCATGACCTTTATCAAGGGCTTGGGCGTAAGCTGCCCGAGAAAGAAAAAAAAAAGCAAGAATGTGAGGTAAAGAACCGCATAAGGAAAGAAATTAAAAGTAAAGTCTAGAAAATACCCGCAACCAAAGCCGGTAGGCTTGCAGAGGCCCGGGATTCCAGTGACCAGTTCTTTGTCACTCCTTTTGCACCACCACCTCTGGTCCAAAAGGGCAAACAAGCTGCCATGGGTATCCTTGTCGTGAAGGCCCGAGGGACATTAGAGCCACGACAAGCTCCGAAAGTTATTAGAAGAAGCGGAGGCAAACTTCATGTCTCGCTCGATTTCAACTTTTGAGTATGAGTGGATTGTAGTGCTCATCAGGGCGCAGACGCTTAGTACGAGCCATGAAGAAAGGAAGTATCTTTTAGGAGAACATGTAAAAGAAAGGGAGTCGTGGAAGAGTGTGGATGAAGAGGGCCTTGTTCCGATCCTCTAATTTATAAAGTGAGGGAGTCTTCAAATTCAAAAAGGTCGCATGGGTAATGGCGAGTAGAATGACGCCTAGAAAGTTTGTGCAACGATAACAAGGCTAAGTGAACGGCAACGGTTCTTGGGAGGCAAACGCCCCAAGGTGCATTTAAGATGTTAAGGCTCTATTTGGTATGCACGATGTAGCAGGTACCTGCATATTCAAGATCCGACCCATAAAAATCGGCTGCCTGGGGGCAAATGATATCCGGTCATGCGGAGTATCGGACATCTCGCGCTGGAGCCAAAGGATATGCTCGTATCTGTGTCGGGTCCACCGTTGTATGTGACCTTCATTACAAGCCTCATAAAGCAAAAATAGAGGACCTTCTGAGGAGAAGCGGCGAGCCATCCGGGAGGAGTGGACAAATCAAGCAGCGTAAAATGCCATTCGGAAGCTCTTATTCCCAACATGGTCAAGCAAAGTGGTGTCAGTCCCTAAGCCAAACGGATATGGCTAATGTGTACGGACTTCACCAAAGATCAACGATGGCATGCCTCGGCGATATCCGGTAATGGCCATACTCGCTAGGGAACGCGTCGCCTCCACGCCTTCCTCTACCAGCGAATATCCGGGTGATTCCCCGAAGGTCCGCCTTCGCTCAAGAACGGACGCCACGCACTGCAGGGACGGGTCAAAAGGTGTTTTCCACTCGACGAATCGAACATGGAAATTTACGTGATTACATCATCAACACTGGAGAGGATGGCCAGCGGTGCCAACCTTTGAGATAGTTTCTACAACCCGGCGTATAAGCTCGATCATCCGCATTGCGCGCCCTCGACGTGACTTCGGAAAGCTCCTCCGATATATGATTAGCCAAAGGGAAATAGAGCCAAATATGGATAAGATAGCGAAAAGCACCCGTAAGGCGAAAGCTCTCAATGTCCGACCTGGAGGATCGCAACCCCGACCCACCATATCTCTCATGGGGATCGGCCTACCCTTTTTCAAAGCCATCAAAAAAGGGAAGGAATTTGAATGAACTGAGCGTGAGAAAGCCATTCTGTGAGTTGAAGGCATACTCTACAATCTCCCCAATTGTTGGCCCACCGGTCAGTAGCGGAGTTTCCGCCGGGCCGATTCTGGTGGTCTCCGAGTCGGCCAACATTTTTCGTCCCGGAAAGAGGAGCAACGTACGGTAGAGAATCGAGGCGGACAGTTATCCCGCTTGGGCCACAACGGGTACATGACTTCTCCCTGAGTCTACCACGGTAGAGTAAGAAGAGCTTCTTCCGGACGGGTGAGGTAACGGATAATTCCCCCAGGCAGTGGGGAAGACTGGGAACACGGTAGCAAACTATCACGGAGTTTCTAAAGACAGTGGTCCTTCCTCGAAACTCAGTTACAATAATAAAAATCAAGAGGTGTAGCTCAATTTAACCCGGTAATCTTCAAGTATGCAGTGCCGACCCCAGAGAGTAGGCAGTCAGATCAAGAACTCTATCGAAGCATTTCTGGGTCAAGCTTTGGACTAATTCCTAATCCCATCAACGGAGAGTTCTCCCTTCAAATTTCCGGGCGTATGGCTCTAATGCCCGGCTGTCGGTGGACATTCACCTACACACGCCTCGTGTGACGCATTATGACGATTTAGCTAACAGTACGGGTCATGCTTAATCTCGATTCGTTTCAAAGAGAAAGCGGCTACTACGGCTCAGGAAGATGGCCATGTATATGAGTATGTAGCCAAGCATTACAACGAAAGTGGTCCGCCGAGCACCTTACCGGGAGATCTTAGTTCTGGTGAGCAACATTGCTATCCGCATACGGGAAGTCCGTAGCCGGAGCCCCCTCGGGAGGGCGACATTATTCGATGGTCGTCGGGCCGCCACGATGAACTGAAATATTTGAAGCGCGCCGGGCCATCATGGAAAGCATGCCACCAAGAAATACTATGTGTGTCTATATATTTGTTTGTTTCCTTGGAATAAAAAAAAAAATTGATTCATTTAAATTTGTTCTCAAGTACTTAAAAGTTCTCACATGGGGATGTAGAAAGTATCAATTTTAGAAATTGCTGCTACGAAAGGCACTTAATAAAAAAGTCGTGTAAATCTACCTAAATATTTACATATCCTACTAATTCGGATCGATAAGAGAACCAAATCTCATTGTATTGACAAGAGAAGGTTATAGGTAAAAGCGAGATGTCCCATGTAATGACCCAATTTCAATTTTAAGGTCCAAATTCTCCATGTATTGAGATCTTTGTAATAGCGGTGGCAACAAAGCTTGTATTGTTCAGCCACCCACCGGAACCGTATAAGCCTATACTCCGTAGCCTAGTACTGAAAGTGTTGGGAATTGGTATCGGAAATTCATAACGGTCCGATGTAACAACGGCAACAATGCCATGCAAGACCGGGGCGGGTCAGTTTCGACAATAAAGGGCAGGGCCCACTTTTCTCCTAAGTGAGCACGCGCGAGCAAAATTTCATAACTAAAGATCCCTCTCTCTATGGCCTTTCTTCGTCCTCAGTAATGACCCAAGTCGGTCGCCCGAGGTTAAGATCATTAACAACCTATACACCGTAGCCACCAATCACGGATACACAAATAACAAATACGACCTTCCGACATTAATAAAACAAAAACTCTATCTACCTGGTGTTCCAACAACACATCCAACAAAAATAAATGCACAACGTAATACAATCCACCCGAATAATACAACCCCAAGAATATACAAGAAATCCAAAATACAAACATAGGAAAGTAATAAATCCTAAATTATTATAATACATAACACAATAAGTCTGTGAATACAAATCTAATTCACAATTTAATAATCATTCACATATCACATAGAATCCTCTTATATGATGTTACATAATACAATGCAACGAGTTTACAAACTGTAAATAACGCATATTCATTTGGGGCGGAAACAAGCCAAATATTACAAAGTCATCAAACGAGAAATCCACCTCCACAAATAGTAAACAATTTGAGGAATCCACCTCCAAATAATAAACATACGAGAATCCACCTCCAAATAATACACATACGGTGAACTAATCTCCAATCGCTGGCACCTCCACCTCCATCCTCCCGACCGAGGCTACACCCCTCAACGCGCATATCACACCAAACCTCCCGAATCCAATGACTACCCACACAATATGCACACCAATAATTTAAATGAAATAACCCTAATCTCGCTTAATTAATTAAAATCGAGTAATCGGGTAATTCGACATAATATAATCAAAGCGGGATTCGAGAACGTAATCAAGTATCAAATAAATAACTTAAAATTATAAGGTAAAAGTTAATCGTAAAAGTTGATTACGATTTTACATAAAGTGTTTAAAAGAATTATGTTCAAGTAATCCAGCTAAACGGCAGGCCTTTTATTGATAGACTTTTTATTTTACGCCATCATCCTACACTATAAACAAAAAAAGCCTAACCCTAACCCAAAAAAAAAAATCATCGCTCTTTTCCATAGAAAAACTCAAGATTTTTCTCTCTTTTCTCCCACTTCGATCCTCATCCTTGCTCTAAAATTTAAGAAAATATACCAATCTTTCTCCTCGCCTTCCGCCGCTTTTAAGTTATGAAAGTCTTCTATCTGGAAGCTTCAAGAATTTCCCCAAAAATTTGAAAATTTAAGGGTTTCGAATTTAATAACTTCAAATTGTTAAATTATGATCTTGCTCCTAGGATTGGTCATTGTTAATGGAAAAGAATTGAATTTTTGTTAATTTTAACAATTTATTTCGCAATTTTATATAATTAATTAAAGATTCAATTTTATGTTGATATGTTTAGATGAGACGCTTATGATTATAGATATAATAATAGAGTTTTACCAGCAATATATTCATGAGAAAATAGTGTTATTTTTGGATTTTAATTAATTTTATATTATAATTTTGATGTTTGGTAGAAAATAGAAATAAATTATAATTTTGACTTTTAAAATAAAGTTCTTATTTTTATTGTGTTTATTACTTGATTTCGGCCAACATATAATAATTTTGGAATTTTTTGGAAAATGTTTACTATTTTTGTTTATTTATTAACTAGAATGGAGATTTTAATAAAAAGATCAAATTTTTATGATTGTAATTTAGAAACTGAATTTTTATATTTTTATATGGGGTATGGTTGACTATAAATCAAATATTAGAATTTTTGAGTTCGTTTGGTATTTATTTTGAATTATTGGATTTAGTAAATGACTAGTTTTAGGAGTTAATTGAAATAAACCATATTTTTATACATAAAATATAAAACTGATTTTTATTAAACTATATAGTACATTTTGGACCTATAAATAAAATATTAGAATTTCGACCTATTATGATATTTACTTGATTTTTATAAAGTATTTGGTGGATTCCTTTAAATAGCTTAACTACCGATAGCTTCACCGAATAATACATTAAGATACATTTAAAAGTAAGTGAACACCTAAGTTTGATTAAATAGATGCGAAATATAATTAAGGTACGACTCTAAAGACACGGGAAAATGCAATCTTATTATATTATTTGGTGAGTTTTAATTTTAATCTCTGAGGTCGCTTTGACCAGTCAGCTGCTAGTACCTTCAGGCAGCTGCACAAGACATCCGGGGATTTATCTCCTTGGTGTCGGGTTCCTTTACATTTGCATGTCAGCCTGGATCAGATGCCGGGCTATACACGCTTTATTTGGCGGTAACATGCCAAGAAGTTATTGTTTCTAAATCGCTATGTATGACATCACGTTAGTGGACCCGATATACCGCCGAGATACCGCAGATGACCTCCAAATGTTGATTATAATACGAAGACAAGCAACATGACCGCGGATTTATTGGCCATGAGACGCTAGCTGCTGCTAAGCATCATGACACGCGAAATCAATACAACTTTTTGAGCCGTGCCTCAAGCGTACGGGTCTTGAATCAGGTGTTGTGGGTCGAGCCCAGCTCCATGTGTAGGAACAATGATCCATTGTTGACGATCGTGGTTGGGTATTAATACCGGCCAAGGATATTTTATGTTATGGACGCATCGAGATACTTTATAACGTGTGACCTACTTGTGGTCGTTATAAGACATTTGTGGGCATACGTGATCTCTTTGGGTCGTTATAGCATACGCTGCACGTTGCATTTGTACGGGCATCGCTGCGGGTACGTGCCGATGCCCGGACTGCTGTGCAAGCTTGTTGGTGTTGATTTTGTGGGACCTTTCTGTCACGGGTTTGTAATACGGTAAGGATATGAAAGTTACTTTTGGCCATACTGATGAACCTGCTTGGACTTAATGCTACTTTCAAACTCGTATTCACTATATTTTAGATTCATGTTATATTGTGCCTACTAAGAATATAAACTGCCAAATACCAAGTAGGCCAGGAAACCGTTTTAGTGTTTTTACTATCGACCGAACCGGCTAGTTTTATATATATATATTTCCGGGCGGTTCTACTTCTTGACTGCTCGGGTGTAATGAGTCACCACTGAGGCGATAAGTTTTGGCCACGCCTTCGGCTGACCCCCAAAACTTTCTCGCGATTGAGTAGTTGTCAGAAAGTGAGCCGTTTGACCTTCGAGCTTGTTATCCTTTAGGCGAAATGGGCGTGGTGGCTGGGGATCCTCACCGGGGCCATTTTATTTCTGCCTTTACTTAGTTTTGAAACCTTATTTTTACTCCAGCTTAAGTGGAAGTATTTACAGAGGGATTGACATTGAACACTCCCTGCTTTTTTTTATGTCACTCTTTATGTATCGAATATATGACGGGTTACGTTTTCTCCACGACGATGCCCACGCTATGGAACTATTTCTACTTTTACTACTTAAACTATTTTAGATCCAATCTTTTATTTTATATCATCGCTGGCCACTCGGGTATCCATTTTTCTACTAACGAAGCCTAACCTCGAGTACGTCACCGGGCGGGTCACTACAAGTTTGCATCGTGAAATCTAGGTTACGGTTATCCGAGGAAGTCACTGCGGGCTCATGGGGTCCGTGTCAAAACCGCTTAAACCGGTCTTTGCTGAGTTTTCCCGAGTTCTAAATTTTGTCGTTTTCCTTCGTAGACCTGAGGACGCCACCAAGCGGTCGAGCGGCGAGGCCTAATAATGCAGCCTCACAGAAATGGTGGAAGAAATTGCTCTATGAGGAGTACTAGGTTCGCGGTAAAGACCAAATGGGTAGGGTGGGGTGTGAGCCCGAGGTGAGGGCTGGATCTATCACTGCCACAAAGAGGGTCCGGGGGCAGTAACGAGAGGATCAAGATGGTGAGGCGGTAACACTCCAGACTTCTGCATACCCTCATCGCTCGTGTGGGGCAGTGGATTGGGGATCTGACAGAGTAGATTATTTGACGCTCAAGAAAGAACTCGAGATTCAAGGGTGATGCAAAACCCGAAAGAGCTGTGGAGTTTCAAGGATATAGGCCGCAGATTCAGAAATGGGCTGGATAAGAGGGAGCCATATGACACACATCACGATTTCAATGGCGGGCCGAGGGATTGTGGTATCATGAGAATTCTTTCGAGCGATGTGGCCGACGCCTATTGGTCAGCGACTAGGAGTCAAGCAGGAGAACTTCCGCCTGAAGTATATATTGAGTGAGCAAAGTGAACCGACACGTATCGCTGTGGGCGGTAGATCTGGAGCTTTCATGAAGAGATTTGGTGAGTTGTGTCGCCTTCTTCCGAATGTATACCCGATCGAGGGAGAGAAGCGATAAAGGCATTCTTTGACGGGCCGAGGCGAGACTGCACTACATGACTTCGATATCTTCTAGAGTCACGGCTAAGTGAACGCAAAGATTTAAAAATGGGAATGAGACGTGAACAGAGAACAATGGGTGGGTGAAGAGAGTACATACAGACGATCTAAGCGTGAGGTACTCTGCATGTAACTTCCCAAAGGAACTTCTCCCAAGATGACCGATGTGGTCGTAGTCGGCATACCGCTTCTCCCACTAATTTCAAAGCCGAGATTATCCGCACAAGGCCGCGGCATCAAAGGGTCATGCGGGCTATGTGTCGGGCCACGGCCCGAGGGCCTAAATGCTGGCGCGAGTCTAGTGAACAAGGCCGTCCGGTATCAGTGAGGCGGAGTGAGACGGAATGTTACCGACGCGCGCCAGGCCATTTTTTTGAGTATTGGTCCTACGGGTACGTGGATTTAGTGACGTACCTACTTCTACGCCGGGCTCAACAATAGAGTGGTTCTCCAAGTGGAACCAGGCGGACGCCGCCTGGGGCGCAGCGCGGCGGCCATCGATCAGCTTTAAGGTAGTGTTTACGGCGCGTTGGGGAGCAGTGACGGGTCGATCAATGCCATTACTCAAGAGAGGCCCGGATGCTCCCCTGGGCAGTGGTGACAGTACCTTATTTATTTGTGATTTGCCCGGCTAGAGTAATCGTTTGATTCGGGGGCTACCTATTCCTTTATATCTCAAAACTATGCTAGAACTCTTCCCTTAAGTTATGATTGCCTGTCTATGCCTTTACATATTACGACACTCCCGGTAGATCTAGCCGTCGGTGTAGTCGAGATTCTAGAAATTGCCCGTTAAGAGTAGGGGATCATGTCTTGGGGGTGAACCTATTACCTTTTGAGTTAGTAGACTTTGATTTAATCTTAGGTACGGGTTTGGTCGGGTAAACATCATGTCAGGATAAATTGTCATCGGAAAGAAATCAGTTCACTAGTCTGGCGGGTTCGAGGTTAGTTTCTTTGGAGATAGGAAAGCGATACCTTCGCTTGATTGGCCCCGAAAGTACTCAAAGTTGTTACAAAGGGTCAAGTGGATACCGTATGTAAGTGATGTTGATAAAGAGGAGCCCAAGCGAGAATATCCAGTCATGTAGGAGCTCGAGATGTTTTTCCGAAGACCTTCCGAGCTAGCCCTACCAGGCAGTATATTGTGATTGGCCTAGTACCGACCGCCCGAGATCAATGGCACCGTATAGAATGGCTCCAGCGAGTTGAAAGAATCAAGGCACAACTACAAGAGTCGTTAGAGAAAAAGTCTATTCGCCTAAGAAGCCTCGGGGCGCGCTGCGTTGCTTGTGAAAAGAAGGGATGGGATACGAGAATGTCCTCGTTGACTACGCATAAATTAATAAAGTGACGATCAAGAACCGTATAATCTCAAGAATTGACGACCAGGGCGCGGGCGTATGTGGTACGGCTGAACTATAAATCAAATATTAGAATTTTTGGAGTTCGCTTTTGGTATTTATTTTGGAATTATTGACCACAAATGACTAGTTTTGGGAGTTAATTGAAATAAACTAGATTTTTATACATAAAATATAAACTGATTTTTATTAAACTATATAGTACATTTTGGACCTATGATAAAAATATTAGAATTTTCTGGATGTATTATGATATTTACATGATTTTTATAAAGTATTGAGGATTCCCTTTAAATAATTAACTACTGATAGTTCACCGAAATAATTACTAAGATAAATTTAAAAGTAAGGAACACCTGAGTTTGATTAAATAGATGCGAAATATAATTAAGGTATGACTCTAAAGTATTGATGGAAAATGCAATCTTATTATATTATTTAGGAGTCGACTCGACCCGGAGGTTAGTTTGACTAGCCCTCTTTATGTTATGGACGCATCGAGATACTTTATACGCGACCTACGGGGTCGTTTATAGCACATTTCACAAGTACATGCGTGACCTTTTGGGTTGTTAGTAGCATATGCCGGGCCATCAGATTTGCAGGGCATTGTTGTGGTACAAAATGGGATGCCCGGATGGAGTGTTTGGTATTTTTGTCGGGTGTTGATTTTGTGGACCTTTCGGTCAGCGGGCTTCAGGTAATACGAGAAGGATATGAAAGTTACTTTTGCCATATCGATGAACTCCTGGACTTACGCTACTTTCAAATCCTCAGATTCACTATATTTAGATCTCTATGCTATATTGTGCCTACTATGAATATAAACTCACAATATCACTAAGCAGGGTAGTTTAACATCTTTCCCCAAACGGCCGCCCGGTGTTAAGGTCATCAACCCACAAACGACGCAACATTTGACTCACGCCCGCCGACTCATTACAAAACTACGTAATCTTATAATCGCTTCCACATAAACTTTGTACCACACTTCGACATAATGATTCAATCTTACGTAGAAAACTTGTGTATCTATCAGAATAATTCAATTATTATTTTATCAAGGATTTCTCCAAATCCATCATCCGTAATCATAAGTATAAATGTTTTTTTTCTTGGGCAAGATCCTCTAGAAGCATGGGTCAACGAATTCTCTTCCTCTCATGATACCAATTATTCTCAAGCCACAATACACCTCAAAACTACCAAGTCTCACAAGATACCCCATGACGAGCTCATTCTCAAAACTATGCTCCCTAATTATGTGTGCAACACGTATATCTCTACCACACTTCATAATAATCTATCGTCTCCTTCGAATTTGTCACCCTTCATCTACACTCTCAAGAAATTCATTAATTCAAATCCTTAACTAACATTACATCACCATCATTAGTTTCATATTATCCTTTAAACAACAATTTTCATTTATGACCCGACACCAACTTTCTCTTATAAGCTGGTATTCAAGATTCATTGATATTCAAGCATTAATTCCCACCAATCTTCCTTACTGTTAGTCCAACTTTCTCCGAGCGAGTCGGTATTCCAAATCTTATAATTTACGAGAATTCCGCTTATAACCTCAACTCATCCTTGAAAAATTTATCCTCAACTTTTGAATCGAAACAATTCTACCAGCTTATCACCGTCTTGGAAACAAAGATAATATCCAAATATTTTACCCCTTATCACCTCTCTGGAACAGTCGTAGTCCTCTATTCCTCGATGAAGAACCGAATCGCACCTTTGATTCATTTAACCTTTAACCTTCTGCAACCATCTATTCGCTCTAAACTATAATTTAAGTAGATTCAATTCTTATAACTCTTACCAACTCATCTAACCACAAATTCAAATTTTTTTCCCCAAATCAACATTCCTCGTTATATATAGTTACATACAATATACTCAAGTCTTCGAAGAAATCATCATTCTTTTCTCATGTCTTTTCCTGGACTACTCGAACAACCAATTTGCACCCTTAATTAAATCTTTGATGTGCAACTATTATTACCAAATTTATATCTTAATCTCATACTTTCTCCTTTCAATTCATACCTCATAACTCCACGTATCCTACACCAAAGATAACATATACCCACATATCATACCTTCCTACGGTTCTATTCCGTGCTTCACATTTCATCATGATGCGATTATACACAACTTCATCATACATTAACAACCACTCAAAAATCTCAAGCTTCAACCTAATCTCAATCATGTTATGAAATTCTAAAAATTCTCTATTTATCATTAGCTTTAATCATTATATCACAATTCCACTAAGATCCTTATTTCATAAAAATTATTCAACACTATGTATCCAGCCTCAAAGTTTTATTAATGTGAGTACTACTAAACACTTTTCTTTCTCCTGCAGTCCCAAAATTTTCATTTTTTTTCCACTTTATTCTCCAAGCAACAATTGGCCAACTAAGCAACTTAGAACTTCAAATGACAATCAACTAAAAATATTCATCTTTATCCCAATATGTTTAGTTACATTGGTATCCAACTTCATATCCACTAATAGAGTACTCAGATACTTAATTCCACCAATACCAATTTTTTTCCAATATTTCAGATGTACCAACATATTCCAATACATCTAGATGATCGATAACCTCGCACAATCAGCCAATCGTAACAACAGTTTTACGGCAAAAAATTTCCCATTTCAGCTTATCCTCAATTCTTAAGATTCATCGAAATAAAATTTTCAATATCAACTCCATTACTTACTTACATCTTCTCTTGCCTCTCATATTCAAGGCCCCCACACGTGACAACAAGATTCCTTAACTTACTTCATCTTCATGAGTGGTCCATCCTATTACGTCAACTAAATTAATTCCCTCTCTACCCTAACACTTGGGTCCAACTAGCATAATTATCACCAACACTCTTCCACCAATTATTTCAAAGAATTCCATTTAACTCTCATGTAATCTATGGATTAACAATCTTATACCACAATCACCAGACACCCTAAACACTCTTAGATTTACATAAAAACATCACTCACCTGTCAACAATTCCAAATCCAACATTATAGACCTTTCCACATCTTTAAAATTTCTTTCTCCCCAATAAAATTCCAACAACCCATCCATATCTTAATGTCTCTGCTTCAAACTTTTCTCGCCTTTAGTTCACATCCTCAAATCTAGTGTTATCCGCAGTGAAAAATAAAATCTACCCAACTTCAACGGGAACCGTTATCCAAATAAACATCACGGTCACAGATTCATCAAATTTACTAACCGCCTCGAATCCTATGTCACCAGAACAACTAAATACCATCCATCTCACCTTTCCCTACCGGTCTTCACACGAAGTTCTAAAACTCCTTCCAAGTGGCATCCTCAACAATGGTCAATCTAAAGCAGCTATAAATTGCATCTACCAAAGAAGACCCGAATATCGACAACCACGCGAACACCATCTTACACCTAGGCACATAACCACAGACACCACGTAAAACCCGAAACCTAAGCTCGATACCAAAATTGTAACGGTACTCCGCCCAAATGGCGCCTGAGGTTAAGGCTACCAACAACCTCAGACACTCGTAGTCACCGAATGATGGATGACAACATAAAAAGACTTCATTTGACATTAATAATAATAAAATACGCTTTTGTCCATCGCGTGAACTAACAACATATGTTAACAAAACAACGAACAACATAATACAAATTCACCTTAATTATACAACTCAAAGATACACAAGAATCCAAAATACAACATGTGAGCATGACAACTGCACTCTCAATGAAATACAATACCCAAGTCTAACAATATACAACCGACAACAAAGTGGAAATGACCGACGAGGAATTCCCATGCCACCACCGGCCTCATCTACGATCTTCAACTGCAAATTTATCAATGCAAATCTCTCAACAACCTCAAATGACAACCCTGTAACCTAGGCATAAACCACTACAGAGAAAGCGTGGAGTCACTTATTGTCGAGCGAATACAAATACCATTGCATTTGGTCCTACATATACATATTCATACCTATATAAATAATATACGCTATACATCAACCAAAGCCACACAATGAATAATAAAATTCACAACTCACAGCTAATCCTCTTATACGATGCTACATAATACTATACACACATGAGCTTATCGGCCATAAATAACGCATATTCATTCAAGTGGAAACAGCTTTCAAAGACACAAAGGCATCAAACGAGGAATCCACCTCCAAATAGTACACATTAATGAGAATCCACCTCCAAATAATACACACACAAGCCACGAGGAATCCACCTCCAAATAATACACACACGAGGAATCCACCTCCAAATAATACACATACGGTAATCCACCTCCACATAATCGATTTGTGCCTCCACCTCCATATCCTCCCAACCGAGGCTACACCCTCAATGTGCATATATCACACCAAACCTCCTTCAATCCACGGGGCAACCCACACAATATGCACACCACACCAAACCTCCCGGTCGGGGTCACCACCGCTCCACAAGTAACACACAAAGCAATCAAACACATCAACACACAGCCCAATACGTAGAAAGCATTAATACCAATAATAAAAATCTCATAATATAAATCATGTTCACAACTATCCCATGATATAAATCATAATCACTAATATCTCATTATATGAATCATAGTCTCAATTATCTCATAATATAACTCAAAATATCAATTATTTCATCATATGAATCATAAATCACAATTTCCACATAATATCAATCATAGTCACACAATACACATATCAGAATAGTCCCAAGATAATACATGCAAAGTATATAACATGATATATAAATGAAAGGTCCCCATCGTGAGATTTTGTACTCACCGAGCCCAAAGTTAGCACACGACTCTAGCCTCGGCGATCCGTGCTCAACTCCTATTCAAGGAAATTATACATTATAACACATTTGTAGAATAACCTCTCTCTGTGTATCTATATAAACCCCGAAAGTGCTATACCACGCCCTCACGATTCAAATTCTACAACCCCAGCAATCATCCTATTCCCAAAGATCGTATACACTTTAATATTCCAACATAACTACATTCTAATCGCCAACTTCAGAAAATCTCAATATTCGGCCAAGCAATACGTAACTGAACGAAGTAGCTACTGAT